>CM035433.1:109180951-109398451 GCA_020310875.1 Ceratopteris richardii
TGATCTTATTCATGCATATGTTTCATCACAGTTAAACAGCTGCATTGAATATTTTTCCATGCAGATGCGAAGAGATGGTTCTATCAGATGAAGACAGCTGGCTTTACTCCAACTTTGAGGTCACACATGGTTCTTCTTTGTGCTCTCAGTAAGGTTGGCCGTGTTGAAGAAGCTGAAGGGATAGTGTTGGAGTTACAAAGAGCTGGAATAAAACCAGACACATTTGTTTTCAATAGTCTCCTTCATGCTTATGGCAATGCTGGAAAGTACACCCAAATGGACGAGTTATTCAAAGTCATGGAGCAAGGTCTTTGTAAAACAGACATATCTACCTACAACACAGTCGTCAATAGCTATGCCAAAGCTGGATATATTGACAAAGTAGAGGAAATCTTTACACACATGGCCCGTCAAAAAATTAGTCCAGATGTATGCACATGGACATCTCTTATAGGGGCTTATGCGAAAAAAGGACAGTATAAACGATGCATCTCTTTGTATAGAGACATGATATTCAGTGGGTGCCGGCGTGATGAAGTTGTTGACAAAGTGCTACTGTCTTCATTTTCAAAATTGGAAGATGCAGAAGACGCTCTTGAGGAATTAGATACTTTGTACAAAGAAGTTCTTAAATCAAATGCTAATCCAACTGCACTATCGCTCACTTTATGATAAGGACAGTAAGTTACTGATATGCCAAGTGTTTTGCTTCAATGGCAAGACCACCTTCTCTTGACATTGCTGATGTTACAAAATTTCATGCAAATTCTCATGTGATTTGTAAACAGGTAATCTTCTAGAAACAATCCCCGTGGGTTAGATATTAACCCTTGAAAGATCTGGCCATAGCTCGTGAGACTTGTAAGAAGAGATACATTTGGGACACTCAGCTGTTCAAATTATATGTTTTCAAGGTCTTGTGTATTTTATTTTACAGATACATTTGGGACACTCAGCTGTACAATTATATGTTTTCAAGGACTTGTGTATTTTATTTTACATTCTCTTATTTTCAAGATATGAAATAATAAATCTGCCATTAAATCACTCTTACCCTCTTGTAAGTTTTCAATCATGCATTCCTTGTTTGAGGACTGCAATCTGTACAATGCTTCTAAAAACATAGTCTGATCACAAAATTACAGCTGAATACCTAAAAAATGGGATCAACTAGGTAATACACAATGTTGGGTTCCCAATAGTCCAACACTTCAAACATGCGATTCTCGTGTTACTACCTCAACTCACTTACCAGTCAATGAGTTATTTTTTTTTTATAATAATAATAATAGAATAAACTTTAATAAGTAAATTTTATAAATAAAAGGGAAGATCGATGTTGGGTCTACTCTTCTTGATAGCTTGAATTAAGGGCAAGAGTGAAGGGCATAGCACCCATGGGACTCTCGAATCCCACACAAGCAAGGGTTGGACACCTAGCACCTATTAGGAATGAACAAAGCCCAAAGGCTCGTTCACGGTAAAGAATGGGTAAGGACGGCCTTAAGGTTAGACAAGGTATTGATTTCAATGAGATCAACCGGAGGCCCGCTAATCCCATAGGAGAACTGATTTTACTTCTCACCATTACGTGTGGATGAGGGCTGTCCCCTGTTTTTCAAGGGAGGCAAATGACTCAACCTATCAAGCTGGAGTTGTTGGATAATTTACAAAGGGAACTGATTTTACTCCTCACACTACTACATGTGGATGAGGGGTTTCCTGCCGTAGCATATAGAATGAGTATTTGATTGATGTGTATATGTATGGGTTAATATGTGAGACTAATACAAGCAATATGGGATCCCATCAACCTCGCATTTAATACTCAATGCTCCTTACATGGTACATAGATGTATAGGTGATAATATGTGAATAAAACATACAATAGGAGAGAATGACAATTGTTCAAATTAGTAAAATGGATTTTTTTCCTTATTTTTTCTCATAACAACTTGCACTCTAATTGCTCAAACTATATTGGAATTTCACATTGCTTCAAGGAACACACAAGTCTTCTTTCGTTGTGAGAAATGGCCTAGATTCTATAGGTAAATGAAAGGTTTGTGATGCAATAAAACCATGTGAAATCCGTAGGGATATGGAGAAACTCTTCATACACTATATGTTGAAATATCAAGCTCAACACGGTGATGATTGAGGACGATATATACTACTTTTCGATTCTCTGACATGTATAGTGATTACATCGATATATTTTCAGTGAGCTTCACGAGAGCTATCTTTTGAGAGTGATGACATATTTGTTTCTTGCCAAATCACTCATTTGTAGACATTAGGATTTTCTTTATGTAGTTCTCTTTATATAGTTTAATGGTTGTATTGGTGTATTAGATCATTCTTGTATATTCTCTTTATGTAATAGAAGAAGTAAAACAAAGATCATTCTTCCTTGCTTCAATCCATGTGTGCTACTATCTTTGTGTGTGAGAGCTCTCTTCCTTATTTCCTTTCTCTTGACATGGTATGAGAGTCCATGTGATTGTAGAGAGCTTGTGAAGGAAGCATGTAGAACGTGCATTTAGAAGCGAGCTTCAAATTATTTTCAAAAGTTATTCCTTTAGATCATTCATTTTGCTCAGACCTCCGCTTTGAGCCTGCAAGATGGAGCCCACTAAAAAACAAGTCAGTCTGCAAACTTGTAAATTGCATTCTATTCCTCATCTTCAAAACACTTCAGATCCAAAATTTGAAGTGATTACATGTATGATTGATACACAAAATATATGTTTTTCAGAGTACGAACAGTCAAGTCACAGTGTGACAATGTTTAAGCGGAGGTCTGTTGCACTTGATGAAGTCCTCCATTTTCTGGGGCGACTAGCATAGAAAACGAGGTAGCTGATCAAGTATCGTCGTCTATGTTCATGGAAGAGTGCAAATATTCGTGCTTTGTTCTTCTGCCCAACCACATACAAGTTGCAATTAATTCTCTCTCTCTCTCTCTATAGTTTAAGGAGCTCCCAAATGGCCCATCTAATAAGGACTCAGGGGTGGTTCATACCCCTCTCCCTAAGGATACTCCAATATAACATTTCTTTCCCCTTAAGTTCATTTTGGCCCTAAAGTATGGTATTGGAAGGTCCTCTATGAGGGACAAAACTAATGGAATAGTACTTCCACTAAACCCATGCATTTGGTGTACACGGACATATCTTCATGTTGTTTCCCTATATTCTTCTCCTTAAGAAGACTGTTGGGAAGGTAATCTAAAATTGGGAAATCATCTCTGAAGTGTGCTAATCCGCTTCAATGTAGCAACATCCACTAGATGTAGCAACATCTCTGAAGTGTGCTAATCCGCTTCAATATAGCAACATCCTCTGACTATCTTTCTTGTGGAATAGATTGAACATGAATATATAAGTAATTCCTTGTCCTTTTCTCTCAAGTGCTTAGTATGTTCTCAGGATTATGTGGAATAGATTGAACATGAATAGGCTCTACTACCACACTATCTAGAATGAGGTTGTTGGATTCACCTACCTTTTCTTAAGTCGATGAACATGAAATACTGGATGGATCTAACTATTCTTTGGAGGTTGGAGCTCGTAATCCATCTTTCCTATTCTCTTAAGTATTGGGAAAGGTCCACAATACCTAGGACAGAGTTTCAGAAAGGGCCTATCTTCATGATTTCAGACCTAGATAGAACTCTAAGATAGACTTTCTCTCCTACTTCAAAGTTGATGTCTCTCCTTTGAGGGTCAGCATAGGCTCTTGCCGTATCCTGAGCTCTCCTAATGTTGTCTTTAGCAAGCCTAACCATATTGTTCATCTCTTCCAAGAAGTCCTTTGTAGTTTGGACCTTTTCATTCTGCAATCCTATTGCATATGGAGCTCTTGGCTAAAAATCGTACATAAGCATAAATGGACTATCCTAGTGGAAGAGTGCTTGGCACTATTATATGAAAATGCTACTATAGGTAAGTACTTTTCCTAATTAGTTTGCTTTTCATTCACATATGATCGAAGCATATCCTCTAGGATTTGATTAATCCTCTCTGTTTGCCCATTTGACTGTGGATGCTCAACTGCATTCATGCTAAGTTTCATATCAAACCTTTTGAAGAGTGCTCTCCAAAAGTGGCTAGTAAACTTCCTATCCTGATATGAAACAATGTCTAAAGGAATACCTTGTAACCGGTAAGGGTTCTCTACAAATAACCTAGCCAACTCAAGTATCTTCACTCTATTACGTGTAGGAATAAACCTAGCCATTTTGGTTAACCTATCCATAATTATGAAGACCGAGTCATGCCCTCTCAGTATCTTAGGTGATTCTACTATGAAATATCACGTTTTGAAGCTATGTTCCTAATCTTAAAGAAAGCTTGATTTGGAGAAGTTTTGGTGGATCAAAATCCCTCTCTAGTGCTTCAGTAAATACTAGGCAATCTCTTTCAGGCCTAGTTCTTTATCATTTGGCCTCCATCAACTTCTTTCACTCGGGTTGGCATCATAACTTTCATTTGCAGGTGTTGGATACTTAAATGTTATAGGAAAGGACTAGAAAGGAGTAAAAAATCTTTATTTTTTCTCATTTTTGATGTTTTCAGCTATTGCCACTTGATTTTAACATCATTTTTATTGGTTTTTGGTGCTAAGATCCCTCTCAGACCAACGGACATTTTGAAATTTTTTTTTGGGCCTAGTCAAGATTTAAAATCAAAGCCTTAACATTTGGAAGATCACCTCAAAGTAGCTTTAGAGGGCTTCAATTGTAGCAAGGAATTGTTCTAGTGCTATTTTTTTCTCTCTTTCTTGCTTTATAAAATTTACTTCCATGTCTTTTAAACACGCTAGTTAGTAAATGGGGGGAGTAAACATGGATGTTGAGGGTCAATAACCTTTAGAACATACTTCTCCGCCTAGGGAGCAACAACTAGAGGATCTAGACCATAGAATGGAAGAGGTAGAGAAAGATCAAGAAGAAGACCAAAAAGTTGAGAAAGAATCATGAATATGGAGAGGACCTTTTTTTAGGAAGAGAGTGGCTATGGGGGTTGGGAGACACACTTAAATGCAATTACTAAAACAAAACTCTTGACTTTATAAAGAATGGAAGAAAAACATGCCTCATTGTTATTGGGCAGAAGCTGTGCACATTATTGTGTAGATTACAGACAAAACTCCAATTGTTGTTGTACATCAAGTAACAATTAAAAGAAGTTTACACATAAAAAGCCAAACATATCACACATGAAAGTATTTGTTTGCATTGCATATATACATGTTTGAGATGAGTTGAGGAAGAAGTTTGATCCAAAAGCACAAAAAGGTATCTTTATTGGGTACTCTTGAGAAAAAGGGATATAAATATTACAACCCTCTCACATGATATGAAGTAAGCAAAGATAAGGTGTTTAATGTAATTTCAAGGTTCTATCTTGATGCAAAAGGACTTAATGTTGACTCAAATTACAAAGGAAATGATGAAAAATCAAGTGGAGAATCTCAAGTTTTGAGTGGACTAGACATGTTACCAAGTATTAGTTCCAACTCAAATCTGTGGAGTGGGAGATTGCATGGAAACTTTAGTTGGAAATTCATCAAATGCACCCAAGAAAGGTAAAGAAAATATTTTGATGGTAATAAAACATCTACATGTTTTGAAGATATTGCTAGAGAATCAAGAAGTTTAGAAAAGAGTCCTGATGAGGAACTTGGATGCCCTTTGTGAAGAATAAAGGAGTAAGAAAGGCATACAACAAGTAGTGATGTAGGATCAAGAAGATTTGGGAGGATGTAAAATTCAATGTGCTTACATGACCAAGGTAAAATAAGATGCCAAAGATTCTTTTTTTGAAGATTCATTGGAAATGCAGATTGAGGGAAAGCTATGGATGAGGAGATGGTTGCACTTTGTGGAAACAAAACATGGAAGCTAGTTCCATTGTCACAAGGAAAGAAACTTATAGGTGACAAGTGGGTTTACAAGTTAAAGCATAATGTTGATGATAGCATCAGTAGATATAAATCATGATAAGTTAAAAAATGATATGCACAAACATATGACATTGATTATGAGGAAAAATTCATCCCTGTACCCAAAATGGCTACTATTAGGGAACTTGTTGCATTCGCTACAACAAAAGGGTAATTTTTGTATCAAACGAATGTGAAAAATGATTTCGTACATGGCGAGTTATGGGAGGAAGTAAACATGGACCAACCATAAGGATATGAGATTCAAAGCATCCTAAATGAGTTTGCTGGCTGAAAAGGCTTTCTATGGGCTTTAATAAGCCCCTCGTGCTTGTCATGCAAGGATTTCAGATTATTTAACTTTGTTTGGATTTTCTATGTATGATGTAGATCACTCATTAAATGCAAGGAAGGTTGATGATGGTATCATAATTATGGATATCTATGTTGATGAAATGATTGTAGGTGGTGATAATGAAGAAAGCATTAATGAGGTAAAGCAATTTTTTATGCAAGAATTTGTGCTACAATGTACAAGAGAATTGTGGGAATTTCGATACATCTCACAATTACGAGCCCTAAGTTTATGCAAGTTCCCAAGAAGCCATATTTAGATGCTTTGTGATGTACTCTACGTTATACGAGTGCTACTTTGGATTATGCATTGTTTTATGAAGCTCGTGTAGCCTTGCAAGTTCATGGATGCAGTGATGTAGATTGGATTAGTAGCATTCTAGATAGAAGATCTACTAGTGGTTTTCTATTTTCACTGGGGAGTGCTATTGTTACATAGAGCAGAAAAAAAACAAACCACTATGGCTTTGTCGAGTACAAAGGTTGAGTATAGATGGGCTGTAACGGAAGCATGTGAGGAATCATGGCTATAAATGCTACTTGTAGATTTAGGTTTAGAACTGAAAAAGCCTATTACCATTTATTATGATAATCTTAGCAACATAAGGTTAGCATGAAATCTTATTTTTTATGCTAGAACAAAGCAAATCCAAATACATGATCACTTCATCAAGGAGAAGGTATTGGTAGGTGATAGTGATCTTACACATAAGTAGATTGTTGATATTTTCACTAAAGCACTTGGAGAAGAGAAGTTGAAGAATTTTCAAAAGATTCTTAAATTATAGGACATGGTGTTGAGCTTGAGAGGGACAGTTGAGATATTGAGCTAAGCATGTGATGATCAAGGATGACACATACCATTTTTCATTTCTCTCAGGTGTAATCCAAGACCCCACTAGAGGCACAAACACCTTCACCACTAGGCCACAAAACGTATTTGGCTTAAAGAGCACATAAACTTTTAATTAAGTCCAAGTTCATGATTTTTGGTACAAGACCTACCAATTGATGTTAGAGTTCAAATCTATGTGAACCAACTAGACACTCATGCTTATTCTTACTTTATAACATTCTTTCCCCTTGGAAAACATTTTCATCGTAAAAAATAGATCTATAAACAATTGTAGGCATATCCTTGAGCCCACGATTGAAACACTATGGAGCATGTTTGTTGGTGCAATATCCAAGCCTTCACACTTGGCTAGACTTGGAAAGCAATGTGTGCAACCATGTGATGGGTCATATGAATCCTAGCTTGTAATAGTTGGATTATTAACCATTGTAAAAGTGTTTTTACTTGAGAGAATCTTGTAAGTCCATACATTTCATGGAGTCAGGAGAAGCATATTAGCTTCGAGTTCAATAAGATAATATTTCCTAGATCAAAGGAACACTTTTTAGATGGATCCAAATTTGAATTCAAATTCAAAATTCAAAGAAGACTCTTATAAAAAGAGCTATGTAATCTCGCGAGTGTGTGCCCCCACTTTCCTAAGCTTATTGTTGATCTTTTGTAGAGGCTAGGTGGTTTACACCTTAGCTCAGTTAGATCAATATCATTGGGCATCATTTCTATACCAATGATCATGTACAACAATGTTCTGTAATACATTTACATCATTGATTATCTATGTCTACCTCTCTGCTAGGACTGCTCATAACAGTGTACTTTGCATGACCATATCTCAGTGATTTCTTATCCATTTTGCATGATGTATAGCTTCTTAGAGCCAAATCAAGTCTATTTTATGCTATCCAAATTTCAAAATTTTTTCTTCAGCCAATGGGGAGAAATCCGCATCGAAGTGCTGCTTGGTCATTCTCTGCTCAGTCCCTAAAAAGTCGGGGGTAAGCATTCAATTGCTAAATTGATTGCTCAGAGTATGGTTTATCATTTTAAGTGATTCTACTTGTAATCATTAGATATCTAAACTAATTTGATTCCCCTAAAAGGAATTTTATCAATTGCTAATGTACTCTGAGCACTGAGCAAAAGATCCAGCGTGTGTCAAGACCAAAATAGCAAGTTTTAAGTAACTAGCTATTTGTAAAGTAATCTGTTTTGATTCAATTTTTTGAGGAACCAACTCCAAAGCACATAGGTACTTTATTTGTTCCATTTTCAAGTTAAAGGGGCCTACTACATAACTATGGAGTGAAATAGGGCAGGTATAAAGCAGGTTTTGGCAGTACCACCAGGCAATTTCTTTTCATTAAGCATTGATCTAGTTGTTTCCACAATTAATCTATTTCACCTCTCTGATACCCCATTTTTCTCAGGGGTATACCTGGTAGTAATCTCCCTTTTGATACCTCTATCCTGCAAAAATGCATCAAATTCATTGCAGAAGTACTCACCTCCTCCATCTGACCTCATCCTCTTTAGACTTCTTCCTGTTTGATTTTCCACAAGTGCAATATATTTTTTGAAACAACTAAACACTTCATCTTTGTGCTTTATGAAATAGAAGATAGTACACCTATTGAAATCATCAGTGAATGACACATAATACCTTGAGCCTGAAATTGAAGGGTCCTTGCTTGGTCCCCACAAATCTGTGTGGAAAACTTTCGAATAGTCCTCATGCATATAGACTTTCTTTGTGAAGGGTAATCTGTTAATTACCAAACTCACAAGCACCACATTTATAGATCATGTGTTGTATACATTAGGTATCCCAAGCACACATTGATCTCTACATATTTGCTCCAAGGTTCTCTCACCAATGTGCACTAATATTTTATGCCAAATCTCTACTCAGACAATGTTTGATCCTTGTAATTATAAAGTGCAATATTTCTAGTGTCCTCAAGCTCAAATGTAAATAGTCTACATGTTTTCTCTCCCTTGGCAATTCTCTTGAATCCATGTTGGGGATCCTCCACAAAAGCTCCATATTTGTTGAACCTAACCTGCAAACTCTTTTCCACTATGTTTCCAACACTCATCAGATTCTTGGTGATAGTAGGTACATAAAGAACCCTACTCAACAGATTTCCATTCCCATCAGAGGTTTTGATATTTCCTACCTTGACCACTGAATGCTTGGTGTCATCACCTGTCTACACTTGGTGCTTTTCCTTAGGCTCCTCAAGATTAGAAAGAAGAGCTACATTGCCAGCTACATGGTTTGAACAACCTGAGTCAATATAGAAGAGGTGCTCATCATTCATACCTTGTTTTGAAGTCATGTTCCTAATGAGAAAGGAATCCTCTTGATCCTCTGTATAATTGTTGAAGTCTTTTCTTGATTTATATCCTCCTTGATAGTTGTTGTTGTAGCCATGGTTGTAGTCTTATTTATGGTTGAATCTTCCTCTTGATTGTAAGTAGCCACCTCTTTGATATCCTCTTCCTCTTTGATTCTTGAAGTTCATATAGCACCCATTTATAGTGTGATTAGACCATCCACATATATTGCATGGGGAAGAGTTGAAAGGTCTCCCCCTACCTTGCTTACCTCCTCTGTCCCGTCCTCTTGAATTCCTACTTCTCCTTGCATAGTTAGCTTGAGAAGTAGTACCTTAATCCTCTACTTTCTTGCTCTTCCCTTTATCTTTAGACTTTCTTTTATCTGTGTATAGGGAAGAAGAGTTGTTACCTCTTGATGGTTCTCCATTTTTGTTGAGCTTGGCCTCATGGGTAAAGATTTTTCCCATGAGAGTGGTAAGATCTGAGATTTGCATGTCCATGTAAAGGTCCATAGCAATTGTGAAAGCTTCCCACTTGTCATCTGCCTTGATGCCATTGATTATTTGTCTCAGTATTTGCTCCTCTTCAATCTCCTCTCCTATGCTTGCCAATTGATCAACCACATCTTTAACCTTGGTCACATATACTTTGAGTGGTAAACTCAATCCACAATTGATTTTTTCTTGCTCTTGTGTTGGAAGAAAAATATGAAGACAATGTATCCCAAGTCTCTTGGGAAGTTTAAAATTCCTAATGTGTGGAAGAAGGAAGTCAGAGATAGAGTTAAGTAGATATGACCTTGCTAAAGCATCTTTGGCACACCATGAGTTAAGTCTTTCAAGCTCCTCTCTTGTAGGTTGTCCTTTGCTTCTGAAAATGGGCATCTCCTCGTCTCGTGATATGTATCCATAGAGACTACTTCCTTGTAGATAGTTCTTCATCCTCAAAGACCATGCTGGATAGTTTCTCCATTCCAATTTATCAATAAAAGAAGGGAAACCATCTCCCATTTTACCTTAATAGCTTGCTCTGATACCACTGCTTGAAGAGATGGATGGATACCTCAAGGAAGTGAGTGGCATGGTAGGAGTCCATCACTTGATCATTATAGAATATTTGGATGTGTTGCTTATGTGCATGTTAGCTAGATCCTAAGGCGGAGAAGTGCATCTTCATAGGGTATGATTTAAATCAGAAAGGTTATAGGTTTTATAATCCATCCAATAAAGGATTTATGGTTAGTAGAGATGTTGTGTTTGATTAGAATGATTCTTGGTTTGAAAGTGAATGCAAGAAAGTCAAATTGCCATATGACTTGGAAGAGGAGTTTCCAAGTCTCACCAAGGAGGATGCAAGCCAAATTGAAGACATCAAATCAGATGATGAGGTCACCATCAACTTAGAAGAACTCAAAGCATGGAAATCAAAAGGCAAGGCCAAGATGAAGAGGTTGGAAGACATACCTGAATCATCCAACCAAGCACTAAGAAGTTCACAAAGAGAGAGTAAGAAGCCAATCACATATGGGTATGATACTTCATTAGTTACTAAGCATTCTACTTATTTTTCTAAAGACTTATCACTTGAAGAACCTTCATCATATGAAGAAGCAAGTACCAAAGCAGAATGGAAGGAAGCTATGGATGAAGAAATAGAAGCACTCCAAGAGAATGATACATGGGAACTAGTACCCAAGAAGGCATCTATGAAGGTAATTGGTTCCAGATGGATTTACAAAATCAAGAGGAACTCAGATGGATCCATAAACAGGTGCAAAGCTAGGCTTGTGGCTAAAGGTTTTGCACAAACCAAAGGAGTTGATTATGAAGAGACTTTCTCACCTGTGGCTAAAATGCCAACCATCAGAGTATTGGTAAGTGCGGCTGCATCTAGGAATTGGAATTTGTATTAATTGGATGTGAAAAATGCCTTTCTCAATGGCTAGATTTCGGAGGAGGTTTTACATGGCTCAACCTCCTAGCTATGAAGACCCAAGCAAGGTAAATTATGTATGCAAATCGAACAAAGCGTTTTATGGTTTGAAGCAGGCACGTAGGGCATGGGATCATAGGTTAACTAGCTACCTTGAAGATCAAGGATTCATAATGATCAAGGCATATTCTTCTCTGTTTGTCAAGAGTAGCAACTCAGAACTGATATATGTGTGTATGTTGATGACATCATACTTATAGGTAGTGATGCCAATGACATCAAACAAATCAAGAACCTAATGATGTAGGAGTTCAAAACCAGTGACCTAGGGTTTTTGAAGTATTTTCTCAGTCCCTAAAAAGTCGGGGGTAAGCATTCAATTGCTAAATTGCTTTCTCAGAGTATGGTTTACCATTTTAAGTGATTCTACTTGTAATCATTAGCTATCTAAGCTAATTTGATTCACCCAAAAGGAATTTTATCAATCGCTACTGTACTGTGAGCATTGAGCAAAAGATCCAGCAGGTGTCAAGACCAAAATAACAAGTGTTGAGTAACTAGCTATTTGGAAAGTAATCTGTTTTGATTCAATTATTTGAGGAACCAACTCCAAAGCACATTGGTACTTTATTTGTGCCATTTTCAAGCTAAAGGGGCCTACCACATAACTCTGGAGTGAAATAGGGTAGGTACAAAGCAGGTTTTGGTAGTACCACCTCATTTGAGGTATTCATCCATCTCTTCCAACAATGTTCTCATCTCTGTGGTGGGATTCACTTCTTATTCAAAGTGAAACAATGGGAACCTTCTTTGGCTAGAACTTACTCATTGTAAAACACTATTTGATCCTTGACTAAATGATTTAATACACCATCTTGTATTGCACTTAATAAGTTGAATAGAGTGCAAAGTATGAAAAGAATCACAAGGGCGGATAAAAAAATGTCCATACCCAATTCACTGTGCTAACTCGTGAACTAGATGGATTCAAGGTATCCTTGATCAAATTGCTACATCAATCATTTTTGAGCACCACCAATGCATGTATCTAGCAAAATGGGTGGATAGTTTGACTATTTTAAGAGTTTAAGAAATTCCTTCAAAGTCACTAGAATATGGTTTGTCAAATGTATTATAACATAGGCTGACCAAAATATATAACTCAAATGTTTCTACCATGATCCACTTCTAAAAAATATTTGTTGACTTTTAACCCAACTAGAGGATTCATGTGTCTAATTCGGCTTTAAAGTCTTATGTTGAATATAGGAGAAGCATATTTTATACACCTTTGGAAACCTTTCCTTCAACTAGACCAAATCAAATCCTAAATGAATTTTATCAGAATCTGGATAGTTTTCTCAAAAGACTTAACTCAAAGAATTCACCTCTTTGGAGTTGTCAAATCTATAAACAATTCCTAGCTCTTTTTCTTCAAGAGTTTACTCAAATCTTTTACAAGACTGTGAAATGCTTCTTCATCCATTGTAGTTTGCTATAAGTAGTTGCTTAAAGAAAATTGAGATAAATGTTTCATCCTATGCCCAATACTAAAGAGGAATCTTCTATGATTGAATAGGTTCTGCACATAATATCTACATGTGATACTTAATTCAGTTATCTATTCCATCCAACTAAACTTGAACTTTACAAAAAGGATTTAGATAATTTATTAGAGTCAAGTCTAAAGGTTTGAGAAGCAAGAAGGAAGAACCAAAAATCTTTGTAACCAATTCAAACTTCTAAGATACTTAAACTCATTTTCTCACATCTATGATACTCAAAGTTTTAAATCTTCACTTTATATCTATTAAGCATTTTAACTATATTTAAGGGAATTGATATGAATACTTGACAAGATTCTAAGAGTGAAGCTAAAGCATCATCCAATCACTAAAAATGGTTTCAAATGTTAGTGTGTCAACCATGGAGCTTCTATTTATGTTTCACCTTTGCTTAAAAATCTAATGCTTCAACTACTACTAAGTTAATCTTTCATGTACACAATCTCTTGAGACTTTTAACTTGGAATGCGATTTTGATGCATAACTTACTTTGCATTAAGAGATTGATTCATAAATTTGCAATATCAATTGAGTGCTTTTTTCTTGGACTAACATAGTATAACTAACCTTGCTTGATGGGATCTTTCTAAGTTATTTAGTCTTAGAAAATCATGTAGTATTTTCTGATACAAAAACTTTACTTTGAAGTTTGATAGTTCAAGTAAGATAAGAATGCACTTGTCATACTTTAATTCTTAGAAAATCATGTCATCATATTTTAAGGTATGATGTCCCATACCATCATTCCTATGTCAATGTAGATATAAAATCTAATGTCCTATAGCACAATAATTTATATTTAATATTTGATGTGTGGTCGATATATATCTTAAACCCAAGATACATCAATGTAGAGTACCTTTAACTAAAATCCTTAAAATAATTTGAACTCAAGGAATTACCTTTGTCTTTTTTCTTTTCTAGGTTTTTAGTGATTCCATCACGAGATCATTCCATGACTTATGCTTGATCTATGCTTTGACTTAGAAGCCTCAATGCAATAAAAAACCATCCTTCTTTTCTAAGGTCTTCAAAAAAAATACCAATGTAGTTCTAAGTGAGTTGAATTTCTTATATTCAAGAAACTATTAGTACTTCCTCAATCAGCTTGTAGTGACAAGAGATTATTCGTGTCTTTAGATTTCTTTCTTTGATTGAAGATCTAAGTAGCTACCTTAGGTATTTTCAAAAATCTCTCTATTGCTTAAGTCTAAGCAATTTACTAATGTGTTTGGATTTCACTTTTAAGAAATTGCTTTAAGGATAGGTAAACTTAAGTTTCACTTTCCATAGACTTAATTACCGTTAACATGGTTGCAGACTATGTATGTAGAAATTTAAAAATTTTTTCCTTCACATTTCCCTTTACAGAACTAGAAATCTTGGCATAATTTATCTAGCTTTGTGGTAGCAACCATGTTTCTCAAATTTAATGGGTTGACAATTTCCATTAACCACATCATGTATTCAAGTTTCTTTTTGGGAAACTTACTACTTTTTAAACATCTATACATTGGAAGATGATTGTTTTTCACACTCTAACCCATCATTTATACCAATTTTCTCTATTTGATGAATATATAATTTTCATAAGAATGTATTAGAAAAGAGATATAAGGTATCGTCATATCATAGGTTCTTTCTTCAACTATGCATTTTGGTAAGGACATCTTTATTCACTTATCCTTACATATTCATGAGATTTTGCTTATATTCGGGAAAGCTCATAGATTTACTAAGTTCCAATACTTGGAGCTTGGTACATTCCCTAAAGATAAGTTCATCTTTCGATGTGGTAGGAGAAGTGGTCTAGCTCATGAAATAGGAAAACTTTTCTATTTATTTTAAATGTTTTTCTTTAGTGGCTATTTCATTTCCAAAAGATGAATTTCTAGGTTTCATCTTTAGACATGAATATGTTGAATGAATGACACAACCCATTTCCATAGGTGAACTTAACATATTCATATTGAACTTCAAACTCAAGTTGTGTTTACGTTTGGATACTTGTTTTTGATTACCATCATTCTCTTGGGCTAGGTTGCATTTACTCGATCGAATAATGGAAAAATAACGAATATGTTCATTTTATTCGTGGATTTCTAAATAAACCATGAAAAAAAACAGGCACGGACACACTTTTTATCGAAAGTGCTTTTGATAAAAAAGTCTTTCAATCGAAAAGGTGTTTCTAAGCAAAAAGGAAATACATTTTTTCATTCGATCAAAAAGCTCATTTTGCACATGCTTGCTTGCAAATTCATAGAGCTCTACTACTACCATACCATTCATAGAGCCCTTTCCTTACCATACCATTCAAATGTTGCTCTACTTTTTATTTATTGTCTATTTTATTGTTATGTTTATTGTATCATGCATATTGTATGATTTGCATATGTGACTCTTACATATGTATGATTCGTATTTGTATAATTAGTTTTATGTTTTTTAATCATCAATAGTATACATGTTTGACTCACAAAATTGTTTCTTACTTGTATACATTGATGAGTAAAATTTAAAATAAACCACTCCTGTGATTGTATGACTCGCTACATCGATTCTTACTCTCGCAGTAGTATAGGATTGAGCAATAGATCTATTGAGTTTGTTTGAATTGCCACCTCAATTCCTAGTCTCTCAATAGTATAGGGAGTGTATAGGAATTATTGTGATTGTCTGATTCTTTGACTCTTACTCTCACAATAGACACTTAGATTCTTGTGAGCATAATTACAGTGTGGGTCACAAGGTGTATAGAAGCTATTGTGACTGTTTGATTCTTTGACTCTTACTATCACAATAGTTATATACATTCATGTGACATGACTCATACATAGTATAGTGAGTGTATATGAACTATTATCAATGTATGATTCTTTGATTCTTACATTCTTAGTAGCTACATAGATTCACTTCAAGATTATAATTCTACTTTCTATTTAATTATAAATCTACTTGTTTAACTACCTATCCATATTTCTATCATTTCTCTACACATACTATTGATTTATCCATCCATACACTTACTAATGTATCTATTTATATGTGTACTTAAAATGTATTAAGTATCTATCATTTTAGTTATGAGACTTGTTTTTTATTATTTCTTTTATGAATCAGATCAATGTTTAAAGTTTTAATATCAATTCTGATTCAATTTTATCTGATAGTCTATTTTTTATATTTGCACATATGGTAAGTAAAATAAATAAGCATGAGAAAAAATTTCTAGAAGATTTTGTGTGCTCATAGATGTATGGAATGAGAGAAGATCAAATTACTCTAGCAATGGACATATCCAATTACAAAGATTTCATTGAACAATTATCTAGAACAACATATATCCATCCAAAGAGCTCACTCGTATCTTTGGATACATCATCAAAGTAACACAATCATTGGCATTGGATACCACCACAATGCTTGGATTCATTGACAAAATCAAATTTGTCTTTACATTATCAGAGAATGAAGAGAGGAAAGCGAGTGAGACCTAACATTATTGAACAAGGAGAGAGACCAACAATAGATTCAAATACAAGATCTATGAATGTGAATATGGGAGATCAAACATTGAATAGTCTTTGTTTTCTCCCATATTCATCTATTCATTATGAAGATGCAACTCTCATGGGGGAAGGAAAATATGGAATGATCCATAAAGTCAAAATAACCCACCCGAGATTCATCAATAAAATCTTTTCTGCAAAGTTATTGAAATTACATGGTGCTGACATACAGACATGAGAGAATGAAGCCATGAATGAAGCCACAATTTTATCTGTTACACAGAGTGGAATTATCAGTCCACTTGGAGTAGCTCGGCATCATAGAAAAAATTTGTGTCTCACTTTATAATTGTGGAATGGTGGTAAATTAGACATGTGGCTGGAGAAAATGAAAAAAGAGTATTTAAATGTACCATGAAGTAGAGGTATTAAAGACACAGAAGCAGACATAAAAACAATGAAGATAAACATTTGGAAGCTTATCAACGGATTCTCACAAACCATATTGTTTTTACACACTTGAAATCTTTTGCACAACAATATCCATCTAGGCAACATTCTATTGCATTTTGAAGCTGAGCATGCTTATATCGATTTATGTGATTTCAGTAGAGCAACATATTTACCAACAAAAAAAGTTTTATGAAGATACTTGATTTGGAAATATCGACTAGGAATGAGTGGACTCGAAAGTACTAGTGGATTGCACCCAAATATATATCCACTAGCCCTCCATATTTTAATAAAAGTCAGGAGACCTTTACGATTTTGATAATCTAATTGAAACTTTTGAAATATATAGATTTAAAAAATTATCCCATTAATAGAAATGAGATTTATAAGTTCAAATATGCTTTAAACTAGCTTCTAATAGAGACGTATCAAAACAAGTAGATGCACATGAACTACTTAGAGTATTCTCGAATCTAAATTGGTATGGTTTAAAGATATCCATTCTAGATGGATTAAGACCATATTGAAAACAATCTGTATGCATTTGAACCATGTGGATTAAATGTTATAGATTCATTTGAATTAAGTGGAGTAAATGTTGTGGATTCATTTGAACTATGTGGATTAAATGAAGTGGTATCATTTGAGTTATGTGGATTAAATGAAGTGGTATCATTTGAGTCAAGTGGATTAAATGAAGTGGTATCATTTGAATTATGTGGATTAAGTGAAGTGGTATCATTTGAATTATGTGGATTAAATGAAGTGGATTCATTTGTAATGGTGGATTAAATGATGTGGAATCATTTGAATTATGTGGATTAAATGACGTGGTATCATTTGAACTATGTGGATTAAACGAAGTGATATCATTTGAATTATGTGGATTCATTTGAGTTATGTGGATTCTTCTGAGGTAAAATTAGTGTTTTTTCATTGCAGATTTGAAAATAAAACATGGCAAGAATGCCAGATGTGAATAATGACCTTGATCATGCTGAATCTCAAAGGATTTTGTATAAGCAGAATGCTTAATTTGTGCAATCAGGATGAGCATTTCTATTCCATAAAGATTTAGAGCTAGAGGGATTAGAAGGAGAACCATTATCAATGAAAGAAGTTAAAAAGCTATGTCCAAATCATTTTTTTCATGATGTTCAATTTCGAGTTACAAGAAGGGCGAAAGAAACATCACCATTAAAGCTTTTTGACTTACAACATAAAGGATTAGCAAAAATTCTACTACGACGCTTTGTGCAAGTTGAGATATCATTACCAAATAATAATCAAATAGCACTATATTTCATTCAAAAAGTTTTGTACAAGATATTCTTCATCGACGTGTATATTTAGATGATTGCCCGAAGATTGTAGGTTTAGGTTTTGGTCGCCCTCAAAATCGGGTAGAATTTCGTAATCAAGGAAATGAAGGCCCTCTTCCTCGAAAGCGGCCCTACATTCTGCTACCTGAAGAACATAAACTTATCCATGATTTATTATCACAAGGAGCCGAATCATACAGTGAAGGATTAACAATTCCTGGATTATGAAGAACAATTGATGATCAACAAAAGAGGATTTATGATTTAGAAAATCAAGTGAAAAATTTATAAATATCTCTTGATGCATATGAGAACATATATAGAAGACTCTTAGAGGCATCATCATCTTTTGAGCGGTTCACTACCGATGAATTATTCGATCAAAAAATAATTGAATAGAAAAGCTTCTTTAATCAAAGACATCATTATATTATAAAGACATGATTTTTGCAATTGAATCTAATCAAAATATTCAAAGTACATCATTTTCTTGATTCATCATCTATTATAGGTACCATGTCATTTATTTCTTCCATGTCTAAACCATCATTGTGATCTAGATCGAAATCGTGATCACTCCATGAATCGTTTGTTAAACGTTCATGAGTTTAAAATTCTCCAAACGTTTATTGTGATGTTGTAGAAGCTATCTTAGTTGAAGCATGTAACAAATACATCTTACAAAAAATGTATACCAAATCATTAGCATGTGATACACAAGCGATTTCTTCATTTTGAATGAAGAAAAACATATGCACTCCAATTACGTTCATAAGTACTGCTTGAAGCTATTACTAAAAGCACTCTCATAGTTATATGTTGCAATTCCACTGCTTCACCTCCGTACTCTTTCCACCATATATGAGTTGGATGCTTTTGAATCGCTTCAATATGCCATAAATCTCCAAAACATCCTTCTCGATCTACATGAGCTACTCTCTGGTGGAATGCATCTCGACCATCTGTACCTGAAAGTAATAAATAACATGTGGTTTTGAAATTTGCCATGACTTCTTTGTTTGATGCTTGACCATTTAGTTGAAATGCTGGATCTAAGATGAATGTTGTTCCATGAGTATGCATTTGTGTCCATCTTTTCTCTGCTAATGATACAATATGTGTTTTTTTTCATAATGAAAATTGATTAAAGTCTTTCACTTTTTGAATAGCGTATGACATAATCCAATAAAATTTTCCTATCACAAAATTATCAGTATCAACAATTGGTAAAAGTTCCACAAACGGTTTAGTGATACGGATGATTTGTTCAAGATTATGCTAAAAATTTTGCGACTGTATTAGAAACATACACTTCGAAGTCGTAACTTGATAAGAAGGATACTTCTCTACCCATGCCTCCCATATTTGATCAACAATCATTTCTACAAGAGCTAGATTGACCTCCAATAATCTACTGAGCACAATATAGGTAGTTGTAAATCATGTAGCACAAAAGATATGAAGTGCTTTATTGGGAGATTTTGAATGAAAGAGAAAATATGAAAATTGATGCTCTTTGATAAATTTGATCACGTGACTTGCATCTAATAAACTTTGTTTAATGAAAGATAATCCACCTATATCTTTCAATAATAGATTTAGTGTATGAGCTATGCATAGAACCCAAGTAATGCCTTCATACTTGTTTTGAATTGCAGTTCTAGCACTTGGAAAATTAGATGCATTATTAGTCACTATCCCAATCACGTGTACTTCTATATGTTTTATCCTAGCATGAAAAATAGGATTTGAGGTCATATGAATATTGCTCAAATCATCCCCATATATCAATGGTATATCAACCTGAACATTTGAAACATTTCGATGACGTACATAGAGAGATGAGTCTCTTTTTCCTCCAAACCATATGCTTCTATATAGCTCTCTCTAAGAGGCTACCCACTATAGCAGGTGGATACTAACCATCCAAGTTTCGGCCATGTAACTACATGTGCACTAAGTGTCCTAGTTAACTCTAGTTAACTCAACTAGATGCTTCTAGAAGACTCTAGAGCTCATTGGGAAAAACACTCTGCCATGTCTCTCATACTACTTGAACCTAAGACCTCTTCCTTATCATCCATATGACTTAAGCACTAGGCTAAGAACCTTTGCTTGTCGAAAGAGCATATGCACCTTTGCTTAAGTCTACTTTCAAGACCTTTGCTCAACACTTGAATGACCAAATGATGTCTGATATTTAGTCTATCTGAACCATTCAAACCTTCATTTCATAAACTTCCTTCATAACATTCTTCCCCCCCTTTGAAAACATTTTTGTCCTAAAAAATAGATCTATATAAATATTGTATGCACTCCCCGAGCTTCATGCACAAAGTGTACATGAACATCTGTGTGTGTTGTTTCCCTGTATCCTTCCCCTTAAGAAGTCTCATAAAAGATCATCTCAAAGGTGGGAACTATCTATGTGGTGCCTACTATCTCCCATGTATGTCTAGTTTCCAAACTATCACTCCCATAACATATACCATGATCAAAATGAACTAAGTCCATACAAGATATCCTATATGGAGAAAAACAAATGTAAAGTACCAAGCATATAAGCTTGGTTATACCAAAACGGAGATAATAAACCGTAAAATTCTCTAAGATTTAGAACAAAGTCCCATAAAAAAGTGACTAAAAACCCATCTAAACCTAAGATGATAGACTTACCCTCATGTCTCTCAAGGTATTTCTATCCTTACATGGTCACAAATGATAGTTTTTACTTAAGCCATCCTTGTGATCTATATGAATCCGTCCTCCTAGCTCTCATAGAAGAATTCCTTGGTAGTAGTAATATCTATATATCCCACTAGGCAAGAAGTCTTTGGTTTATCATCCATAAACTTGGACTAATGTTCTATTGGAAGAACATATATTGGCACTAGTGCAAACTCTATCATTTTCTCTTCCCTCTAGTTTGCTATATGAATGCAAAAAGCATTCGTGCTTGAGATTTAGATAATCCCTAAGTACCCATTCTCCTAACTGATGCTCAATCATCATGCTCATGACAAAGCTCCAATTAAAAATTTGGTAACCCAAGAGGTCAGATTTATCCTATATCCTAAAAGCTCTAAGAAAAGATATATTATTCTATTCCCAATCTCACTAATGTAAGTAACTAGACCATCTCATCTAGTTAAGGACCATCACTAGAAATAACATAACTACTTCTCTCTAGAGTTTCCATATGAGAATCAATCTAACCACTGTTAAACGCGCGTTGCCGTCACAGGCGCGTTTAAACTCTTTCCGGTTCTTGGGGGTGGTAGGGGTCTGCTAATCAGAGGCCCTATAGCTTAATTTTCCCAATTAACGCATTTACGTCGTAGTACGTCAACACTCAAAACTCTGCATACAAATTACTATCAATCCTCTGGTTCATTCTACCACAGACTTACTGTTCGTACTCAGGTTAATACTTTCTCAGTACGTAACACCGAAGTTATTCATTATCGTAACACAGACTTCATTACCGTAACTTAATGGAACTGGACTAACCGCAAGTTAATGTAATAAAAAACAAAGACAAAGAAGACAACACTACTCAGATTTCTCAAACACAACACCACGGTAACTCCACAGAATGCAATCACCCAGACAGACAGTCTGGCGATTCTTCTGATCGTTACCGGAGCGTCCTTTCATTAATTTATAAAAAGATACAACTTTTTGCAACGAGCTTTCGGTTCGTGCGGAATACGAAAAGTAAAGAATTACAAATGCCAATCCGGTGGCTTACACTGGCACGCATGGTGGACTTGAGCTCGCAATGATACAAAACTTAGGGCTCTTCTACTATTCCCGGAATATACATGGTCCGGGCTAACTTAAAGGTTCTGGCAATTTTTTGTTTCAGGCTATCCAGAATTTTCTTTAAAGTGTCTGGTTTGACTAACTGGGCGTCAGTACGAACAGAGCTTGCAACAATTACTTGTGTCATCAAAACGTCAGTCTGTGTCTGCAAAAATGCTTCCTGTAAATAAAATTCATTCGCCAGAGCTGCATCATGGCTCAATTGCATGTCTTGAATTTGTTTATCAATTCTAGATAATCTTTCTGCTTGGCAAACAAGCTGCTTTTCTTTTCTCTCCAGTTCGTGTGATTGATATTGGATGGTCTGGTAATACGCATCTCGCTCTCTTCGAATTCCTGCGACTTCCTTCTGGAGTTGAGCGGTTAACGTCATCTGCGTTTTAAGAGCAGAATTTGCCTCAAATAGATTGGCATCTGCTCTCTGGAGTTCTTCATTAGTCCGCTTGGCTAAATCTGCTCTGTACAACTTCATCCAACTGTAATCTAGTTTCTTCCAACAAGTTTCCTAGTGCCACACGAGCATCCTCTCTATCTTGGGCTAACTGTTTTAGCTGGATAATTTCTGCATCAGTAACACTTAATAAATCATCTTTAACTTGTATCTCAGCTAACACAACATCTCTTTGGCTGATCAACGATTCCTGTTCAGCAAGTCGAGCCTGGAGTTGTTGAAGCTGTATTTGTAAAGCATGGTTTTCTGCTTTTACTACATCTACCTCTTCCTGGAGTGGAGTAATATCTGCTTCAAGAACATCGACTTTATGTTGTAATTCATGTCGGATATTATCAGTAACCTCCTTCATCTGCATTGGAAGTTGCTGTGGTAAATGGATCAACATACGTCCCATCGATTCTAATGCTGTAAACATAGGTATCGGAGGAAAATGAGGAGGAAGTGGTTGGGATGAAGAAGCTGTCAAGAGGTGATGGGAAGAGGGCGGAGAATAATTATGGAAAGAAGAAGAGGAATCCAGTGCTTCAGAGACAATAGGTGGAATGGGGACAATGGGCTCAATCGGAGGTATGGGTGGTGGAGTGGGTAGAAGAGTGTTGGCTACCAGCAATTTTTCGGTAGATTGCTTAGTAGCTCCAGTATGGGCAATTGCAGAATCCACTGCCGCAATCATTTCCTCGAAAATTTCTACAACAATAACTTGCACATCTTCTTTGGACTGGTTCTGAGACTCCTCTCGAGAAGAAATTGCATCAGAGTTGGTGTTAGAAACACTTTGTTCTTGTTGCTTATCCGTAGAAGATTGATTAGAAGAATCCACATGTATTGAAGTAGCTGTCTCGTGAAAGGTCTCTTCCTCATGTCCGGTGGTGGAGCCTTGTACTTGACTCTCAAATGGGATTATCCGTCTGCGTTTTCGGGGGAGAAGCTGGAAAAGGTCTTCATCATCCTCTTCAGTATCTTCAAGTATTTGAGCAGATTCCTCATGATATAAGATTGGAGCGTTTGGAGGCAGTTGCGCTGCTTGGAGGGCCGGAAACAAAAAAAGTAAGGATGTGCGGAAGATGGGAGCGCGGTAGATCTCCTTTATTAACATGTTTAATGACCGTAATGCATTCACGGTGAATGCGCCGGAAATAGAATGAAGCGAAATTAACAGGCTCCCGAGAAGCCATGTCAATCATTGAGTAGAACGGGCGTGAAATTCCGTAAGTGCGTTTTTGTAGATTCAAAATGGCCACTAAGAATTGCAAAGCTGTTCGTTCAGGATCAGGTCGACACAAGATAGCATATTCATTCGATGAGGGTCTTGGGAACAATTCAACCATAGTGGCTATCGGCAAGTTAGGACCATTTTCTCATCCTTCCGGAGAGAGTCGGAAAGCTGCAGCAAATGACTCTAAGGTGATTACTACACGAGATGGTATACATGTAATTGGCCAACGCTGCTCTGTAGCAGGTGTGGCGGCAATGGAAGCGATAATTTGTGCATAATACGGATGACACTCCACTGAATGCCAAGGCAATTGAGCGAAGTTGGACAAACCTCGGATACGCAAGAATTCACTCACGTCCTGAGGGAGTCCGTCATGGAAGGTAGAAAAATTTGCTAAGGCTTCCATGATATGTACGCGAAAACACAAAGACACGAATACACAGGGATCACAGAAAACACAAAGCACACAGACATAATAGCGATTAACAACGAAAAGAAGAAGATTAAGTAGATACGCGACAACGGGAGGCGATCGAAAACCTTAATCATCGTGCGGTGTTGAGATGATAACCTTCATAACTATGGCGTGCATGCATGTGCAGATCGATAATACATGGCGGCTTTTAATCATAATTAGATATCAAAATGAGGATATTACAGGCTTATTCAACTAACATGCAAAAATAAAAAATAAAAAGAAAGTAAATAACACGCGAAAAAACGAAGAACACGTCAGCGAGAATCAGGTGCTTGATGATACAGTCGCAACTTTGAACCATTGATCACTTTAGGAAGATGAACTCCGGTCAAAGTAGTCAATCGAAAAGTAGCTGGGCCCACTTGTTCACTAATCCGGTAAGGGCCAAACCACCGTAATTTGAATTTTCCAGCAACACGGTTTGATTTAGCATTATAAAATAGCACAAGCCGACCTTTCATAAAAACTGGAGTTTTGAGATACCGATCATTGTTGGTGCATTTTACCCAAGCCTAAATGCTTGATATGCTTGATATTATCCTCATTTGTAAGTCACATGAGTAGTCATATGAACACCTCTTGTAAAAGAGTACATTTTATCTCTTGTAAATGGAAAAAGAAAAAAGGAAAAGGATGGCTTATCTCATCCATGATGTAAAAGCAAATTCGTGGCTCTAACTACCTAAAACCATGAAATTTAGAGCTGAGGGAATCTCTCCTAACTTTTGGGATCACTTTTAGGTGGAGCCATTCGAATTCGAATTCAAAACTCCCTCCAAGAATAGCTATAAAAGGAGCAAGAAGGAAGAGGTGATTAGCAAGCCTTGTACGTGACCACTTCATGTCATTTTGTAGAGATTGAAGAGCTTACTCCATAGCTCTATCATTCTACTCCCATTGTGCAAAGATTCATTGCCAATGTCGTTGTAATCATATATGAATTTATACATTTATCATCATTCACTTCTCTGTTTTGTTCTCTGCTATACTCACTCAGAGCAGTACCTTCAGAAGGTCATTTCTCGAGTTCTACTGATCCTTTTTCAGTGGTTTAACGTGCGTTGGATAGCTCTTACTGTCTAGTTTGTTCATATCAATTTTCAAGGTCATTGAATTTATAGTTTTGGAGATATCTGCATTTTACTGCTCACTGGTCTATCTCTGCAGAGCCCCGAGAATGGTGGGCATGTTCCAGAAATTGATAAATCTTGTTCTCAGTGCTCAGTCCATCATTTGAAGTGTTTTAACTTGGATTGGGAAGCTTGCTAAGTCTATTTGCTATGCCCAAAAGGAATTTTTCTAATTCCTACCAGGTTGAGAGCACTGTTCATTTTTTCCAGCAGGTGTATGTCCAAAAATAGCAAGTTTTGGAAGCTAGTCATTTCGCAACTAGTCTGTCTTGACTTAAACTTTTGGGATACATGTTCCAAAGTACTTGGCTGATATTTTGGTGGATTTAGGAAGCTCAAAGGGTCTTCTAATCATCTCTGAAGTCTCAGTTGGCTGGTGTGAAGTTGGTTGTAGCAGCACCAACTCATCTTTGGATTGCATCCACCATCTCTCTTCACAGTGGTATCAGAGCATAGTCAAGCAACATGGGAGATGGATTTCCATCAACAATTGACAAATTGGATCGAAACAACTACCCGGCATGGTCTCTAAGGATGGAGGCTTACCTTCAAGGGAGGAATCTATATGGATTCATATCCGGAGATGAAGCAATGCCAACCATGAGGAACAAAGGGCAACCATCACATGAAGAAGTGGAAGGACTTTCGAATTGGTGTTCGAAGGATGCACTTGCAAGGTCCTATATTCTAAACTCAATCTCTGATTTTCTTTTACCTCATGTCAAGGGATGCAAGACATCAAGAGAGACCTGGAATGCACTTTGCTTCTTTCTTCTCTTCCAACACTCGAGCAAGGAAGAACCAATTGTGGATGGAGTTCACAACAATGAAGAAAAGCCCGAAGCAAAATGTGACTGATTAGGTCACAAAGATGAAGGAGATTTCCGACCAACTTGGAAGCATTGGAGAGGTAATTGAAGAGGAGCAAATCATAAGACAAATCATGAATGGAATCAAAGTAGATGACAAGTGGGAGTCATTCACAACAGCCATGGATTTATACATGGATATGCATGTACCCGACCTCAACACACTCATGGGCCAACTCTTCACTCATGAAGCAAAGATTATCAAAGGTGGTGAGTCCTCAAGAGGTAATCAAACTTCTACCTTATATTCTAATAAATCTAAGGTCAAGGACAAGTCAAAGAATAGGAAGAATGAAGATGAAGGAAGCTCTTTCCAAGAAAACTTTGCAGGTAGAGGAAGAGCTAGAGGAAGAGGTAGAGGTGGAAAGCAAGGCAGGGGGAGATTCCAATCATCTCAACCTTGCAACATATGTGGCTTATCTAACCATACGACTGAAGAATGTTTCAAGAACCCGAGGAACTCAAGAGGAAGAGGATTCAATAGAGGTGGCTATGGATCAAATAGAGGTAGATACAATGGAGGCTACAACAACAACAACTACTACAACAACAATTACAACAACAACAACAACTATCAAAGTGGCCATAGAGGAAGAAGAGATTACAATAACTATGCAGAGGACCAAAGTCAAGAAGATTCATTATTGATTATGAATCTGTCAGCAAAGAAGGGTAAGGATGATGATCACATATTTTACATTGATTCGGGATGCTCAAACCATGTAGTAGGAAATGTGGCTTTACTTTCTGATTTGGAAGATCCTCATAACAAGCATGAAGTGCAGACAGGAGATGACACAAAGCACTCAGTGGAGAAGATAGGTAATGTGAAGACATCAGATGGGAATATGAACCTCTTAAGCAAAGTCTTGTATGTCCCTACAATTACCAAAAATTTAATAAGTGTTGGATAGATTGTTGAAAAAGGATTGCAGGTTAGATTCAATCGATTTGGAGCATATGTTGAAGACCCAAGGCAAGGCTTTCGAAGGATTGCCAAAGGAGAAAAGACACGAAGGCTTTTCACTTTTGAAGTGGAAGATACAAAGAACATAGCTTTGTTTAGCTATGGATCTCAAACTCTAACAGAGTTGGAGATATGGCACAAAAGGCTTGCTCACATTGGTGAGAAGACACTCAAACAGATTTGCAGGGACCAAAGTGTACTTGGTTTGCCTAATATCACAAGGCAACACAAGTGTGAAGCTTGTCAACTCGGCAAGGCTCATAGACAACCTTTCAATAAGAAAGGATTTATGTATCAAATTCCTTTGGATCTAGTGCACACGGATGTGTGGGGTCCAAGTAAGGAGCCATCTATATCAGGCTCAAGATATTATGTGTCTTTCATAGATGATTGTAGCAGGTGGACTATTCTATTTTTCATGAAGCACAAGGATGAAGTGTTTAATTGCTTTAAGAAGTATATTGCTCTTGTTCAAAACCAAACAGGTAGGACTTTGAAAAGACTCAGATCAGATGGTGGAGGAGAATACTTTTCTTCTGAATTTGATGCCTTCTTGCATGAAAGAGGCATTAAAAGGGAAGTCACTACAAGGTATACACCCGAACTCAATGGTGTAGCAGAGAGGAGGAACAGAGCTATTGTCGAAGCAGCAAGGTCCATGCTCAACGAAAAGGGATTGCCAAACTACCTATGGGCAGAGGCTGTGTCTACAGCCACATATCTCATAAATAGACTTCCATCTAAGTCACTAGATGGAACCACTCCATATGAAGTGTGGAATGGAAGAAGACCTAGTCTAGAGCATTGTAAAATCTTTGGATGCTTAGCCTATGCTCACATTCCTTCTCAAGTAAGAGGGAAATTGGATCCCAAGGCAGAGAAATGTGTATTCATTGGTTATGATCAAAACCAAAAAGGATATAGATTGTACAATCCAACCAATAAAGGATTTTCTGTGAGTAGAGATGTAATTTTTGATGAAAACAAATCATGGTTTGATGATGACAGGAAAGTGAAGCTGCCTTATGACTTGGATGAAGATTTTCCATCACTTCAACCAAAGGAACCAAAGCACATTGAAGAAAGTGATTCGGAGATTGACCTAGCACTACAAGAAAAAGGGGGGCGTAGCGACGCCCCCGAATCGGGAAAAAAACGAAAACCGTCGCTTATGCGACGAAACCGTCGCATAAGCGACGGTAAAAATTTCAGATTTTTTTTTTTGGCCGAGCATCGTCGCATAAGCGACGATAGCGTCGCATAAGCGACGCTAAACCAGAAGCGTCGCTAGTAGCGTCGCAGGTTAGCGACGCACTTACCGACGATGGCAAACTGCAGAGCGTCGCATATGCGACGCTCTGGAATGTAAAAAAAAAAATTCAATTCTCCCGGCACATTTGTGCCGGGCCTTGAACGCGAGGAAGAATATAGACCGAGAGAGAGAGAGAGACATACAGCGCGCGAGAGGGAGAGAGAGAAGCGAGACATACACAAGGTATGCGCACACACACACTCACACACACACATATACACGCATAGACACACACACACATACGCAGACACACACACACATACACACAAATACACACATAGACACACATACACAAGACGCGCACACACATACACACACATAGACGGTCACACACATACACACACATATACACTCACAGACACATACACACATAATGATGCATCCACACACATACACATGCATACACACATAGACACACATATACACACACACACACATATGCATACACACACACATAGAGAGACATACACACACATACACATACATGCATACACATACACACATAAACACATACACACACATAGACACATACACACATAAACACATACACACTCATAGGTACACACACATACACATAGACACACACACATATAGTATATACACACACATGCACACATAGACACATACACACATACACATGCATACACACACATACACATGCATACACACATACAGACACATATACACACACATACACACACATATATGCATACACACGTGACACACATAGAGAGACATACACACATAAACACATACATGCATACATTTGCATACATAATGCATATGCATATGCATATAATGTACATACATACTTACATGCATACATAATGCACATGCATAGATACATACACACACAGATACATACACACATAGACACATACACACACATGAACACATACATACTCATAGATACACACACATACACACACAGACACACATACACATAGACGCGCACACACATACACACACATAGACGCTCACACACATACACACACATATACACTCACAGACACATACACACATAATGATGCATCCACACACATACACATGCATACACACATAGACACACATATACACACACACATATGCATACACACACACATAGAGAGACATACACACACATACACATACATGCATACACATACACACATAAACACATACACACACATAGACACATACACACATAAACACATACACACTCATAGGTACACACACATACACATAGACACACACACATATAGTATATACACACACATGCACACATAGACACATACACACATACACATGCATACACACATACACATAGACACACACACATACACACATACACATAGACACACACACATACACACACATACACACATAATGATGCATACAAACACATACACATGCATACACACATACAGACATGTACACACACATACACACATAATGATGCATACACACACATACACATGCATACACACATACAGACACATGTACACACACATTCACACACACATTCACACACATTCACACACATATACATACATGCATACATATTGCATATGCATATGCATACATACATACTTACATGCATATGCATACACACACATATGCATACATACATACTTACATGCATATGCATACACATGCATATGCATACACATGCATATGCATACACATGCATATGCATATGCATACATAATGCATATGCATATGCATACATAATGCATATGCATATGCATACATAATGCATATGCATATGCATACATAATGCATATGCATATGCATACATAATGCATATGCATACATAATGCATATGCATATGCATACATAATGCATATGCATATGCATACATAATGCATATGCATATGCATACATATGCATATGCATACATATGCATATGCATACATAATGCATATGCATATGCATACATACATACTTATATGCATACATAATGCACATGCTTACATACACTGTCATAATGTATACACACACACATACACACATAGACACATACACACATAATTATGCATACACACACATACATATGCATACACACACATATGCATACATACATGCATACACATACACACACATAGATACATACATACACACTCATAGACACACACACATACACATAGACACACACACATATACACACACATACACACATAGACACATGCACACGTAATGATGCATACACACATACACATGCATACATAGACACACATAATAATGCATACACACACATGCATACAAACATATACACACATATACACACACACATGCATACACACATATACACACACATATACACATATACACATATACACATACACATGCATACACACACACATGCATACACACATACAAACACATATACACACACACATACACACATAGATACATACACACGTAATGATGCATACACACATACACATGCATACATAGACACACATAATAATGCATACACACACATACATATGCATACACATACATATGCATACATACATGCATACACATACACACTTAGACACATAGACACACATAGATACATACATACATATAAACACATACACACTCATAAACACACACACATACACATAGACACACACACATATACACACACATACACACATAGACACATGCACATGCAATGATGCATACACACGTACAAATGCATACATAGACACACATAATGATGCATACACACACATACATATGCATACACACACATGCATACATACATGCATACACATACACACATAGATACATACACACACGTAGATACATACATATACATAAACACATACACACTCATAGACACACACACATACACATAGACAACACACACATATACCTACACACATACACACAGATGCATACACACACATACACATGCATGCACACACATACACATGCATACACACACATACACGTATATATATATTGATTTCTAACCATTTTGTTTTATATGTTAGGTATTATGGATCCCAGTAAAGAGAGAAAGGCGAAACTCACTCTCATAAAAAGTCTTATGAGAGCAAGAGTTCCGTCAGATACTCTAGGGGCCATAATGCGGGACTACGCAGACATGTCCGATGAGGAGCTGGATTATACGATCCAGATGCTTACGCGATCAGACGAGGGCTCTTCTGCGGATCCACATGCAGGAAGAGAGCTATCTGCTCATAGGTATGTTTTTTTTTATAATTTTTTTTAATGATATTATAGCACATATTTTTATTTATTTCTATCTATCTATTTTTAGGACACCTATACCACCTCCAGCACGTGATAGCAGAGCAGAGTTGCCTATGAGGACATGCATAGGCACCTTAGGACTAGAGTGCGACATAGAGCCGGAGGGGAACATTGTGTACATAGGGAATGGATTGGAGTTCAAGAGAAGAATGCGGGCACTATGCGACTCTTACCTGCGCTTTATCCACTTACCATGGAAGTAAGTAAAAGTTTTACATATAAATTGAAATGTATATCTTATGTTTTATTTACATTATGTTTTTTATTTTTGTAGTGAGCATGATGAGAGGGATAAAAAGTACGTGCTTAGTTCACTTGAGACAGAGTTTGGGACAGGATGGTCCCTTAAGTGGTGTTTAAAAGAGATGCGGACACTTATGGCTCATCGTCGCGACAATGCACGGTATGTATGTATATGAGAGAGAGAGAGAGAGAGAGAGAGAGAGAGAGAGAGAGAGAGAGAGCCATGTATGTATGTACGTATGTATGTATCTATATATGCATCTATGTATGTATGATGTCATTCCTAAAATCTATTACTCTATGTTTACTGAAAGGCATGTATATTAACTTATATATGTATCTAATATACATGTTTCTATTTTTGTAGTATGTATGTATGCATGTGTATCATGTATGTATACATCTATGTATCTCGACAAAATTGAAGCTGCATATTTACAAATCATGATTATCTAGAGATTAGAATCTGAATTCTGAAGTGTGTGATAACTGAAATCTGAAATCTGAATGTTCAGCTGCATATTTATATATTTTATGAATCTGAATTTTGAAGTGTGTGAACTGAAATCTGAAATCTGAATGTTCAGCTGCATATTTATATATTTTATGAATCTGAATTCTGAAGTGTGTGAACTGAAATCTGAAATCTGAATGTTCAGCTGCATATTTATATATTTTATGGCTGTTTTCTGTTATATTATATTATATATTATTATTATTATATATATATATATATTATTTTCAGATTTTTTTAATACTTTTTTTCTCACACGTATGATATCACGTATGGTATTTTTTTTGAAATTCCATACTTTTTTCATACTTCCATACCCGTATGCGTTGGAAGTATGTTTCACGTATGGAAAAACTATGTATGTATGTATGTATGTATGTATCTATATATATATATATATATATATATATATATATATATATATATATATATATATATATATATATATATATATATATATATATATATATATCTCTATATATATATATATATATATATATATATATATATATATATATATATATATATATATATATATATATATATATATATATATATATATATATATATATATATACATATAAAAAAATCTAAAATAAAAATGTATATACATATACATATAAAACCTTTTAGCCATATGTTTGAAGTATATATACACCTCCGACGTCCTACTAGAGAGATGTCTCTCCTCCCAACCTTATGCCTCTATATATAGCTACTCGAATCAACGAGGATCATGATTCATAATATATGTAAAGATATATACACATCATGTAGATAGGATACATAAATATAAAATGGAGTAGATATATTATGCTTCACACATACATGCCTAAATGCACACATAAATATATATATACATACTAACATATTTACATGTACATATTTACACATACATGTACATGCCTACATGCACACATAAACATATATATACATGCATACATATTTACATGTACATATTTACACATAGACACATATACATATATACATGTACACAATTATAAACACTTGCATATATTACGTACATGAATACATGTATACATATATCACACACATGCAAACACATACATATACATGAAATACATATATATGCATACTAATATATGTATACATATAATACACATGAATACACACACATATGCATACATACATGATAAAAATTTACTCCTCGAAGATAAAGCTATATATAAAATAATTAGGCATACCCCCGAGCTTCATGTTCTAACTTAGAAGAACATGATTTCATCTCTCTAGTAGGATTCATCGTTATTCAAGTTAATAAAAAAAACCTATTATATATATCCATTCAGAAGCTTCAAGTTACTATCTAATCTGCTCATATGTTTTCATTATTGCCATCATTTTGGTAAGACATCAATATAGTCTCATCTTCATTATCCTTATTGATTTCATTTATTTCTTCTATTGTTAAATCTATGTTCTCATGAATCACATCATCTATTGGTGGATTAATATCTATTTCTGGTAATTCCTCTTCCTCATCAGTAGAATCAGCATGTAGAGAATTATCCTCTTCATCAAAAAGATTAGTATCATTATCACGTATAATGAGTCTAATTTCTATTCCAGATGTTGATGTATCAGTATCTGATGCTGAATCATCAAGAGGACTTTCTTCAATCTCTCTAACAATAAACTGTTCAAACAATGACCTACCTCTAGGTTGCACATGAATGACTTGCCACCAAGGATGAGCATCTGGGTTTTTATAAAAAAATGCTTGTTCAATATGCCTAGGAAGAATATATGGTTCTTTAGTAGATCGCATTACCTTGGAAGAATCAATTGCCCAAAACCCAGATAATTCCTTTCTTATTGTAGAATTACTACCTTTATACTCCGCTCGATACCAGTCAACCTTCAAAATGACCTATCACAATATATAACAACAAAAACGTCCCATTATTAGGTGCTTAAAAAAAAACTAACTCTAAAAAAAATATATAAACTTTTTTCTACCTGTTTGAATGTACGAAATGAAATTTTGTAGATACCAACAATAGTTCCTACGTAACCAAGTTCGCCATCTATAAGGTTCGTGTCTTTTGAGCTAGCACGTGATAGTTGCTTGAAACAAGCAACAATACTAGAATCCTCTGTTTTACGTAAAGAATCAATGGATTTGATTCTAATATGCTGTCCAAAAGCCCACATATTAGTGAACATTCGAGCCTGCAAAATAAATTGAATTAGTAAATAGAAACTAACATACATATATGAAAAAAATAAAATATATATTTTAATAAAATTACCTTTTGTTCACAACCCATCATTAACTCTCTTTGCTCATCTGAGATTTCTTCATTATTTGCGTTGGCGCGTTGCAAATGACTATATAGCCAATCCGTGAAAGAAGGTATATCTGTAATCTCATTATTATCGAGATTACGTCTAGATCTTTTGTTTTTTCGCCTTTTACTTTGGAGACTTTGAAGTTCCTCGTACTCGCTAACGAATGCTTGCATGCATTCGCTATTATATGCTACAAAAGTGGAAACATCATTTTTTTCTTGAAATGTAAATAAGAATGGAACCCCCTTACCTGATAATACCTCATCGGTTATTTTTGAAGAAGACTCGTTGGTCCATGCACGTGGAGTTTCTTCATGAACTCTTTCAAGGTACTCACTAACGTAATACATGCACTCTTCAAGCATCCAACCCTTTGCCATGGATCCTTCTGGTTTTGCTCTTTGTCGCACATAACCTTTTAGTATTCCCATAAATCGCTCGACCCAAAACATCCATCGAGTGTTGACAACACCGGCAATCTCTATCTCATCTACAAGATGGACTAGTAAATGAACTTGAATATCAAAAAATGAAGTAGGAAGTTCTTTTTCCATCAAACATAGTAGCTCTTTGCATTCACGTTTTTTTTGTGGGATCGAATTTTTATCGATCTCTTTGGATGTAATCCACCTATACAAATCATAAAAACAATTGTAAAGAAGTTAATTAAAAAATAAAAGATATCCAATATTCAAACATATTAAATATAAAAGTATCATAATTACCTTATAAGTGATCCAAGACGATAGATGACATCTCGTACTCCTTTCGTTGTACATCCATCGATAACCAAAGGTAAAATATGTTTCAAAAAGTTATGCCAGTCATGGGTCTTCAATCCAGATAAGCTCTTATCATCCATAGTAAACATGTTTTGAAACGATGCTCCATATCCTGTAGGAGTCTTGATCAATTGAATTCTATTGTTGATAGTTTGTATCTCTTTTGTCGTAAGTACCCAAGGAGCAGATGCATAAGTCGTTTCTTGTCGATGTCTATCAAAAACTGGCCATAACTTTGGTTTGGATTTTTGATCTTTCAAATCATTTCTTGATGTTGTGGTATCTTTTAGTCCAAGAAGATGCTGCCATAGTGAATAACCAATATTTTTGAATATATGCATAGGATCAAGAAGATGACATACTTTTAACTCTTTCCAATACTCCAAAGAATACCATATTGATATGTTCTCTGCGAGTGCCAATTTCCCTTTACCTTTGTTCACATACTCATTATCTGAATCATCACTGAAGATTTCTGCTTCTGGATCTATCAGAGGTCCATCTGTCCATTTTTTATACCAATCCATAGGCGTCATAGGTTTTGGACACTGACCTGTTTCAAGCTTTCCATTAAAATGTATCGCTTCTCTTTTAGATCTTAATGGATGATCATCAGGCAAGAATCGTCGATGTCGAAGATAAATATTTTTGTTGAGATTCTTACTATAGATTGATCTCAACCAATCACCACAATATGGACAAGCTTTATAACCCTTAGTAGATATTCCTGCATCATGGAAAATGATGAAAATATAATTAGATTAAATCATATTTATTTACATGCATATTGAATAAAAAAATTACATCAATACCTGAACAAACGCCATATCCAGGAAAATCGTGAATAGTCCAAGCCACAATACCACGAATCGTAATATGTCTTTCATTGATGCTTTTTGATATATCAATGACATTAATACCTCTCCATAACTCTTGAAGATCGTCAATGAGAGGAGCAAGATATACATTCATATCTTTAACTTGTCTTTTGCCTGGGATTAAAAGTGAAAGCATTAAATGTTCCTTTTTAATGCTAAGATATGGCGGAAGATTATAGTTTATGACTACCACTGGCCATGTTGACCATTTACTGGATTTCATGGAGAATGGATTAACCCCATCTAATGCAACTCCTAACTTTAGATTCTGTGGATTTTGTGCAAATTCAGGCCATGTAGAATCAATATGCTGAAAAGCAACACTATCATGAGGAATTCTGATTATTCCATCAGTACTTTTGTGATCATGTCCCCAAGTCAAAAGCTTTGATAATTCGGGGCTTTGAAACATATGTCTAATCCGTGGAGCCAATGGAAAATGTCTCAATACCTTATTCGGGATTTTACCTTCTTCACCCTTATATCGAGGAGATTGACATTTGGGACATGTCAAAGAGTCTGCATATTCACCTCTATATAAAATACAATCGTTAGGACATGCATGTATACATTGATAATCCATACCAAGATTGTTGATTATCTTCTTCATTTCATCATGTGAGGTAGGAAGAATATTTTGACTTGGTAAAAACTTTTCAGATAATAACCTGTAAGTTTATCAAAAAAATGATATATTAAAGAAAGTAAATAAATAAATATACATATATATATATATGCATATAATTTTATATATGTGTATGCTTATGTGCATCTTTCAAAATATTCGTAAAAAATTTGATTGTTTGGATGGCAGGATACGATTGTTTGTTTTGGAGGATATGAAGTATGTATCTTCATTGAATGATTTGTCGATTCACGCATATGTTCAGTTTGAAAGTGTGAGAAGCGGATTTATAATTTGTATTCAAAGAATTTGACACTGTTTATAGGCCATACGATGGTGACCTGGATGAATCGCATGCACAGAGGTTACTCAAGATAGAGCAACCTGATTATAAGGGACTAGTACTAGCAGGATTCCTGGGGTATGCAGTAAACCTCTTGCATGTATATGTGTGATCCTCTCAAGCCACCATGATTTCCACTTTGTATCCTAAACTTCAAATGCGCCTCATCATTGACATGCAAGAGGTTTACTGCATACCCTAGGAATCTTGCTGGCACTAGTCCATTATAATCAGATTGCTCTATCTTGAGTAACCTCTGTGCATGCGATGCATCCAGGTCACCATTGTATGGCCTATAAACAGTGCCAAATTCTTTGAATACAAATTATAAATCCGCTTCTCACACTTTCAAATTGAACATATGCGTGAATCGACAAATCATTCAATGAAGATACATACTTCATATCCTCCAAAACAAACAATCGTATCCTGCCATCCAAACAATCAAATTTTTTATGAATATTTTGAAAGATGCATTAATAGTTTTAAAAGATGCGCATATATATAAGTAGATAGAAAATGGAAAATTATACCTTAATAGTGTCGAAACAGATATATTACTCCATCCAAAACGATTTTGAAGGTTGAGAATAAGTAAGCTTGCACTTAGTCGTGTCAAACGACTTCCTTCATATACATGCTTTAGACATTCCTCTCGAAGATATTTCTCATTTTTAGAAATATCCATGCTCTCACTGTCATTTTGATACCAATCCTCAATAAAATCTACCATGCCATCATCTTCATCATTGTCACACAAATCTTGTACTTTATCATCTTTTGAATATAGATCTTTCAACTTTGCATATTGCACAGGATTAGTTTTGCGTAGCCTCCTCATGGAAGCTTCTGATAAATGAGGTCTTATTGGTAATTGTGAATGTTGTGGACGAATATCATCAACATCATACGTTGGAATCTACACATATAAACAAAACTCATTAGTATTCCATAAATGAATAAAAATTAAACTTCAAATATAAAATTAAGTATATAACTTATTAAATATGGATAGAAAATTTTTATTCTCTCTAGCTAAAAGGTGCTCTTGGAGGTCTACGCCATCCATAATTCACTAATAGTTCATCACCAGCATGTAATGTAGTAATAGCATTGACAACTATGTATCTTGATACATCTCTACTCATGTATGGTGATTCATGACTATTTTCACGCTCCTCAAATGTGCAATTAGTCCTTGAACTATTATGTAACCCTCGACTACTATTTATTAAACCTGCTATATTTCCATGTGTGTAAGGTCTTCCATCAATATATAATCTTTCATTTTCTGCATGTAAAATCCTTCTACTAGTAAGAGATGCTGCGTTCAAGCATATTCCATAAGTACTCATGCTTTGAACATAACGTGAAAGTCGATGCCAATCTCCCCATCCATATATAGGACCACAAAATGACATAAGAGTGACTTCAGAGTTCGGAGGCACATACAAATCCTCTACAATAAAGAGACCACGACCAGCATTAGTAATAGTGGATGGAGCAATCATATAGCGATTACCCCAAAAGTTGAAAACCTCTCCATCTAAAGGAAGTGGTCCTCTATTCCATCCTCCATATCTTCTTCTATCATATGTTTGTACTAAAGAACGATCACGAGCTGGCAATGGATAATCTCCAGCCGTTTCATTCTCTAAACCAGGAGGTAGAGGATTTCTAGAAACCTCTGCTTGTAATTGATGAACAGCAAGTCCATGACGTGTACGAGGTATATTAACATTATGAGAAAAATCATTATCATCATCATCATCGAGCAAGTATTCCTGTATATCAATAATAATTTGATTTTATACATGGTTTTTAAATAAAAAAATGACATTAATATATATAGAAAATACATACCCAAGCATTATCACGTTGACTAGGTGATGGTGCATGCTCAAAAGTACCATACTCTGCCTCATGTTCAATACATTCCAATCGTGGTCTTCGATACGTGCCATAACAAGAGTTACACCAACATATAATATGCTCTTGATAGTAAAATTCATCATAATTCCTATCGGAGGACACATGTGAAGTCGTTGCATGGGTAGGAGGTGGTGGAGTACCCTCTGATTGATCAGAATCTACACATCATAAGAAACATAAAAAAAATATATAAGTTATGTATCCATCAAATATAGTTAAAATTAAATATTTCATATACTTACAGTATAAAGTCGTTGCACGATGAGGAGACGGTGGTGGAGTTCCATCTGATTGATCAGAATCTACAAATAATGGTATTTGATATTAATAATTTGATTATCTACATAAATAAAAAATTCACATATACATATTTACACATACACACATATTCACATATACACATTTATACATACACACATATTCACATATACACAACACATATTATTGTGGGATAAATGCATGTATTTTGTATGAATGTGTATATGCATGCATGTGTGTGTACGTATATATGTGGATATGTATATGTGTGTTTATGTTATATGTATGTATATGTGTATATATATACATATATGCATGCGTATATGTTTGCATGTATATGTGTATGTGGGTATGTGTATGTGTATGTGTATGTGTATATGTGTGTATAAATGTGTATGTATTCTGACTTTTTTTTCTGTTTGAGATTAAATTAACAGGAGATATTGTATTGTGGGATAAATGCATGTATTTTGTATGAATGTGTATATGCATGCATGTGTGTGTACGTATATATGTGGATATGTATATGTGTGTTTATGTTATATGTATGTATATGTGTATATATATACATATATGCATGCGTATATGTTTGCATGTATATGTGTATGTGGGTATGTGTATGTGTATGTGTATGTGTATATGTGTGTATAAATGTGTATGTATTCTGACTTTTTTTTCTGTTTGAGATTAAATTAACAGGAGATATTGTATGGTCGAAAAAAATAAGAGGCGAGCTAACATACCACCTGAGTCGTGGCAGTTTTTTCGTAGACAGCTACGTCTTCAGGAGTCATTTCCTCAGCAGAAGGTACACAAATTAATAGTTTATATTTATAATTTTTAGATATTTTAGTAATTTTTTAATTTAATTTATGTATTTTTTTCCTTGAATAAACAGGCTGCTGCAAGGAAGAGAGTGGAGTCGGGCCACACATCGCACTTAGGCCAAATGGGCCATAATGGTTTTGTAGCTACGTTTGTAAGTATATGTGTTATTGTGAGTATATTTTTTATTTTAGTTAAAATGCAAGCAACTAATGTTTTTTATTTGTTTCATTGCAGCGAAAGGATTATGGCCGATATCCTACGAAACACGAGATCGAGTATGCTACACATTTTGGATATCGGCGTTTGAGCGAGTATATACAAGATCATCCTGATGCCTTTGTGAGTATTTTTAAATTTTATATAATTATTTTGTTGTTATGAATGTTTTAATTATTTTATTGATTTATGTTTGTTATATGTAATACAGGAGTATTATGGGGAGACAAATATGGATGAGGTGGAGAGACAGACACAGGAGGGACGATCTCGATCGTCACAGGGTGATCATGAGGATGAGGATGAGGAAGATCCATCTGATCATGATATTGCTGATGATGATGATGATCATGATGACGATGATTAGGATTTTAGACGTTGATTATGACATTGGATTATGTATTTACATTGATATATACATATATTTATCTATATATTTTTCATTTCAGTCATGTTTTGAATTGTGTGTATGGTATTAAGTAATGAAGAGTTTTGTTCTATTGATTTTTATTATTGTTTATATTAAGCATGTGTTTTAATACTTTAATTATATAATTCATTCATATGTGTGTACCTAAGTGTATATATGTGTGTGTATATGTATGTATGTGCATGTGTATGTGTGTGTATATGTATGTATGTGCATGTGTATGTGTGTGTATATGTATGTATGTGCATGTGCATGTATAAGTGCATATGTGTGTATGAGTATGTGCATGTGCATGTGTATGTGTGTATATGTATATGCATGTATATGTATAACTCTATGTGTATGTGTGTGTATGTGCATGTATATGTGTATATGTGCATGTGTATGTGTGCATATATGTATGTATATGCATGTGCATGTATAAGTGTATATGTATGTATCAATATGTGCATGTTCTTGTGTATGTGTGTGTATATGTATAACTCTATGTGTATGTGTGTGTATGTGCATGTATATGTGTATATGTAGGTATATGCATGTGTGTGTGCTTCTTCATCATGTATAAGTGTATGAGTGCATATCAATAAGTGTGAGTATGGTATGTAATGAAAATAACACAATTCAAATGATCTACAAATAATAGAAATTGTACTTACAATTGTGATCCATAGTTTTTGCTTGGTTAGCTTCTTGAATAACCTGCAATAAAAAGAGAGAAGAGAAAGAGAGGAGAGAGAGAGAGAGAGAGAGAGAGAGAGGGAGATCTAGAGAGAGAGAGAGAGAGATCTAGAGAGAGAGAGATATCTAGAGAGAGAGAGTGAGATCTAGAGAGAGATCTAGAGAGAGATCTAGAGAGAGAGAGAGAAAATTCAAAGAGACAAAGATGTAGAAAGAGAGAAACAAAGACAGAGGGAGACAATAACAGAGAGCTTAAGCAAAACAACAATTCTGCATATACTTGCTTCAGTTCGTAAGCGCAGCGCAATTGCGAACGTTGGAGAGCTCTTCGATCGGATGCGTGAAAATGCCGATTGCAGAGCCTCCAACGTTTTAATTTTTGTCCGTCAACAGATCGTCGCATAAGCGATGCAACGCGTCGTCGTATAAGCGATGCAATAGACCGTCGCTTATAAACCGTCGCATAAGCGACGCTTTTTAGCGTCGCATAAGCGACGCTAAAGAGCGTCGCTTAAGCGACGCCATTAACAAGCGTCGTTTATGCGACGTTAGACATATACCGTCGCAAATACCGTCGTTTTTTGCGTCGTATAATCGACGGTCCGCGCTCGACGGTATTTCCGACGCAAGTTGCAATTTTACAGCGACGAAATTCTGTCGCGTTAACCGTCGCTACATGCCCGTATTCCTTGTAGTGTAGAAGACTTGGAAAGACTAAAGCTATGGAAGAACAAAGGAAAAGCAAAGATGCAGGATGCTACATATGGACCCGAGAGCTCACATCAACCACTTAGAAGGTCTTCAAGGGAGAAGAAGAAACCAGAGAGGTTTGGTTATGATACTTCTTTGGTCACCAAGCACTCAATCTACATTGCAAAGGATTCAACCAATGAAGAACCTACCACATTTGAAGAAGCACAAAGCAAGAAAGCTTGGAGAGATGCAATGGATGAAGAAATGGAAGCCTTGAAGGAGAATGACACTTGGGAGCTTGTACCTAACAAGCCATCTATGAAGATAATCGGATCTCGATGGATATACAAAATCAAGAGGAATCTAGATGGAAGTATAAATAGACACAAAGCAAGGTTAGTTGCTAAAGGGTTTGCTCAAACCCATGGTATTGATTATGAGGAGACTTTCTCTCCTGTTGCAAAATGCCTACAATTAGGGTTCTCATTAGTCTTGCTGCATCTAGAAATTGGAATCTTTATCAACTTGATGTAAAGAATGCTTTCTTGAATGGATGGATTTCTGAGGAAGTGTATATGGCACAACCTCCTGGATATGAGGATGCACATCATCCTAACTATGTATGCAAACTAAAGAAAGCTTTGTATGGATTGAAGCAAGCTCCAAGAGCTTGGAATTTCAGATTGGTGACTTATTTGCAGGACCCAGGATTCAAAGCTAGCAAGGCGGATACCTCTTTGTTCATAAAGAGGAATGGATATGAAGTGATCTATTTATGTGTGTATGTTGATGATATTATTATCACAGGCAATGATCTTGAAGGAATCAAACAAGTAAAGGCTCAAATGAAGGAGGAGTTCAAAATAAGTGACCTCGGACCACTCACTTATTTTCTTGGATTGGAGTTGATCTACACAGATTCAGGTATTTACATCACACAAAGGAAGTATGTCCATGACATGCTCGTCAAGTTCAAGATGGAAAATACCAAGTGTGCAGGTACACCTATGGAGCAAAATCATAAGCTTAGTGCTTATGAAGGAGAGCCAATTGAAGACATCACAAGCTATCAAAGCTTGGTTGGAAGTTTGAACTATGCAACACTCACAAGGGTGGATATATGCTATAGTGTTAGCATATTGAGTCAGTTTATGCATAAGCCGAGAAGACCACATATGGAAGCGGCCAAGAGAGTCCTCAAGTACCTAAAGGGGACCATGAATGAAGGTTTGTTCTATTCATATACTTCAGATATTGAGCTAAAGGTCTACTCAGATGCAAATTGGGCCGGATCTAAAGATGATAGAAGAAGCACATCAGGGTATATATCATTTGCAGGTTCAAAAATCATTTCTTGGTCATCGAAGAAGCAACCAACCGTGGCATTATCTTCTACTGAAGCAGAATATAGAGGTTTGGCTAATGCAACTCAAGAAATCATGTGGTTAAAGTCTTTGTACACAGATCTTGGACTTCATTCTTCAACACCTCATATTTTTGGTGACAACACAAGGTCACTACATCTAGTAGCTAATCCGGTATACCATGCTAGAACCAAGCATATTGAAGTCCACTACCATTACGTAAGGGAGAAGCTAATGAGCAAGGATATTCAACTATCCTATGTCTCTACAGATATGCAATGTGCAGACATGTTGACTAAAGCTCTTGATGGTACAAAGTTTAGATTCAAGTTGATGATTGGCTTGCAGGAAATCAAGGACAATTGAAGACTTATTTGGAGGCCAAGCATGTTAGGCTTGAGGGGGAGCTGTTGGTGCATTTTACCCAAGCCTACATGCTTGATATGCTTGATATTATCCTCATTTGTAAGTCACATGAGTAGTCATATGAACACCTCTTGTAAAAGAGTACATTTTATCTCTTGTAAATGGAAAAAGAAAAAAGGAAAAGGATGGCTTACCTCATCCATGATGTAAAAGCAAATTCGTGGCTCTAACTACCTAAAACCACGAAATTTAGAGCTGAGGGAATCTCTCCTAACTTTGGGGATCACTTTTAGGTGGAGCCATTTGAATTCGAAAATTCAAAACTCCCTCCAAGAATAGCTATAAAAGGAGCAAGAAGGAAGAGGTGATTAGCAAGCCTTGTACGTGACCACTTCATGTCATTTTGTAGAGATTGAAGAGCTTACTCCATAGCTCTATCATTCTACTCCCATTGTGCAAAGATTCATTGCCAATGTGGTTGTAATCATATATGAATTTATACATTTATCATCATTCACTTCTCTGTTTTGTTCTCTGCTATACTCACTCAGAGTAGTACCTTCAAAAGGTCATATCTCGAGTTCTACTGATCCTTTTTCAGTGATTTAACGTGCGTTGGATAGCTCTTACTGTCTAGTTTCTTATATCAATTTTCAAGGTCATTGAATTTATAGTTTTGGAGATATCTGCATTTTACTGCTCACTGGTCTATCTCTATAGAGCCCCGAGAATGGTGGGCATGTTGCAGAAATTGATAAATCTTGTTCTCAGTGCTCAGTCCATCATTTGAAGTGTTTTAACTTGGATTGGGAAGCTTGCTAAGTATATTTGCTATGCCCAAAAGGAATGTTTCTAATTCCTACCAGGTTGAGAGCACTGTTCATTTTTTCCAGTAGGTGTATGTCCAAAAATAGCAAGTTTTGGGAGCTAGTCATTTTGCAACTAGTCTGTCTTGACTTAGACTTTTGGGATACATGTTCCAAAGTACTTGGCTGATATTTTGGTGGATTTAAGATGCTCAAAGGGTCTTCTAATCATCTCTGAAGTCTCAGTTGGCTGGTGTGAATCTGGTTGTAGCATCACCAACTCATCTTTGGATTGCATCCACCATCTCTCTTCACAATCATGAGTACGAGCTTGCCGCAACTGCACTTCTTGAAGGGTCAGAAAACTTTCCCAGTGATGTTCATCCAAGTCTCTGAGTGTGTCCAACCAAAATGGGAAAGATTCCTCAGGTAACATTTTCTGAGAGATGGCTACGCCTAAGCTTGGCACTACAATTTCCATTGGCGCTATTGCTTCCAGCCCATAGGCAAGCTTGAAAGGAGTCAGTTCGGTTGCTACTTTATATGTAGTCCGGTATGCCCATAAGACTGCAGGTAGTAACTGATCCCATCTTTCTGGTGATTCCACAATCAGTTTACGAAGCATAGTTAACAGCGTTTTGTTTGTACTCTCAGCTAAGCCATTAGCACGAGGATAATACGGTGAACTCAATTTATGCAGAATCTGAAAAGTGTGTGTGAGCACTCGCATTAAATTGTTGACAAAGTGTGTCCCTTGATCTGTCACAAGCTCCAAAGGTAATCCATAACGCGGAAACACGTCCTTCATCAGACATTTTGCCATCGAAACAACTGTAGCGGACTGTAAGGCCCAAGCTTCTGCCCATCTGGTAGCGTAATCTGTGCAGGTTAGGATGTAGCGATTGTTGTTGAGGGTCGCTGGTGGTGTGATTGGTCCAATACAATCAAGATCCCATTTCTAAAAAGGTTCCAAAGGTAATACAGGTTGTAGAGGGAAGAAGTGGCGTTGTTAAGGCTGTCCAGATTGCTGACAAGTGTCACACTGCTGCAGAAACTGAGTTACATCTTTATACGTAGTAGGCCACCAAAGCCCACTTTGCAGAATTTTCCGGTGCGTTAAATCTGCTGCAAAATGTCCACCGGATGGTATTGAATGTGCCATAGCAATAACCGAGTTAACTTCATGTGGGGGAATACAACAAAGTAAGACACCAGTATGATCCATGTAGTACAAATGTTCGGCAATCAACCGGAATCTACGACTGTAAACTGTAATTTTCCGACGCATAGCAGGAGAAGTTTGAGGGGGAAGACATCCATCGGTAAGAAAGGTTAATAATTGATCATAGTAGGTAGGTGTCACAGGAGGTTCTGCAGATTCATCACTAGTCGTTTCAGTAACATAAATTGCTGGTGTGGTGTCATCAATGCCCACTGGAGCTTCACCGGAATCCAATCGAGAGAGAAAATCTGCTAATGCATGGGCAGTGCCGGGTCGATGAATCACTGCATAATCAAATTCTTGTAACAATAAAACCCAACGTGCCAAGCGACCACCTAAATGCTGCTGCTGGACCAGATATACAAGTGCAGCATGATCTACATGAAAGGTGAATTTTCGGCCTAACAAATAATGTCGGAATTTCTTTACAGAATACACCAAACCGAGACATTCTCTTTCAGTCACTGAATAATTCCTTTCAGCAGGAGCAAATCTACGACTTGCGTAATAGACAGGTCGGAACCACTTATCAGTTTGCTGCATTAAAACACTTCCAATTGCTATGTCTGAGGCATCGATGAAGACGTGGAACGGGCGTTCCCAATCCGGGGGTTGCAAAATTGGTGCCTGAGTTAATAATTCTTTTAAACGATCAAAGGTAGTTTGACATTCTGGAGTCCAGTCGAACTGTTGTGGAGTGCTCGTCATGAGTCGATTAAGTGGTGTGGCGAGATGAGCTAACCACCATAAATGGCGACCATGCCACCGAAGCTGTCCCAGGAATCACATAACTTCTTTTGGCATGGTAGGCACAGGTGCTTCCAACACAGCTGTAACTTTGTCTGGATCAGTTGTATGCCTTGTGCAGATATAATATGACCAAGTAGTTTACCACAAGAAACCACAAAAACAGATTTTGTCGAGTTCAGGCAGAGTCGATATTCACGGCATTTCTCAAAACAACACCGTAAGTGATACAGGTGTGCCACAATCTTGCCGAATAAGGAGAAGTCATCTAAGTATACTTGCATAAAAGAAGTGAGGTAGGGTGAAAAGATTTCCTGCATACAACGTTGAAAGGTACTGGGAGCATTCCTTAACCCAAACCACATGACCGTACAAGCAAAAACACCCCAATTGGTAATGAAAGCAGTTTTTGGTATGTCTTGTTCAGCCATTCTGACCTGGTTATAACCACTGTAACCGTCCAAAAAGGAGTACATCTCATGTCCAGCCACTCTGTCCAGCATTGTGTCAAGAAAGGGAAGAGAAAATGGATCAGGCACCATAGCTGTATACAGTTTCCGGTAATCTACACAGATTCGAAGCTGCTTGTTTTTCTTTGGAACAATTACGATCGGAGAGATCCATTCAGCGTGCTCAATGGGGACAATGAATCCCACTTTTAGTAGCCGATCAAGTTCTGCCTTGACCTGTGCTGCATAGTTAGGATTCATTCGGTAGCTGGATTGTTTAATCGGTTTTGCTTCTGGTTTGAGCACGACCCGATGCTGATAGATGCGAGGATCCAGACCTTTCATATCACGATAATCCCAGGCAAAAACATCAGAGAACTCACGAAGAAGCTGGATCAAATCTGCTTGAATGGCCTCAGACAATCCTGCCTTTATCTTGATAGGACGCGGGTTGCTTTCATCACCCAAATTATAGGTTACTAACTGGTCTTCCGGGACATAGAATTGACGAGGTTTCCCCGGATCGTCAGATGTCTATAAGAATTGCTGCAAAGTAGCTCCATCCATAACATCGTTATTATCTGCATCCACCTCTCCTGTCACGGGAATAACTGTACATGCGGCCAAACTCCAAAAGTCCGTTACTGATTGCAGGTCTACAGTACCTAAGGAAATCAAATCTTCATTGTTCTTCAGAAATGCTTCTTCTTCATCGTCAGATAAGCCATCCAACATGTGGACCAACTCTGCTACATAAGGTCTAGCATGTAGTTCACAGGGCTGAATAGCATCCAATTTGACAACATATTTACGGTGGTTGTCTTTGAAAGTCAGTTCCTGTGCTGACCAATCCTGTATAACCTTAGCCTGTTTCAACCAAGGTCGGCCGAAAAGAAGATTATAATCGAGACTGGACTCGGGTAGTTCTAATACTACAAAGGTCATCTTAAACGTTGTACCCTGCAAAGTGATCGGGACATTCCGTACGAGTCCCACTGGATGGACTCGGGATTGGTTGGCCATTCTTACAAAAAATTGGACAGGCTCAATTTGTGCAACAACCTAAGAATTACGACCACCACATGCTTGAGAGATGACTCTCCTCCCAACCAAATGCCTCTATATATAGCTCTCTCCAGGGGACTACCTTCTTGGGCAGGTGAATGCTAATCATCCAAGTGTCAGCCATGTAACTACATGTGCGCCAAGTGTCCAGTGGATGCTTCTAGAAGGTTCTAGAGCTCTTTGGGCAAAATACTCTTCCCATGTACCTCATGGGGATTGAACCCAAGACCTCGTCCTTCACACCCTTGAGACTTAACCACTAAGCTAAGTGGATCACTTGTTCACAAGAGCACAAGACCTCCTAGTAAGTCTAAACTCGAGATCTTTGGTCATACACACGGATGACCAAACGTGTCCGATTTCAGATCTGTCTGATCCGGCTAGACCCTTGGATCATAGACTTACTTTATTACATTCTTCCCCCCTTGAAAAAGATTTTTCGTCCTCGAAAATAGAGCTATATACATACTGTAGGCAACCCCCGAGCCTCATGTTCTAAAACTGGAAGAACATGGTCATGTTCTAGAACTGGAAGAACATGTCTCATCTCTGTGGTGGCATCCTTGCCCAAATGATTCAAAACACTATCTGGTTTTGTACTTTGATGAACGGGACAAAGTACAAACTAGTGAAGAATAATGAGGGTGGATCTAATGACATCCCTGGCTAATTCACAGTTTCTGGATGTGCGATCTAGGCACAAACATGTGAACTAGGTGGATTCAAATTACTAGTCCATTTCTAGGCATAACTGGTGCATGGGCTTAGTAATGAAGGTGGGATTCTTATCCCTCGCAAGACTTTGAGAATTCTTGATTCACTTGAATTTGTTTTTGGAGAACTTGAAGTTTGGTTGTCTCAAACATCTAACTTGGATGTTTATACAATGGTTTACTTTGATCCAACAGTTACTTGATTTTTCTACCCGACTAGAGGACTACTTTGTCCTAATGAGTTGAAAAAAATCCTATGTAAACTGTACCAGAAAGTTACCATTTTCTTTGAGTCAACCATACTATAACTTGCCCAATTCAAATTCAAAATGGAAATTATCCAACTTAGGACACTTTTCTCAAAGACTTTAACTGAAAGTTCTTGGGAATTGTCAATCTGATGAGCAATTCCTAACTTCCCTATTCTAGAGTATACTGGACTCTAGGAAATTATTTATGCTATAACTTGAAGCAAACTCAAATAAATAAGTCCACTTAGACTTATTTTCTTTTGAAGATTGAAAAGGTTCTTGTACATAACATCTAACTACGATGTTCAAATTAGTTATCTAATTCCAACTGGCTAACCCTGGTCTTTTGCAAAAGGAATCAGATACCATGTCTGAGCCAATTCCAAAAGATTTGGAAAGCAGAAAGGAATAACTAAAACTCTGTACAACCATTTCAAACTTCGAACATACATAAACTTGTTATGAGTCAAAGTCTACTTGACTCATGACTTTAACTTTCCAACGATCAATTTCAACAAGGTATTGAAGCATTGTCTTTATCTTTAAGAGAAATAAGCTGGATTCTCAAAAAAGATTTAAAGAAAACATCATCCAACCACAAGATACTAGTGTGGTAACCAACGATCGATGATTTTAGTTTTCAAATAATGCTTCACTTGAGACTAAGTTCAAATCCAATTCAATCTTTCTGACTCCTTACTAGTAATGCAATTCTTATGCATTTCTTTGAGTCAAAAGAGTGAATCTTCCAAGTTATACTAGAAACTTGGTGCTTGACTTAGTCAATCAAATCCTTGGTTGAAAAGAGCAACTCAAAGTCAAAGTCCAACTTCTTTCAGAAATTTATCAAATATTTCTGATCAATAACACTTAAGCTTGAAGTGTTTTAAGAAAATCTTGGAAGTTACTTACTTCATATCTTCAGTTTCCTTGATCTTGAAGTCATCTTGAAGTATCGTAAGATACTACTTTCATCCTTTACGGGATTAAACTTTCCTTGAAGTCTTAATTCCCTTGAGGATGAAACCTAACTTCAAAAATCCAAACTAGGACTAAAAGATAATTATCATCCCACGGTCCGATGTCCCATACCATCTTTCCTACATCAATCTGAGTATAAAATCTGGTGTCCCATACCACCCTATTTTATATTCACATTAATGTGTGGGTGATTCTTATCCTAAAGTCTACAACATCTCTTGATAGAGAACCTTTTAGCTTTAATTCTTGACAAGAATTTTGCAGTTTCAGGCACTATCTCTATCTTGATATTCTAGGGTTTAATCCCTCATGATCGTTTCACGATCTTGTACTTTAACCTTGGGAACTTGAAAACCTTTAATAGAATATCTCCAATCCTTTTTGCTAGGGTTTTTCAAATGAAAACCAATCAGAATTCCAAGTTCTTGAATTTCTCAAATTCAAGTTTAATTGATTATTCTTGACCAATTTTGTAGCGACAAGAGCTTTTCACTTCTTGTCTTTAGATTCCTTTTTCACTATTGCTTTAGGTACCTATCTCGGCCGAGACTTTTACAGGAATCTCTCTACTGCTTAAGTCTAAGCATCCACTCATGCTTTTTGAATTTGTACCAAAATCCCTTTAATAAGGATAGGCAAACACTTATGTTTTACCTTCCACAGACTTAAGTACCATTTACAGGGTTTGCAGACTACATTTTTGGAATTTCTTCACTCTGTTCAGACTTGGAACAGCTTACTTTTTCACAATTTTCCATTCGATAAATGGAACTTGAGTGAATCATTCCTAATGGAATTTTTACTGCCAATACTTGGGCAATCTATAGAGTAGTTCTAGTCGCACATTCTTGGACAATCATGGCCAAGTTTGATCAATTCTGGGTGATACTTGCGACAAAAATAAAGACTTAGTCTTTATCTTTAAGATCTCTTAAACTATCTTAAGCTTCTTTGCTTACCTGCAGGATTTTAGAGATCTTTCCCTCAACTCAAGTCCAAGCATTTTCTAATGCTTTTCAGATTCCAAAGCTAAGAATCTTTGATATACCGTTAGGTTATATCACTTATTTGGACTTAAATACCAAAAACTGATGGTTAGGGATTTGCTAGGAACTACTTGCTATAAAACTTTTCTTGAAAGATGCTAGTCTCACATCTGGGAAGATTTTTCTTTCAAGAATTTTTTGATTCCTACCAAGGAATCAAGTAATATTAAGCTATTGATTCATCTTGGAAGCTAGGTCAATGTTAAATGAGAAAAAATTACCTAACTATTTGTGGGTAGAGAGTGTATCTACTGCCACTTATTTGGTAAACAGGTTGCCATCCTACTCTCTTGATGGGATGACCCCTTATGAAGCATGGCATGGTAGAAGACCTTCACTTGATCATTGCAGGATCTTTGGATGTGTAGCATATGTGCATATCCCTTCACAGAATAAGAGGTAAGCTAGACCCTAAGGCAGAGAAGTGCATGTTCATTGGATATGATCTAAATGAGAAAGGTTACAGGTTCTACAATCCTTCAAACAAGGGATTCATGGTCAGTAGAGATGTTGTCTTTGATGAAAATGACTCTTGGTTTGATAGTGAATGCAGGAAGGTAAAACTACCTTATGACTTGGAAGAGGAGTTTCCAAGCCTCACTAAGGAGGAGCCTACTTAGAATGAAGACACCAATTCAGATGATGAGGACATCATCAACCTTGAAGAGTTCAAAGCATGGAAGTCCAAATGCAAACTCAAGATGAAGAAATTGGAAGATATACCTGAATCTTCCAACCAAGCAATTATGAGATCACAAAAGGAAAGCAAGAAACCAATCAGATATGGGTATGACACTTCTGTTGTTACTAAGAACTCAGTTTATCTTGCAAAAGATTTATCACTTGAAGAATCAGCATTATATGAAGAGGATAAGACCAAGGCAAAATGGAAGGAAGCTATGGATTAGGAGATTGAAGCACTCAAGGAGAATGATACTTGGGAACTAGTACCAAAGAAGGGGTCTATGAAGATAATTGGCTCTAGATGGATCTAGAAAATAAAAAGAAATTCAGATGGATCAATAAGCAGGTACAAAGTTAGACTTGTGGCCAAGGGTTTTGCACAAACCCAAGGCATTGATTATGAAGAAACATTCTCACCTGTGGCCAAAATGCCAACCATAAGGGTATTGGTAAGTGTGGCTGCATCAAAGAATTGGAACATGTATCAGTTGGATGTAAAAAATGCATTTCTGAATGGCTGGATTTCAGAGGAGGTGTACATGTCACAACCTCCTGGCTATGAGGATCCAAAAGAGGTAACATATGTATGCAAATTGAATAAAGCTCTTTATGGATTGAAGCAGGCACCTAGAGCATGGAACCATAGGATGACCACATATCTTCAGGACCAAGGTTTTGTCATGAGTAAAGCAGATACTTCTCTATTCATCAAGAGAAGTAATTCAGAGGTAATATACCTATGTGTATATGTTGATGATATCATACTTACAGGTAATGATGCTAATGACATCAAACAGATCAAGAATCAGATGATGAAGGAGTTCAAAATTAGTGACCTTGGATCACTAAAATATTTTCTTGGACTTGAGTTAGTCTATACTAACTATGGAGTTTACATTACTCAGAGAAAGTATATACAGGATATGTTGAAGAAGTTTCATTTGGAGGATGCCAAAGTTGCAAGTACTCCAATGGAGGTAAACCTAAAATTAAGTGCTTATGAAGGTGATATACTTGAGGACATTAGGGCACCTCACTTGGAGGCTTCCAAAAGGATCTTGAAGCACCTTAAGGGTAGTCAACATCATGGTTTGTATTTTCCTTATACATCAGACTTGGACATCAAAATTTATTCAGATGTAGATTGGGTAGGATGCAAAGATGATAGGAGGATTACCTCAGGATACCTTTCATTTGCAGGTGATAAGCCAATATCATGGTATTCAAAGAAGCAACCTACTATTGCTTTATCTTCTACAGAGGCAGAGTATAGAGGATTGGCTAATGCTACTCAAGGGGCCATATGGATCAGATTGTTGTATACAGAATTGGGCTTGCATACTACATCTCCAATGATCTTTGGAGATAATACAAGCTCATTACATCTTGCAACTAACCCTATTTATCATGCTAGGACCAAACATATAGAGGTCCACTATCATTATGTGAGAGAGAAGCTATTAAGCAAGGATATTCAACTAGCATATGTATCAATTAACATGCAATGTGCAGATTTGTTGACTAAAGCATTAGATGGTACAAAATTTTGTAGGTTCAAATCAATGATTGGATTGCAGGACATTCATTAAGATTAAAGATGAAGACCAAGCCAAAATGTTTGGCTTGAGGGGGAGCTGTTGGTGCAAAGTCCAAGCCCACACATTTGGCTTGAGGTTCATAAAGGTGTGAAGTTCCATGAAAACCATTGCTAGTGGAGATTTACGTCTTTACCTTTGTAAAAGTCATTTCTTTTTTACTTGAGAATATTTGTAATCACCTACCAAAAAGTCGTGGACTTGATTAGTTGGAAATTAACAACTACATTGAGCAAATATCTCCTAGAATGAAGGTTCACTTTTAGATAGAGCCAAAATTTGAATTCAAATTCAAATTTGAACTCAATTCTTATATAAACTCAATTGAAAATAGTCGCAATTAGAGCAGTCATTTCCCAAGCTCTCCATTGCCATTGTGAATGTGTGTAAGGCCTACATTGTAGCCTACACTAATCTCTATCATAAGGCTATGATTACCAAGCCTATGATCTTGTACAACATTTTTCATTAATACATTATACCTACATTGTTGATCTATGATATCTCTGTTTTTCATTTCTCATTGTCGACTTGTGCGCTCATATCTCACTCATTGCTCCACCAAATTCAATGATCTATAGCTTGTTGGAATCAACTCCAAGTTATCTACATGCTGACAAAGTTTGACACAAATCCAATCAACCAATTTGGAGAAAAGCATGTCGAATAACTCACTGGTCAAACTCTGCAGAGGTCCTAAAAAATCGGGGGTAATGATTAATTTGTTAAATTGCTTTCTCTGTGTATAGTGGATCATTTCAAGTGATTCCACTTGTAATCATTAGCTTACTAATCTAATTAGATACCTCTAAAATGAATTTTTCTAATTCCTACTATACTAGTAGCACTGAGCATTACAAGCAGCAAGTGTATGATCCAAAATAGAAGGTTTTCTTGGATTCTTCTATTTAGAAGTAGTATGTTTTGAATCAATCTTTTCATACATCATTTCCAAAGTACATAGGCACTTTTATGGTGTCATTGCAAAGCTAAGAGGCTCCACATATCAACTCTGAAGCTACAAGGGGCTGGTACTAAGCAGGAGTTGGTAGTACCTACTCATCACTTGGAGTGTCCATCCATCTTTCCCAACAACATGTACATATGCAATACAACCAAATACTTTCATATGTGATAAGCTTGGCTTTTTACCTCTAAACTTCTCTTTATGTGTAACTTGATGTATAGCAGTAGTCGGAGTTCTATTCATGATGTATATAACAATATGCACATCTTCTGCCCAATAACAATGAGGCATATTCTTCTTAGCTATCAAAGCTCTTGCTATTTCTACAAGATGTCTTTTTTTGCATTCAGCAACACCATTCTATTGTGGTGTGTACCTGCATGAAAATTGATGTCAAATTCCATGATTTTTAAGAAAGTTGCTGAACTCATTTGACATGTATTCACCTCCTCCATCAAACCTTAATGTCTAAATATACTTTCTTTTTTGCTTTTCCACCATGGACTTAAAATTCTTGAAGTGAGTGAACACCTCACTCTTCTCTTTCATGAAATATACCCATACTTTTTGTGTATGATCATCAATGAAAGTAACATAAAACTTGCAACCACCCATAGATGTGGTCTTGTAGGACCTCAAACATCTGTATGTACTATTTCTAGTACATTCTCACTAACATGCTTGTCATGCGAAAATGATGCTCGTGACTGTTTACCAAATTGACATGTTGCATATACCTTTTGCATTTCTACAACTTTGAGATTTGGAAGTCCATTGACAATCTCCTTTGACTACATCAATTTCAGCCTCTGCACGTTTGCACATCCAATTCGTTTGTGCCATATCTCTATATCAACAACAACTCCTCCACCTTTTGCAAACATGGCTACATTCATTTTAGGAATTTTCACATTTAAGATGAACATCTTACCCACTTTGTTTCTTTTGGAAATCAATCTTCCATCCTGTTTGTACTCTTCTACATATAGCCCATTAGCATTCAACCTGACTTGTAATCCCTGGTCAACCATTTGTCCAACAAAAACTAGATTCTTTGTTATATTTGGAACATGGAGCACATCAGCAAGATGTTTTACCTTTCCATCCTCCATAGACAATACTATGTTTCATGTATGCTCGATAGGGTGTGATGTACCATCACCTGTTTCAACATATCCAGGAACTGGCAATTTCTCTACAAAGTACTAAATCATTCCGCATGATTGGTCATGTGATTTGAATCATTTGATTCAACATACCAGACATTATCATTCAATTTTGAAACATTAGTAGACATTGTATTCATCATGTGATGTTGAACCATGAACAACTTCTCAGAATCATCTGTACTTGTGGATGCATAGTTGTTTTGCTACCTTCTGTTATTTTGATTTTTCAACCTACAATCATGTTCAAAGTGTCTAGGTTTACCACAATTCCAATATCCTTTACTATCATTAGTTGAATCATTTCTTTGGAAATTTCTGTGGCCTCTTTGGCTCACCCTACCTCCAAACTATCCTCTACCTCTTGCATGATTTTGTTGTTGACATTGGTCTTGGTTATTGTGTCCTCTTCCACTTCTAAAGCCTCTACCTCTGCCTCTTCCTATGGTAGAGTAGAATACCTACTCAGAATTAGGTTTTCCTTGGGAGTTGGAGTCCTCACCAAGATTCTTTTCTTCAATAATCAACATGGACACTAGATCAACAAAATTCAGAATATTTTCCCTAGTCTAAATAGACATTCTAAATTGCTTATATGCAGCTCCTAAACCACAAAGGCATACTTCCACCTTATCATCATCATCTACATTCACACCAATAGATGCAAGTGACTCACATATGCTTTTGATTTTCAGGGTGTAGCCACTTACTGAGATGCCCTTTTTCTCTAGTGTATGCAAATCGTTCTTGAGTTGCAATTTTTGTGCCTTTGTATTGGTTTCATACAATGTGGGAAGAAGATTGTTCCAAGCCTCTTTCGGAGTCTTGACATCCTATATGTGCCCAATCATGCTATCTTGTATGCTAACAAATAGCCAATACATTACCTTTCGTGCTCCTTGATTCCATTCTTTGTACGCTCTTAACTAGTCTGTAGTTCGATTTTATTCTCTTCTTCAATGTACTTCCAGTAGCCTTTTCCCATTACAAAATTCATCGTTTTGAATCTCCAAGCATGGAAGTTGTTCTTATCCAGCTTATCGCTCATAAACTGACTCATTCCATCTGCGTTTGTCATTTCTGTAGCAATTCACAACACCGCAAAACACTACAAGTAGCACTTCTGCTTGAACACTACTGCACTATGACGTGACAATTCGATCTCAAAAAAACACAGTTTTTTTGTATCAATAGTACACAGAATTGCTTGAAATTCTACACCTGGAATATACGAGTGTTGGCAAACATGGCGCAAGTTACAATTCTGCAAACTGATCTGGTTTTTCTATGGGCCCCACCTTGTGAGCTCAAAACAAAGGTCGAGATGGCTTCGAAACTCTAATATGACAAAAACGAGTGACCCTAAGGGGATAACTCGCAAAAAACATTTGATGTCTCTATGTTTTGTAGCAATCTGAGGTCATTTGTGAATCACACTTTCTCCATGCCTTCTCACATACTCTTCACCATTGGCCTTCTCCACGAGCTCTTTGCAACCACACTGGCTCTGATACCGTGTCACAAGGAAGGAGATAAGGAAGAGAGCTCACACACACACACACACACACACTCACAATCAAAGATAAGCACACACACAGATTGAGGCAAGGAAGAATGATCTTCTTCTTCTTCTATTACATAAAATGAATGTACAAGAATGACCTAAAAACAACAATACAACTAGTGCAATATATGAAGAACAATGCATAAGGAAAAACCTAATGTCCGTGAATGAGTGAAATGGTAAGAAAACAAATGTGCCTTCACTCTCGGTAGATAAATCTAGTAAAGCTCAATGAAGTATCCCTGACATATACTGGCGTGACCACTATACATGTCAGAGAAATGAAAAACGGATACATGTCATCCTGGATCATCACATGTTGAGCTTGATATCTCAACACACCTCTCATATCATTTTTAGAATTGTAGTGTTTGTCATTTTCAACATGTGCAAGAGATATTTTTATTGTATAGTCAGGATTTTGAGGATTGTACAACTATTTCATCTGATGTATACTTTCATGCTAGAAATGAAAATATGGACAGGACTTTCTACTCTTGTTTCTTGCAAGAGTGTGTTGTTAAAAGTTTTAAAGATCTTATGTTTGAATTTAGAGATGTTTTTCCTATTGACTTACCTAGAGGGCTACCACCTGAGAGAGGGGACATTGACCATGCTATTGAGGTAGTTACTAACACTAACCCTATTTGTAAGCCACCTTATAGGCTTAGTGTTTCTCAGCATGAAGAAGTTGAGAGGAAACTACATGACTATTTAGATAAGGGCTTCATTAGACCTAGTAACTCACCTTGGGCATCACCAATGCTCCTAGTTAAGAAGATGGATGGCTCTATGAGATTATGCATAGAATATAGAGCATTAAATAAAGTAAAAATAAAAAATAGGTTTCCAATGCCTAGATTGGAAGACCTATTTGATCAGTTACATCAAGCTAGGTTTTACCAAGCTTAACCTTACATCAAGGTATCATCAAATTAGGATTAGGGCAGAGGATGTCCCTAAAACTACATTCAAGACTAGATAGTAGATATGGGCACTATGAGTTTTTGGAAATGCCATTTGGTCTCACCAATGTTCCTAGCACTTTCATGAAGCTCATGAATGGTGTATTATGGCCTTATCTAGGGTAGTTTGTAGTAGATTTCCTAGATGATATTCTGATCTATAGTGGATCAGGAGCACTTAGAACACTTACAAAAAGTATTCCAAGTGTTAAGGGAAAATTCACTTTGTCAAGGAGTCAAAGTGTGAATTTTTCAATACAACGGTTAGATAGCTTGTACATATAGTCTCCCAAAACAGAATCCAGATGGATCCTAAAAAAAGTAAGGGCTATCATGGAATGGACACATCCAGAAACCTAGAAGAGCTACAGATCTTCCTAGGTTTATTAGGCTTCTATCAAAGAGGGGAGTGTTGCTTCTATAAATTCTCTCTTTCTCAAAGACCTTCCAATACCATTTTTGAGGACAAAAATGGAGTTAAGGGGAAGGAAATGTAACATGGGAAGTGGTGTGAACCACCTCTTGGTCATATTGAGATAGTATGCACATGAGTGCCAAGTGGCACTCATGTGAGAGGAAATGTGTTACTACCTTTGTGGGTAATTAGAAGGGAGAGGATGTATAGAGGCTCGCACGGTTGGGCGGTAGAGAAAATCATTGATCTCCATGTGTCAGAGAGTTGAATTTTTCTAGGAGAACTCCAAAATGGAGGGGGTCATCAAGAGCAGAGGCTACAATATTCCATCTTTTACTTGAATCCAAAGAAAACAAAGCTCTCATTGCACCCATGTTTGCTACTAGACCAAAAGTTTCCTCATAGCCCAATCCTTGAGTTTGAGAATATCTTTTTGCTACAATTCTAGCTTTATATTTTTGATACATTACCATTACTATTTCTTTTAATCTTAGAAGCCCATTTGCAAACAATTACCTTTTGCTTTGGTGTCTTTAGAACTAAAATCCAAGTCTTTTTATCTTGTCGTGCATCCATTTCTTCTTCATTGCCTTCTCCCACTTGTCATTTCATTTTGCTTCTTCATAACATGTAGGTTCATCTTCTTGCTCAAACTTTGTCATAAAAGCATAGTGAGTATTCATAAAACATTTAAAAGTATACCTTTGATGTTTCTTACTCACTCTTGAAGTTCTTCGTATTAACATTTTTATTAAGAATCTTTGATGATTCTCCATACTTATATATTCTACCAACTTCTTCTCCTTCATCATTATCTTCAACAAGTTTGACTTTACCTTTACTTTTAACACTTGGAGGTGACATGAATTGATCTTAAATTAAATGGTAGCCCTCTTTCTTCATTCAAATCTACTTTCATCACTTAAAGTTCTTGTGGGATGATGTAAGCACTTATCTCCTTCAACCATATTTTCTTTGTATTCATCTATGAACCGCAAAATTTTTTTATCTGTATACCATGTAAGTGATTTATCAAAGTTTACACATTAAAAAAAAAAACACCTTAATGGATGAAGATTATAGAATCTATATCTTCTTTGATTATCTGCATAACCAATAAATATACACTTTTTTTATTCCAAATGGAGATTCGATCTCACTTCACTAGGTACATGCACATAAAATATGCAACCAAATACTTAAAAATGGCTTACACTTGGTTTCCTTCAATGTTGTTAGGAGCCAATGTGGAGGACCACAATTTCTTGTACATTTATGTAATGGTAAAAGGGATTTATTGATGCAGAGTTTTCAATAGTTTCCAGAGTGTAATTTTGGTATATATTGTGAATTCCGAAGTATGAAACAATGTGAAGGTTACGAAGAAGAATGGAAGTAGTTCATTCGTATATGCTACATTGTAGAGAAGCGAGTTCGAAAGAAGACGGTACAGAGCGGTGTAGTCCGGAATGCTCTATAATACTGATAGGGAATTGTACTATTCATTCAATATGATGAGTTCAATGGAAGTGTAAGCAACAATCTTATTAATCAAACGACTATCTTGTGTACCAAAATCTTTTGTCATGGAAGTCTGATTGTGTATGAAGTTTCTAAGTAATACCCAATGTAATTTGTAATGTAAACCTATGCAGCGCAATCTATAAAAGGAACATAAACGCATATTTATGAGTCCAATTTGTATTCATAAATCCCCATTTCTGTACCCATTCCTTTGGACATTTGATGCTGTGTTTTTACCGATGTACAGTACAGTATAAACATTTGGCAATCACTATGGGATGGGTTTGATAATGAAACGGGCTATATTGATGCTATTATGGAGTGGGAAGGAATATCTCAAACTGAATCATCATTTTGACTATTTGGATGAATTTATTAAGTGGACATTGGAAACAATACTCCCTCAAGATATTTCCATTGACAAAGCACTTAGTATTTTAGAAGAATTGTTGTACTTGGTGGAAAATGGAGTGATATCACCGAAAACTTTGCAAGATTGGATCTTCGAGTGGAAGAACAAAAAAGTCAGCCAAGGCTTCGTGGCGAGGCAAATCCAACAGAACCGACTAGTAGTGCCAGCAACAGGAAGAAAAATACCCTGCGGAATTAGGCCAAAGCCGTAGTAGCAAACCACCATTGAAATTAGCCTTAGCCATACTTCCTTTCACCTCACTCAATGTCTTTGAAGAATTTGATGATATGATGGCATGCCAAAATCCAGTCCTAGGATTAAATTACATGCACTTTTATGGTAGAACAGATGAAGATCTTGATGTGCATGTTTGCACATTCGAAAACCAATATGTCTGCAATCACTGGGGTCTATAGGATGATGACCATAAATCTCAATTATTCCAAGCAACTCTGGTAGGAGATACAATTAAGTGGCTCATTGAGTACTCCCAAGACCATTTCTCCACTTATGATGAGTTAAAAGAAGCTTTCTTAGAACACTTTCGAACTGCCAAAAGAATTTCAAAGATATATGCTACTTTGCAGTACATGATGTAGAAAGGAATGGTAGAACAATATGCCTCAGAATTTAGATCTACAATGCAACAATTCCCCAGAAACAAATGTCCTTCAAAAGAAATGTTGTAGGAAATTTTTGCAGATGGACTTCAACCAGCTATTAAAGAAAAGGCCTACATGTATACATTGGAGCAAACTAGAACTCTAGATCAGATAATCGATCTCGCGACATGAGTAGACCAGAGAATACAACTAGCTAATTTGGGGTCTGAGAAGATTAGTCCAATTTTGAAGAAAGTTTCTACTCCGGTACAACAATTATATTGCCTATGATGTCGGAATGCGGGTAACATCACTGCTGATTATGCCTTGAACCAGGTATATTGTGCAATTTGCAATAAGAATAATCACAACACAAAAGAGTGTAGGTTTAATGCAAAAAGCACATTAATGCCTTCAACAAAAGTAGATGCTCCTTCATGGAAAGGAAATCTAAGGGGATACAAGCCACCAGTCGAATCCAAACAGTGGTAGGACATCCAAGATGTTAAAATATCTTGACCATGGTAGTACTCGAGTGCACAATAATTTTCGGAACAATAGCAAGTGTTCCTTCACAATTTTCAAGAGTTTGGGAGAGGTTGGAGGTTTAAAACTCTAGGCTTGAGCAATTCAAGGAATCGACTGGTATAGTGTCAGTTTTGTTTGCAATATGGACATAGAAGATGGGAATATGAGGAGCCAAAGAATATGATCAACGGAAGTAAGAGGCTAAGCTTAACGCACCTATGGCTAATGTGGTGACCTTAGAATATTTGGAACCCTCAGCATCGGTGGTTACTACATCGCAGTGTGAATATCAGAGTGGGCAGATATCAGATCATCCAGTACCAACAGAGCAAAAGCAAAGATTAAAAATAGCAGTATAGTTGGCCTTGGAGTACCCACCATATTATGTAGATCCTAAGCTGGTTCCATCGGAATCCTATAGTAAAGAATGACATAGTAAAATCGGTAAGAAAACTGTTAAACCCACTCAAGAGATTAATGATGCAGGAAAAGAAAATGAGAATTTCACACATCTAGCTAAATCTAAATGCACCAACTACTTTTCAAAGGCTGATGTGTCATGTGTTTAAAGATTTTCTCAAAAGTATAACAGAAATATATGTGGATGATTTATGTACTTTTTCAAATCGAAGGAAGAATCATCTACATGATCTTGAAAATATACTCAAAACATGTAGAACTTACATAGTGTGGCTTAATCTGAAAAAATGTTTCTTGTTGTCTGACAAGGAATAATGTTAGGACACATAATCTCTAAAAATGGAATATCAACTTATGAAGATAAGATAAAAGCTATAGTGAATATGACAAGACCCACAACTGTAAAAGAATTACAAACCTTCATGGGACATTATGGGTACTATAGGAAATTTGTGTACAAATTTATCGAAATTGCCCAACCCCTCTATGCATTAATGATCAAATTTGAATGGATCAAAGAATGTGAGGAAGCCTTTGAGACATTGAAAACTTGTTTAGTCACTGCACCAATTCTAAAGGCACCACAATGGGATGTAATATTTCATGTAGCTGTTGATGCTTCCGACTTTGCTTTAGGATGTGTATAGCACAACCTATTGAAGGAAGCAAGATGGATTTCCCTATTACTTATGCAAGCAGACAATTGAATCAAGGTGATAGAAATTACACAAAAACAGAGAGAGAAGGTTTAGGCATGGTCTTTGCAGCAAAAAAATATAGACATTATTTGTTGGAGAAAAGTTTAAGTTTTTTGTAGATCATCAAGTCTTACTCTAGTACTTGGTAAATAAACCTTGCCATATAGGAAGAATAGTAAGATTGTTCTTATTACTCATGGACATTTCTTATTACTCTTTGTAAAAAAATTTTTTTACTTGCTGGACATTTATATCATATGAATCAGATTGGAATACTAGAATTTTGTGCTCCTCACGAGGAATATGCAAATTATTTAGATAAGAAACATCTATGGAATCCTTGTTATCATCCTCCTAAGATTGTAACTCTAAATAATTTAGCAAGAATGCGAATGTATTGGCCAACAAAGGAAAAGGATGTAGAAAGGTACATAGCTCAATGTCAAAAATGTCATTCTCAAAACGAAAGTGATGTAAGTACTTTGTTTTGGTTCCAAGGAAACCCTTTGTGGAGTACACATATAGTTGAAAAATTAAAACAAGGAGATGATAAGGAAGCAAATTTGAGAAATTTTGAATTAGGAAACATTTAGGAATTGAGTAAATATTTTGTGTCAATAAAGGGTCAATTATATAAAAAGGGTATGGATGGGTATTTTAGAATATGTGTTCCTGAAAATAAATGTGTGGAAATGATAGAGATGGCCCATGTTGGAATATCAAGAGGACATTTTTTCGGAGAAAGAACAGCTAAATTAATTTTATATTCAGGATTGTGGTGGCCAACTCTATTTCTAGATGCTATATTGTTTGTACAAAGTTGTGATGTTTGTCAAAGAACAAGACAAGTGGGCAGAAAAGATGAAATGCCCTTGAAACCTTTAATATCTGCAAGAGATTTTAGTAAATGGGGAATGGATTTTATAGGACCCATAAACCTTCCTGCTAAAAATTCACATGTAGAATATATAATAGTGGCTACTGATTATTTAACAAAATGGGTTGAAGCCAAGGCCACTAGAAAAAATGATGCTTATACAACTTCTAAATTCTTCTATGAGTATATTATTCCTAGGTATGGCTTGCCAATTGAATTGGTAAGTGATAGGAGAACTCATTTCCTAAATCAAGTGATTGAGGAATTGACTTCACAATTTATGATCATACCTAGGAATCAGCACCCTATCATCCTTAAGCCAATGGTCTTGCGGAAAGTACTAATAAAGTATTGTGCATTGTACTTTGATGTTGGGTGTGTGTAGAGTGTGAGAGACACATGAAAAGCACACACAAGGAGCACAAATGTAGCAAGACACATAGAGAAGACGGATGGCTGGAATAGTTCTCTCTATTGATGATGAACTGAACTAAGGTAAGAGCTGAATAATATCCCTAAGTCCAAAGTACCACCACATATGAGTGTATCAAGTATGGGGTAACATGGGAAAAAAAATCTCTAGCCAATACTAGAGTAAAAAGTGCCCATGTATAGGGAAAAGGTTCACATCAAAGCTACTCGAGGAACACATAAGTGTAACAAACCCCCTTCGGGTGAATGATATGAACACATACAAGGAGTGACAAATCATCCCCCACAAGGTAATAAGCCTAAAGCTTTGCTAAAAGCTTCAAACTTTTCTCGTGGAAGAGCTTTGGTGAATATTTCTGCCACATTATCTTGTGTAGGCGCATATACCAAATCAATATCTCCTGCATGAAGGTGCTCTCTCACATAGTGATAATGCACCTCAATATGTTTGGTCTGTGCATGAAACACTAGGTTTTGTGCAATAGCCAATGCACTCTGACTATTAGTGAGAATATGCATAGAAGCATCAATCTCCATGCAAAGATCCATCAATAGGCATCTTAGCCATATACACTCCACTGTAGCTATGGAAACTACCCTGTACTCAGCTTCAGAACTCGATGTCACCACAGTAGATTGCTTCTTACTCAACCAAGATATGCATAAATCTCCAAGGAAAAAGCAATTACCACTAGTGGACACGTGAGTATCATAACAACCAGCCCAATCACTATCTGTAAAAGCATGTAAGCATGGTTGAATATCTCTGCCATAAAAGAGACCTAAGCTCAAAGTGCCTCTGAGATATCTAAACACACATTTCACCACTTTCCAATGCTTAGTGCTATGGCTATGCATGAATCGACTCAACTGGGAAACTACATACTATATATGCGGCCTTGTGGTGCATGCATATATAAGACATCCCACAACTTGCTGATAAAGAGAAGTGTCAAATGCATCACTAGAATCCTCAACTGAGAATCTAAATCGAGTCTCAAGTAGTGAGGAAAGTGGCTTGCAATCCTCAAAGTCAAAACGCTGAAGTAGTTTTTCAACATAATTTGCTTGATGCATAACAATCCCCCCCTCAACAGATACAAACTGGATGCCAAGATAGTAGCTCAAAAGACCAAGATAAGTGACATCAAAAGTATGCTGCAAATCAACCATAAGAATGTCAAGTTTTGCTTCACATGACCCAGTCAAGAGTATGTCATCGACATAAAGAACTAGCATGTAAGATCAGCCCCATCTTTGAGTACATAGAGTGTGCTTTCAATTGAAGTACATGTGAAGCCAAAAGCAACCGAATGCTTATGTATTTTGTCATACTATGCACGTGGAGCTTTCTTGAGACCATACAAGGCTTTATGCAAGCGATGAACCATATGCTTTTGCCCTTTCATGGCAAATCCAGGAGGTTGCTTCACATAAACTTCTTCTTGCAAAACACCATTCAAGAAAGTTGTCTTTATATCCAACTGATGTACTTTCCAACCTCGATGGGCAGCCAATGCAACCACAATACGAATGGTAGTCATGCATGAAGTAGGTGCAAAAGTTTCCTCATAGTCAATGCCATATTGTTGTGCATATCCTTTGGGAACCAATCTAACTTTGTAGCGATCAATGCTACCATCGGACTTTATCTTAATCTAGTAAACTCACTTCGTACAAATGGAATTTTTTCCGTATGGCAATTCACATAACTCCCAAGTACCATTCCTATGTATTGAATCCATTTCTCGTTGCATAGCACTCATCCATTGTGGATCGTCACATGCATCTTCAGAAGTAAGTGGCTATTCATTACATGTTGTTGCAATAAGAGAATAATCCACAAAAATACTTTATGAATGGTGAGAGCTTGATCTTGTTCTACCAAGTAAAGGTTCACTCAATTTGCTATCCTACAAAGTTTGTTTTAGCCACTTTGGCATAGTTTGTGCACTCTTGATAGACATGTGTTCATTATGTAATAAATCATCAACATGTACATCATAAGTGGGCTGAATTTTATGCTCATTTTCATTCATATTTTGACGCAAATGTTCAACCACATGTGGCTAGAAATTTATAGCAGCTTTGACAATTTTTGGCTGAAAATTTTCAATCATGTTTGGCTAGAAATTCTCTGCATTTTCAGCCCTACTTGGCTGGAATTTTGTGGCCCTTTGAGCTCACTTGGCTGGTCTACATGGCCATAGTCAAGCGCACTATTTTGGAACAAAGGTATGATCAGTGTATCAAACACATCTTGTGAGCTAATTGTTGGCTGTTTTTTGCATTCAAGTAGAGGAAAAACTGATTTTTCAGCAAATACCACATCTTGACTCACAATAATTGTGTTCATCAATGGATGGTACAAATGATATACCTTAGTTTCAGCACTATAACCAACAAATATACATTTCTTTGCCTTTTCATCAAGTTTGTGATGTTGTTGTTGTTGGAGTTAGATGTCTACGGAAGCATGCGAACAACACAAGGAAGAAGAAGAATCTTGGAGCACAACACACATTTGATGGAGAGTGTTAATCTCCAAAATAATAGGTTAGCCTTGATGTAAGAGCACCTCTATATCAAGAACAACTCAAAATCTCAACCAATTTTAGAAGACTAATGCCATATTACCAATCTTTGCACTAACTGTGAACAAACTCAACACACAGAAAGTCTGCTTCACTTTATCCACTCATAGACTGACCAAACATGTAAATTTTTCAATGAAACTTTGCATAAGGTGTTGTCTAATGCGTCCACATCTTCTCTAAGTTAAATCTTCTCAAAAGGTTTAGCAAAGCTTGAGATTTACTCCAAAAAATTCACCTATGTCTAAAACTGTACTTCCGTACAGTCAACTTTGACACCTACAACTTCTATTGCATAGTTCTCTCAAATTAGAATCCATTTAGACATACATAGTTTACCGTCCAACTTAAAGAGTGAGTGCTTGCTTGCTCAAAGATTTACACTGTAAAAGGAGAGGTGACCAAAACATTATCATCGAATTTGTGCCTGCTACAGTCTTCTCTTCTTCACATTTACACAGTAAATGTTCCTACGCTCAATTCTCTCAACCTGATTACAATTAGGATCTGAAACTTTGTACAGAGGTCATTCAACTATAGACTTAGATTTTTACAAAAGCATTTCAAAAAAGAATAAACATAGAAGGAGCACTAATCAAAAGATCAAGCACAACTTTTCTTCTATTCAAGGAAACATTACATCTAATTGATGAGAGATATTCTGTTCACTCTCTAAAGTGTCTAATGACTCTTACAACTTGTCATTCATCATCTCTCATACATGCCTCGACTTTCTACTTGTATATATAGGCATATATACAAACTCGTGACCAGTACAAAAGTATAAGCATGTTTAATGTACATGTATATACAAGCCTTCATTCTCTGATTATGCACTAACTTCAATCTTCATATATTGGTCTTTGCTTCATCCTTTGACTTCAAAATGTTGTCCAAATTATCAATTGATGATTGTCTTGCACCAACAGCTCCCCCCCAATCATCAATTGTGATTTTCTCCATCTTCTTTATACCTGCCATTTCTTTGAATCTCTATAGCTTTGGTCCATCCAAGCTTTTGGTTAACATGTCTGCAATCTGATCTTTTGTTGAATTATGTATGACTTCAATCTCATTATCAATCACCTTCTCTCTTAATAAATGATACTGAATCTCAATATGTTTCGTCTTGGCATGAAAGACAGGGTTAGCAACTAGATACAATGAGCTCATATTATCTCCATGAATAGTGGGTGTACTCTAAATGATGTCAAAACTCTTCATGAGAGTCTTCAACCATATGACCTCCTTTGTAGCTTTAACCATATCTTTATACTCTGCTTCTGTAGATGACAAAGCAACTGTATGTTGCTTCTTAGAACACCAAGAGATTAACTTATCTCCCACATAACATAAGTATCCATAGGTTGATCTCCTATCATCAAGATTACCTGCCCAATCTGTATCACTATATATCTTGATGTTTGTATCTGATGTAAAACCATCTGTTTGTTTCTTGAGTCACATATACTCCATGTTGAGTATATGAAATCTCCATGCCCAAGAAGTATGACAAATCTCCCAAGTCACTGATCTTGAACTCTTTTTCCATCTCCTTCTTAAGACTTTGTATGCCCTTCTCATCTGTACCTGTAAGAATTATGTCATCAACATATATGTGCATGTAAATGAGCCCATCATTATGTGCTTTATCAAGCAAGCTACTATGCACCTTAGATACTTGGAAACCAAGTCCCTTCAAGAACTTCTCAAGTCTATAGTTCCATGCCCTTGGGGCCTGCTTCAAGCCATACAAAGCTCTTTTGAGCTTACATACATACTCTGGATATCTTTTGTCTTTGAAACCTTTTGAGTTCTCCATGAACACATCATCTGAAATGTAACCATTTAGAAAAGCATTCTTCACATCTAATTGACATATTTTCCAACCTTTACATGCAGCAATAGCTATGAGAGTCCTTATAGTTGTCATCTTTGCCACAGGACTATAAGTCTCATCATAATCTATACCATATGTCTGAGCATACCCTTTCACAAAAAGTCTAGCTTTATATCTAGACACACTTCCATCTGCATACCTCTTTGTCTTGTAGACCCATTTGCATCCAATGATCTTCTGACTATTTGGTTTAGGAACCAAATCCCATGTCTCATTCTCCATCAATGCATCATACTCCTCCTGCATAGCTTTCTCCCAATTTTCCTTACCTTTTGCCTCTTCATATGTAGAAGGATCTTCCTTTGCTTTCATCATATAAGCATAATCTTTAGTAGTCAAAAAAGAAGTGTCATAGCATTTATGTCTTGAAGATCTTCTAAGTTCTCCACTTCTTGAAGTTTCTGGTTCATCACATTCTGGATCAAACCTTGGCATTTCTTCAACTTCAACTTGAGCTTCCTTATTCTCTTTTTCATCAAATATTTGAATCTTTGATTTACCTTTCTTCTAATTCAATATTTCTTCATCACCTGCATGAATATTAATTGTACCTGCATACCAAGAATCTTGCTTATCAAATGTAACATCTTTTGACAAAAGAAATTGCTTTGTGGATGGACTCCACAATCTATAACCCATCTGCTTATCATCATAACCAATGAACACATATTTTTCAGCTTTAGGTTCCAATTTATGCCTCAAGTGAGATGTCACATAAGCATAAGCCAAACATCCAAACACTTTGCAATGATCTAAGGTAGGTCTCTTACCCCACCATGCCTCATAAGGTGTCATACCTTGCAAAAGCTTTACATGGTAACCTATTAACCAAGTATGTGGCTGTATTTACAACCTCAACACACAAATAATTGGGATAATTTTTCTCCTTCATCATTGACCTTGCAAACTCAACAAGAGTTCTATTTCTCCTTTATGCTACACCATTTTTTTGAGGAGAGTACCTACAAGTAACTTCCCTTTTTATACCTGCATTCCATAGGTAATCAGTGAACTCATTAGAGAAATACTCTCCCCCTCCATCTGACCTTAGTCTCTTCAATTTTTGACCTGTGATACTCTCTGCATACACATGATAATGTTTAAATGTATTGAACACCTATAATTTATCTTTGATCACATATATAGTGATCCACCTAGTAGCATCATCAACATAAATCACATAATATCTTGAACCATTAATACCAAAATCCTTTGATCATCCCCACACATTTGTATGTACCAATTCAAGCTTCTCTGAATACATGAAACCATGCTTAGTATAAGATTTCTTATGAGCATTACCTAATTGACATGCCTCACATTTTTTTTTTCATATGTTGACCTGCAACATTAGGTAATCCAAGTACTGAACCATTGTTAATCATATCCTTAATACCTCTCATTGAAATGTCCAAGCCTTTTATGCCAAAGATCTAACTCAGAGATCTTGTGTCCTCCATAAGTGAACAAGGCATGACCAACATTGCCTTGAATCTTCAATGTGAAGAGCCTTCCTTCTTTCTTCCCTGAAACAATTTGTTTATACCCATTGCTCGGGTCTTCCACAGAAACGCCATCATTAGTGAACCTTACTTCATAACCTTTCTCAACAATTTGCCCTACACTTATCAGATTCTTTGGAATTGTAGGAACATACAAAACCTTACTCAGAAGAGTGCTTCCATCCTTAGCTGAACCAATTGACTTCACATTATGCTTTGTATTATCACCTATTTGAACCACATTATTAGTTACCTTATTCTCCAAATCAGTCATCAAAGCTATGTTTCCACTCAAGTGATTGCTACACCCTGAGTCAATGTAGAAGACTCTTTGATCTTCACTTTGTCTTTCACAAGTTGCATTCATAATCAAGGTTGAATCCTCCTTCTAATTTGAAGAATAATTGTAGTAGGATTGACTTTGGAAACCTCTACCTGCATTTCTTCCAAAGTAACCTCTACTACCTCTACCTCTAAAATTACCTCTTTGGTTTCTACCACATCTTCCTCTTGAATTAAAGTTTTGATTATATCCTCCACCATTCTGATTATTATGCCAACATTCATGAGCTAAATGATTATTCTTACCACAAATCCAGCAGGTTTTGGTTCCATCTTTATTGCTTTTGCCTCTTCCTCTACCTTTGCCACCTCCTCTTCCTCTTAGGAAGCTAGCTTGACTAGTTGTACCTTCATCTTTAGTCAATTGTTAATTGCCTTTGTTAATCTTCTTCTTTGTCATAAGGAAGGAGATAAGAAAGAGAGCTCACACACACACTCTCGCTCTCAAGGAGAAGCACACACACAGATTGAGGCAAGGAAGAATTATCTTCTTCTTCTTCTTCTATTACATAAAAAGGAATGTACAATAATGACCTAAAAAACAAGAATACAACAAGTGCAATATATAAAGACCAGTACATAAGGAAAAACCTAATGTCCGCGAATGAGTGAGTTGGCAAGAAACAAATGTGCCATCACTCTCGGTAGATAATCTAATAAAGCTCAATGAAGTATCCCTGACATATACTAGCATGACCACTATACATGTCAGAGAAACGAAAAACTGGTACGTGTCATCCTGGATCATCACATGTTGAGCTTGATATCTCAACACTCCCCCTCAAGCTCAACACCATATCCTGTAATCCAAGCATCTTCCGAAACTTCTTCAACTTCTCAGCTCCAAGTGCTTTGGTGAAAATATCAGCAACCTGTTCATCTGTTCTCACATAAACAAGATCAATATCACCTGCTAATACCTTCTCTCTGATGAAGTGATAATGTACCTCAATATGCTTTGTTCTAGCATGGAAAACAGGGTTCCATGCTAACTGTATGCTGCTAAGATTATCACAATAGATAGTGATAGGCTTTTGCACTTCCACACTTAAATCTGCAAGTAACATCTCCAGCCATGATGCCTCACATGCTGCCATTGCAGCACCTCTATACTCAGCCTCTGTACTCGACAAAGCAACAGTGGGTTGCTTCTTACTGCTCCATGTAATAGCTGCACCTCCAAGTGAGAAAAGAAAACCACTAGTAGATCTTCTATCTAAAGTACTACCAGCCCAATCTGCATCGGTGTATCCATGAACCTGCAATTCTACACCAGCTTCATAAAACAATGCATAATCCAAAGTAGCACTCACATAACGTAGAGTACGCCTCAGAGCATCCAAATGTGGCTTCCTGGGAACCTGCATAAACTGACTTTCAAGTCCAACAGTGTAGCTTAAATTAGGTCTTGTAATTGTAAGATATATAAGACTTCCCACAATTTTTCTGTACATAGTAGCATTTTCCAATGCTTCACCTGATGTAGTATCCAATTTCAAATTCTGATCTAAAGGCATAGAAATTTGCTTACAATCAGTCATACCATACTTTTGCAGCATATTCAAGGCATATTGCCTTTGTGACATCCATATACCTGTTTCTGTATGTATAAACTCAATGCCCAAGAAATAGCGTAGCACACCAAGATCTTTCATGTCGAATTCTTGCATAAGAAGTTTCTTTACCTCTTTGATGCTTTCTTCATTATCACCACCTATAATCAGGTCATCAACATAAATAGCCACAATAGTGATGCCATCATCAGCCTTCCTTGCATATAGTGAGTGATCTGCATCACACATAGAAAACCCAATGCTGGTTAAGTAATCAGCAATCCTTGCATGCCATGCACGCGGAGCCTGCTTCAGCCCATACAAAGCCTTTTGCAACCTGCAAACATATTCTGGATGCTTTGAATCTTCATATCCTTGTGGCTAGTCCATATATACTTCTTCCTGTAACTCACCATGTAGAAAAGCATTCTTCACATCCATCTGATGCAAAGTCCATCCTTTTGTTGTAGCTAATGCAACAAGTGTCCTAACAGTAGACATTTTAGCTACAGGGCTGAATGTTTCCTCATAATCAATGCCATATGTCTGTGCATATCCTTTAGCTACCAATCGTGCTTTATACCTGCTTATGCTACCATCAGCATTATGCTTTACCTTGTAAACCCATTTGCAGCCTATGGATTTCTTTCCTTGTGGCAATGGAACCAGCTTCCATGTATCATTTCCATAAAGTGCAGCCATCTCCTCATCCATAGCTTTTTCCCAATCTGCATTACCAATTGCATCTTCAAAACAAGAAGGTTCAGCATCTTGTATTACCTTTGTCATGTAGGCACAATGGCGAGCCATGTAACTATCATATGTCAATCGTTGCACTGAATTACGCATCCTCCCAGATCCTCTTGGTCCTGGGTCACTTCTTCTTGTATCATCTGCATGTGCCCTTCTTACTCCTGGAGTCTTCACAGAGGGCAATCCAAGTTCCTCATCAATACTCTTTTCTGAACCACTTGAATCTCCATCAACATCTTCAAAACCTGCACCTGTTTTACTACCAGCAGAAAGCTTTTCTTTACCTTTCTTGGATGTATTTGATGAATTTGCTGGACTGAAATTTCCACGCAATCTTCCACTCCATGGATTTGAGTTGGAACTATTGCTTGGTGATGCATCCGGTCCACTCCAAACTTGAGATTCTGCACTAGATTTTTTAGCATTTTCTTTGTCATTTGGTTCAAGATTCAGTCCTTCTTTGGCATCTGCATAGAAGCTTGACATTTCATCAAATACCACATCTCTGCTCACCTTCACCTGACGTGTGAGTGGGTTATAACATATTTACCCCTTTTGCTCAAGGGAATATCCAATGAAGACACATTTTTCTGCTTTTGGATCAAGATTCGTCCTCAACTCATCTGGAACATGTACATATGCAATACAGCCAAAAACTTTCAGATGTGATAAGTTTGGCTTTTTACCTGTAAACTTCTCTTCAGGTGTAACTTGATGTACATCAGTAGTCGAAGTTATGTTCATGATATATACAGCAGTATGCACAGCTTCTGCCCAATAACAATGAGGCATATTCTTCTCAGCCATTAAGGCTCTTGCTATTTCTGCAATATGTCTGTTTTTGCGTTCAGCAACACCATTCTGTTGTGGTGTGTACCTGCATGAAAACTGACGCCGAATTCCATGATTTTTTAGAAAACTGCTAAACTCATTTGACATGTATTCACCTCCTCCATCAGATCTTAATGTCTGAATGTACTTCCCTGTCTGCTTTTCCACCATAACTTTAAAATTCTAGAAATGAGTAAACACCTCGCTCTTCTCTTTCATGAAATATACCCATACTTTGCGTGTATGGTCATCAATGAAAGTAACATAAAACCTGCAACCACCCATAGATGTGGTCTTTGCTGGACCCCAAACATCTGTATGTACTACTTCTAGTACATTCTCACTAACATGCTTGTCATGTGCAAATGATGCTCTTGACTGTTTACCAAATTGACATGCTGCACATACCTTTTGCATTTCTGCAACTTTGAAATTTGGTAGTCCATGGACAATCTCCTTTGACTGCATCAGTTTCAGCCTTTGCAAGTTTGCATGTCCAATCTGTTTGTGCCATATCTCTATATCTGCAATAACTCCTGCACCTTTTGCAAACATGGCTGCATTCATTTAAGGAATCTTCACATTTAAGGTGAACATCCTACCCACTTTGTTTCCTTTGGCAACCAATCGTCCATCCTGCTTGTACTCTTCTACATATAATCCATCAGCATTGAACCTGACTTGTAATCCCTGGTCAACCATTTGTCCAACAGAAACTAGATTCTTTGTTATATTTGGAACATGCAGCACATCAACGAGATGTTTAACCTTTCCGTCCTCCATAGACATTGCTATGTTTCTTGTATGCTCAATAGGATGCGATGTATCATCACCTGTTTCAACATATCCAGGAACTGGTATTTTCTGCAAACTACTAAACCATTCTACATGACTGGTCATGTGATTTGAAGCACCTGAATCAACATACCAGACATTATCATTCGATTTTGAAACACCAGCAGACATCGTATTCATTATGTGATGTTGAACCATAAACAGCTTCTCAAAATCATCTGCACTTGTGGATGCATAGTTGTTTTGCTGCCTTCTGTTATTTTGATTCTTCAACCTGCAATCACGTTCAAAGTGTCCAGGTTTACCACAATTCCAGCATCCTTTACTATCATTACCTGAATCATTTCTTTGGAAATTTCTGCGACCTCTTTGACTCCCCCTGGCTCGAAACTGTCCTCTTCCTCCTGCATGATTCTGTTGTTGACCCTGGTCTTGGTTATTGTTTCCTCTTCCACTTCCAAAACCTCTACCTCTGCCTCTTCCTCTGCCAGAGTAGAATACCTGCTCAAAACTGGGCTTTCCTTGGGAGTTTGAATCCTCACCAAGATTCTTTTCTTCAATAATCAGCATAGATACCAGATCAGCAAAATTCGGAATATTTTCCCTGGTCTGTATAGAAGTTCTGAACTGCTTATATGCAGCTCCTAAACCACGAAGGCACACTTCCACCTTATCATCATCATTTACATTCACGCCAATAGATGCAAGTGACTCACATATGCTTTTGATTTTTAGAGTGTAGTCACTTACCGACATGCTCTTTTTCTCCAATGTATGCAGCTCGTTCTTGAGTTGCAATTTCCACGCCTTTGTATTGGTCTCGTACAAAGTGACCAAACTGTTCCAAGCCTCTTTTGGAGTCTTGGCATCTTGTATGTGTCCAATCATGCTATCCTGTATGCTAACAAATAGCCAATACATTACCTTTCGTGCTCCTTGATTCCATTCCTCATATGCTCTTAACTGTTCTGCAGTCCGATTCCTTTCTGGTAACTGCGGAGCATTTTCATTCTCTCCTTCAATGTACTTCCAGTAACCTTTTCCCATCAGGAAATTCGTCATTCTGAATCTCCAAGCATGGAAGTTGTTCTTGTCCAGCTTATCGCTCATAAGCTGACTCATTCCATCCGTGTTTGCCATTTCTGCAACAATTCACAACACCGCAACACACTACAAGTATCACTTCTGCTTGAACACTATGGCACTATGACATGACAGTTCGATCTCAGAAAAACACAGTTTTTGTGTATCAACAGTACACGGAATCACTTGAAATTCTGGATCTGGAATATATGAGTGTTGCCAAACACAACGCAAGTTACAGTTTCTGAAATTGACCTGGTTTTTTTGTGGGCCATTTGTGAAATCGTGTTTTCTCCACACCTTGCCGCGTAGTCTTCACCGTCGCCTTCTCCACGAGCTCTCTACAGCCACGCAGGCTCTGATACCATGTCACGAGGAAGGAGATAAGGAAGAGAGCTCACACACACACTCTCACTCTCAAGGAGAAGCAGACACACAGATTGAGGCAAGGAAGAATGATCTTCTTCTTCTTCTATTACATAAAAAGGAATGTACAAGAATGACCTAAAAAACAAGAATACAACAAGTGCAATATATAAAGACCAGTACATAAGGAAAAACCTAATGTCCGCGAATGAGTGAGCTGGCAAGAAACAAATGTGCCATCACTCTCGGTAGATAATCTAATAAAGCTCAATGAAGTATCCCTGACATATACTGGCATGACCACTATACATGTCAGAGAAACAAAAAACTGGTACGTGTCATCCTAGATCATCACATGTTGAGCTTGATATCTCAACATTCTTGTCATTTGAATACATTGCTTGACCTGTACTCTTATCAACATCACCTTTAACATCCTGCTCAAAGGTTAGCATATGTCCTAGCAATTGATTCAAATCAAGAGTGAAATGATCTAGTGATAATTCAGTAGGAAAGATGAATGGCTTCCATTTCTCATCTCCTCTCAAACCTATGAGGATTTGCCTTATCAATTTATCATCTTCAATATCTTCATCAACTGCTCCTAATGCATCTGAAATATCCTTCATCCTTGTTACATAATCAAAAATGGATTGAGAAGCCTTCTTCTTGAATGTGGTAAACTTTTCCCACAAAGATGCCTTCCTTGACTTGGTAGTGTTTTGGAAATGCTCCTCCAAAGCATTCCATGTGTCACTTTCACTTTCAAGTCCTCTAATGTGAGGTAGAAAGTAGTCATTGACTCCCATGTAGATAATGCTCCTAACTTGAGCATCCTTCTTCATCCATGTCTTTAAATCTATGAGTTCCTCTCTAGTTGGAACACTAGGATCTTTAAACTCTGGCTTTTCTTCTTCACTTGTAATATATCCTATCAAGTCTTTGCTTATGATATGAGCTTCCATCCTCATGGACCAAGTAAGATAGTTTTCTCTATCCAATTTCTCTATCTGAAGAGAATCTCCCATCTTTTCTTCACCTATATATAAAATTCTTCAAGCTTTGTCATGAATAAGTGTACCTTTACTTCGAATGTAGTTCCTTTTGATCTTCTTGATAGCTTTAGGCCTCCTTCTCTAGCTTTCACTTTAAGCTTTCACCTTTTGAAGCTTCAAATTTTGATTTATGTATAACTGCAACAGTCGAGGTTCTCCTTTCTTCAATTCTGATAATTCTTGCTCTGATACCACTGATGGAGAGTGTTAATCTCCAAAAGAACAATTTATCCTTGATGTTAGGGAGCCTCCATATCAAGAACAACTCAAAACCTCAACCAATTTTAGAAGAATAATGTTAGATTACCAATCTTTGCAATAATTGTGAAAAAACTCAACACACAGAAAGTCTGCTTCACTTTATCCACTCATAGACTGATCAAACATGCAGAGTTTTCAATGGAACTTTGCATAAGGTGTCCTAGTATGTGTGCATCTTGTCGAAGTTAAATCTTCTCAAAAGGTTTAGTAAATCTTGAGATTTACTCCAAAAAATTCACCTATGTCTAAAACTATACTTCTGTACAGTCAACTTTGACACCTGCAACTTCTACTGCATAGGTCTGTCAAATTAGAACCCGTTTATTCAAATGCTTTCAGCCATAGGTAGCTTACCTTCCAACTTAAAGAATGAGTGATTGCTTGCTCAAAACTTTACACTGTGGAACCAGAATTGACCAAAACATTATCATCAAATTTGCACCTGCTATAATCTTCTCTTCTTCACATTTACACATGTAAATGTTCCTACTCTAATTTCTCTTAGCGTGATTACAATTAGGATCTAAAAATTTGTAAAGAGGTCATTCAACTATAGACTTAGACTTGTACAAAAGCATTTCACAAAAGAATAAACACAGAAGGAGCACTGAGCAAAAGATCAGGCACAACTTTTCTTCTATTCAAGAAAACATTACATCTGATTGATGAGAGATCTTCTCTTCACTTATGAAGTGTCCAATGACTCTTAAAAATTTTCATTCATCATCTCTAATACATGCCCTGACTTTCTACTTGTATATATAGGCATATATGTACAAACTCGTGACCATTACAAAAGTATAAGCATGTTTAATATACATGTATATACAAGCCTTCATTCTCTGATTATGCACTAACTTCAATCTTCATATATTGGTCTTTGCTTCATCCTTTGACTTCAAACTTTTGTCCAAATCATCAATTGATGATTGTCCTGCACCAACAACAATAATGAATGTATTACTAGAGAATGTACAAAGATAAGTAACCCGTTAGGGCTATAGGCATATATACAAGCTGGGGGAGCAAAACCTCCTAAAGAGAGAAAAAAAGTACCCCAGTGTGTTGGTGTAAATTGCAAGCCTACACATTTGGCTCAAAGGATACATTGAAGTCTACACATACATGAAGAAGCATAGGAACATATGCTAGTGGTTAATTACCACTTTACCTCATTGTAAAAGTCAAATTGACTTGGAATCTTTTTGTAACCACCTACCAAAGTGAGTCGTGGAAAAAGTAGTTCATTTGATTGAAGGAATATATCCAAGCATTTAGGAGCTTGATCATAGGGAGCCAAAATTTGAATTTGAATTCAAATCTTTGCTCATTACATATAAAAAGTGAACATGAAAAGTCGCAGGTAAGAGTGATCATTCAAGAGTCTCATTCTACTGATTTTGAGTGTGTGTGAGGACTATACTATAGCCTACACCTCTCTACACTATTAGGCAATGTTATTCATGCCAATGGGATTGTATAAAAGTGTTCATTAATAGATATATTTACATCATTCATCTCTGAGTTCTCTGTTAGTCTACTCAAAAGTCTGTCAACTTGTCAAGGGCATATCTCGGTCAATTCTTCACCAAATTCATTGATTCAAAGCTTGTTGGATTCAGCTCAAAGTCATCTACGTGCTGCCAAAGTTTGAAGTAATTCTATTCAGCCATTTCAGAGAAATCTGCGTCGAGGTGAACTCTGGTCATTTTCTGCTACAGTCCTAAAAAGTCAGGGGTATAACTAAACTTGTTAAATTGATTTCTCTTAGCATAGTTTATCTTTTTTCATCATTCCACTTGCAAATGGTAGCTTACTAAGATAATTAAATACCCCTAGAAGGAAGTTTATCAATTTCTACTGTGCTAGTCACACTGAGCAAAACATTCAGCAGGTGTCAAGACAAAAATAGAAGGTTTTCTTGAGTTTGTGAACTTCAAGGTTATCTGTTTTGGTTCAATCATTACACACATCACTTCCAAAGTACATAGGCTATTTTTTGGTGTTATTGGAAAGCTAAGAAGGTATACTCATCAACTCTGAACCAAAAGAGGGCTGGTACAAAGCAGGTTTGGCAGTACCTACTCAGTCTCTTGGAGCATCCATCCATCTATCCCAACAGTGGTATCAGAGCAATAGAGGTAAAATGGGAGATGGTTTTCCTTCATTTATTGATAAATTGGACAAGAACAACTATCAAGCTTGGTCTCTAAGGATGAAGACCTACTTACAAGGAAGGAGTCTCTATGGATACATCTCAGGAGATGAGGAATTGCTCTCATTCAAAGCAAGAGGATTGCCAACCAAGGAAGAACAAGAAAAACTCAACACATGGTGTGCTAAGGATGCATTGGCAAGGTCATATTTACTCAACTCTATCTCTGACTTTCTTTTTCCACATATCAGAAATTGTAAGACATCCCAAGAAACTTGGGAAACCTTGTCATCATACTTTTCCTCCAATACAAGGGCTAGGAAAAATCAATTGTGGATTGAATTCACAACACTAAGGAAGCAACCTAAGCAAGCTGTTTCAGAATTTGTGACCAAGATCAAAGATGTTGCAGATCAGTTAGCAAGCATAGGAGAAGAGATTGAAGAAGAACAAATTGTAAGGCAAGTGATCAATGGAATCAAGGCTGATGACAAATGGGAAAGCTTCACCACTACAATGGATCTCTACATGGACATGCATACTCCAGATCTTACGACTCTCATGGGACAACTATTTACACATGAAGCAAAGCTCACAAAGAATGGAGATACATCCAAAGGTAATAACTCTTCTGCCCTATACACTGATAAGAAGTCTAAGGATAAAGGCAAAAGCAAGAAGATGGAAGATGAAGGCTCTACCTCCCAAGCCAACTATGCAGGGAGAGGTAGATCTTCAAGAGGAAGGGGCAGAGGAGGTAAGCAAGGTAGGGGGAGACCCTATATATCATCACCATGCAACATTTGTGGTTTATCAAATCATACTACAGATGAGTGTTTTAGGAATTACAAAAATCAGAGAGGAAGAGGCTACCAAAGAGGTGGATACTCACAGTCAAGAGGAAGGTTCAACCATCACCAAGGCCATAACAACAATTACAACAACAATTACAATGGCAACTACCAAGGGGGATTCAAAACCAGAAAAGACTACAACAACTACATAGAGGAGCAGGATGACTCTCTTTTGATCATGAACATGACTTCAAAGTCAGGTACAAATGATGACCACCTATTCTACATTGACTCAGGGTGCTCAAATCATGTGGCTGGCAATGTGGCACTACTCTTTGATCTTGAGGAACCAAAAGGTAAACATCAAGTCCAAACAGGTGATGATACAAAGCATTCAGCAGTTAAAGTTGGAAACGTTAAGATTTGTGATGGTAATCAGAATTTGTTGAGCAGGGTACTCTATGTACCAACCATTACCAAAAATTTGATGAGTGTTGGTCAGATTGTGGAGAAAGGTTTGCAGGTCAGATTCAATCAATATGGAGCATTTGTGGAGGACCCAAGACATGGGTTCAAGAGGATTGCTAAAGGAGAAAAATCAGGTAGACTTTTCACTTTTGAGTTGGAAGACACAAAGAATATTGCACTATACAGTTATAAAGATCAAACACTTTCAGAGCTTGAGATTTGGCACAAAAGGTTAGGTCACATAGGAGAGAGAACCTTGAAACAAATGTGCAGGGACCAATGTGTGCTTGGGATACCTAATGTATCCAAGCAACATATGATTTACAAGTGTGGTGCTTGTCAATTTGGTAAGTCTCACAGGTTACCCTTCTCCAAGAAAGGATATATGCATGAAGACTACCTAGAGCTTGTACACACAGATGTATGGGGACCAAGCAAAGACCCCTCAGTCTCAGGTTCAAGGTACTATGTGTCTTTCATTGATGATTATAGCAGATGGACTGTATTATACTTCATGAAGCACAAGGATGAGGTATTTAATTGTTTTAAGAAATATCTTGCATTAGTTGAAAATCAGACAGGAAGGAATTTGAAGAGGCTAAGGTCAGATGGAGGAGGTGAGTACTTCTCCAATGAATTTGAAGACTTCTTGTAGGACAGAGGCATCAAAAGAGAGATAACCACAAGGTATTCTCCTGAACAGAATGGGATAGCTGAGAGAAGAAATAGGTTAATTGTTGAGACAGCTAGATCTATGCTTAATGAGAAGAAGTTACCTAACTATCTATGGGCAGAGAGTGTTTCTACTGCCACTTACCTCATAAACAGGTTACCATCTAAGTCACTTGATGGTATGACACCCTATGAAGCATGGCATGGTAAGAGACCATCTTTAGATCACTGTAAAATATTTGGATGTGTAGCATATGTGCACATTCCTTCACAGATAAGAGGTAAGCTAGACCCAAAGGCTGAAAAATGCATTTTCATTGGGTATGATTTAAATAAAAAAGGTTACAGGTTTTATAATCCTACCAATAAGGGATTTATGGTAAGCAGAGATGTGATATTTGATGAAAATGATTCTTGGTATGAGAATGAATGCAGGAAGGTTAAACTACCCTATGACTTGGAAGAGGAATTTCCAAAACTTGCAAAGGAGGAACCTACTCAGAATGAAGACTCAAGTTCAGATGATGAAGACAGTATCAACCTTGAAGAATTCAAGGCATGGAAGTCCAAGGGCAAAATGAAGATGAAGAAGCTTGAAGACATACCTGAATCTTCAACTCAATCAATCAGAAGATCTCAAAGAGAAAGCAAGAAACCTATCAGATATGGGTATGATACATCTCTTGTTACTAAACATTCAGTTTATCTTGCCAAAGATTTGTCAAATGAAGAACCAGGTTCATATGAAGAAGCAATAACCAAATCAGAATGGAAAGAAGCTATGGATGAGGAGATTGAAGCACTCAAGGAGAGTGACACATGGGAGTTAGTTCCCAAGAAGGATTCTATGAAGATAGGATCCAGATGGATCTATAAGTTGAAAAGAAATTCTGATGGAACAATTAATAGGTACAAAGCCAGATTGGTAGCCAAGGGTTTTGCACAAACCCAAGGCATTGACTATGAAGAGATATTTTCTCCTGTGGCCAAGATGCCAACAATCAGAGTGTTGGTAAGTGTGGCTGCATCAAAGAATTGGAACATGTACCAATTGGATGTCAAGAATGCTTTCTTGAATGGATGGATTTCAGAAGAAGTTTATATGTCACAACCTCCTGGCTATGAGGACCCTAAGAAGGTAACTTATGTTTGCAAATTAAAAAAGGCTTTATATGGATTGAAGCAGGCACCTAGGGCATGGAATTACAGGTTAACTACATACTCCAAGACCAAGGTTTTGTCATGAGCAAGGTTGACACTTCTCTGTTCATTAAGAGAAGTAATTCAGAGGTAATATATCTCTGTGTTTATGTTGATGACATCATCATTACAGGTAATGATGTCAATGGAATCAGGTATATCAAAAGCCAGATGATGAAGGAGTTCAAGATCAATGATCTTGGTTTATTGAAGTATTTTCTAGGGCTTGAATTAGTTTACACTAATTCAAGGATTTACATTACTCAGAAAAAGTATGTACAGGATATGTTGAAGAAGTTTCAATTGCAGGATGCTAAAGTAGCAAGCACTCCAAGGGAGGTAAACCTAAAACTAAGTGCCCATGAAGGTGATGAAGTCAAAGACATTACAGGTTATCAAAGTATGGTGGGTAGCTTGAACTATGCTACTCTTACAAGAATTGATATTGCATATGGAGTAAGTATGCTAAGTCAATTTATGCACAAGCCAAGGATACCTCACTTAGAGGCTCCCAAGAGAATCTTGAAGTATCTCAAGGGTACACAGAACCATGGTTTGTATTTCCCTTACACTTTAGATATTGATATCAAAATTTATTCAGATGCAGATTGGGCAGGATGCAAGGATGATAGGAGAAGCACTTCTGGATATATTTCCTTTGCAGGTGACAAACCAATTTCATGGTCTTCAAAGAAGCAACCTACTGTTGCTTTGTCTTCCACAGAGGCAGAGTATAGAGGACTGGCTAATGCCACACAAGAAGCAATTTGGATTAAGCTTTTGTATACAGATTGGGTTTGTTTACTAGGTCTCCAATTATCTTTGGAGATAATACAAGTTCTCTTCACCTTGCAGCTAATCCTATCTATCATGCTAGGACCAAACACATAGAGGTTCATTATCATTATGTGAGAGAGAAGTTGATAAGCAAGGACATTCAACTTACCTATGTATCAACCAACATGCAATGTGCAGATTTGTTGACTAAAGCTTTGGATGGAACAAAACTTTGCAAGTTCAAATCCATGATTGGATTACAGGATATACTTGAAGATTGAAGATGAAGACTTAAGCCAAAATGTTTGGCTTGAGGGGGAGTTGTTGGTGTAAATTGCAAGCCTACACATTTGGCTCAAAGGATACATTGAAGTCTACACATACATGAAGAAGCATAGGAACATATGCTAGTGGTTAATTACCACTTTACCTCATTGTAAAAGTCAAATTGACTTGGAATCTTTTTGTAACCACCTACCAAAGTGATTCGTGGAAAAAGTAGTTCATTTGATTGAAGGAATATATCCAAGCATTTAGGAGCTTGATCATAGGGAGCCAAAATTTGAATTTGAATTCAAATCTTTGCTCATTACATATAAAAAGTGAACATGAAAAGTCGTGGGTAAGAGTGATCATTCCGGAGTCTCATTCTACTGATTTTGAGTGTGTGTGAGGACTATACTATAGCCTACACCTCTCTACACCATTAGGCAATGTTATTCATGCCAATGGGATTGTATACAAGTGTTCATTAATAGATATATTTACATCATTCATCTCTGAGTTCTCTGTTAGTCTACTCAAAAGTCTGTCAACTTGTCAAGGGCATATCTCGGTCAATTCTTCACCAAATTCAGTGATTCAACACTTTTTGGATTCAGCTCAAAGTCATCTAGATGCTGTCAAAGTTTGAAGTAATTCTATTTAGCCATTTCAGAGAAATCTGCGTCGAGGTGAACTCTGGTCATTTTCTGCTACAGTCCTAAAAAGTCGGGGGTATAGCTAAACTTGCTAAATTGATTTCTCTTAGCATAGTTTATCTTTTTACATCATTCCACTTGCAAATGGTAGCTTACTAAGATAATTAAATATTCCTAGAAGGAATTTTATCAATTTCTACTGTGCTGGTCACACTGAGCAAAACATTCAGCAGGTGTCAAGATAAAAATAGAAGGTTTTCTTGAGTTTGTGAACTTCAAGGTTATCTGTTTTGATTCAATCATTACACACATCACTTCCAAAGTACATACGCTATTTTTTGGTGTTATTGGAAAGCTAAGAAGGTATACTCATCAACTCTGAACCAAAAGAGGGCTGGTACAAATCAGGTTTGGCAGTACCTACTCAATCTCTTGGAGCATCCATCCATCTATACCAACACAGTGGTCTTAGAGTGTTCACACACATCACTACCTAAATGTATCAACAAATCCCCCCTGGGAGTGATGCAGTAAACAAGGAGCTGACACTCATGCATAAGGAAGTGCCAAGCTATGTGGAAATAACTCCACAAAAGGAAGCAAGCCCAAAGCTTTGCGAAAAGCTTCAAACTTCTCCTGAGGTAGAGCCTTTGTGAAAAGGTCTGCAATGTTCTCCTCTATGGACACATATGCCAAGATGATCTCTCCAGTAGAGAACCTCTCCCTGGCATAGTGATAATGCACCTCAATGTGCTTAATGCAAGCATGGAACATAGGGTTCCTCGCAACTGCCAATGTGCTCTAACTATCAGTGAAGATGGTGGTGGCAGAAGACTCACCAATACCCAAATCAGCCATAAGGCATCTGAGCCACACACACTAAAAATTGATTGTGAAAGCTTCCCTATACTTAGCCTCACAACTAGAAGTGGCCAGAGTAGGTTGCTTCTTGCTCAGCCAACATATGCATGAGCTACCAAGCATGAAGCGAAAACCACTGGTGGACACATGAGTGTCATAGCAACCAACCCAGTTAGAGTCAAAAAAAGCATGCAAATCTGGCGGTAGTGATCCCCCCTTGGGATAAAACAACCCAAGTAGTCAGGTACCACTCAAGTAGCGAAAGATGCGCTTAACCACCTGCCAATGATTGACACCTGGGTAATGCATAAACCTGCTCATCTAAGAGATAGCAAACTGAATATCTGGCCGAGTAATGCATAAGTAAATCAAGCATCCAACAGCTTGCTGATAGAGAACAACATCAAATGCATCTCCAACATCATGAAGTCTCAATCGCAAACCTCTTTCCATAGGAGTGGCAATAGGTTTACAGTCTTCAAGGCCAAAATGCTATAATAATGTGTCAATATATTTCATTTGACACAAGGCCATTCCACCATCAACGTGCATAAATTGAATGCCCAAATAGTAGTGCAAATGCCCCAAATCAGACATCTCAAATGAGGCATGCAAATCAGCCTTAAAATCAAGTAATATGCCTCTCATAAGTACCAGTGAGCAACATGTTATCAACATAAACCACAATGATCAGAAGTACATCATTAGCAGTTTTACCTGCTCAATATCAGCTCTCTCATCAACAAGTGTGTCATGTAAATCTGCATCAGAAATGGAATGATTTGCATCATCACATGAAACTTGCAAAGGCTGAGAAGTTGCCTCATTAGGACCAGCACTAGATTGTCCACCTATAAAAAGAGGTAGCAAAGTATCATACATGTCTTTGGAGCTAAGAGATGTCTCCTTAGTACATGAAAGCAATGATTGAATAGCATCTTCCACATAAACAACATCACGGCTAACCAGAATGCGTTTAGTATGCGGATGATACAGACGATAGCCTTTAATTTCAGAAATGTATCCAATAAAAATACATTTTACTGCTCTATCATCCAATTTTCTGCGATGTTGTTCAGTCACTAATGCATATGACATACAACCAAAAACACGCAGATGAGCAATAGATGGCTTGCAATCATGTCAAGCCTCATATGGAGTGATAGACTGCAGTGCTTTAGTGGGACACCTGTTAAGTACACATGTTGCACACATAACAGCCTCAAGCCAAAAACTATGTGATAAGGCCTGCCTCTTGACCATACACCTCGCCATCTCCATGAGTGACCTATTCTTCCGTTCAGCAAATCCATTCTATTGAGGTGTATACGGCATTGTATATTGGTGTTTTATCCCACGTTCAACCAAAAATGCATTGAAATTAGAAGACATATATTCTCCTCCTCGATCAAAATGGAGGGTGCCCATTTTAAATACTGACACATCTTCAACCAAAACTAGAAACTGTTTGAAGCACATAAACACTTCGGACTTTGCTTTGAGTGGATATACCCATGCATGCATGGAAAAATCATCAATGAAAGTCACGAAGTAAAGAGGGTGTCTGCATAGGTCCACAGACATCGCTATGAACAAGCTGCGATTTTTTAGTAGCCCAAACTGAACCATCTTTTGGAAATGAGGAATGCTGCATTTTGCCCAAAATACAGCCTTCACATACATGTTTATTGGGTGCCTCAAGTTTGTGCAAAGAGGACACCATTTTAGATTTCTACAGGCATAGCAAACTAGCAAAGTTCATATGACCAAAGCATGCATGCCAAAGCTTTGCATCTAACATAGCCTGAGAATCATGTACTACACATGCCAATCATTCAGCAATTTTTCATAGTCTATGAGCTTATACATCCCAGGACATAAAATGCCAGAAGCAATAATAACATCGCCATTTGATAGATCATGAACTGTACATTTGTCATCAACAAATTTCACAACCAATCCAATCTGGGCTAATGCAAAAACTAATAACAGATTCTTCTTGATCCCTGGCACAAATAAGGCATCTGACAAAGTGAAAGAACTACCATCAACAATAGTCAGAATGATCTTACGAACTCCCATGATAGGATAAGAGGAGTTGTTGGTGCATGTGACAGTATTCCCTGTAGGGGCAAGCTCGAGTGAAGAGAAGAAACTACGTTGCGAGGTAATATGTTTGGTCACCGCACTATCAAAGTACCAAACATCTGAGTCTACTGCAGACATGCACTGCTCATGAGAAGATGGGTCAAAACTGCAAATAGTAATAAACACCCATTCTTCATCCTGCACAAGGTTAGCAGACTCTTTTTGGAGTAGAGGCCTTTACAACAACCATTCCAGCCTCTTTTTTCTTTGCATCTTTTGCAACGAGTTTAGGATAGTTCTTTATGATATGATCATTTCCTTTGTTGGAGATAGACGTCTACGGAAGCACGCGAACAGCACAAGGAAGAAGAAGAAGCTTGGAGCACAAACATACAATACTGAATGTATTACTAGAGAATGTACAAAGATAAGTAGCCCATTAGGGCAATACGCGTATATAAAAGCCGGGGGAAAAAAACCTCCTAAAGAGGGAAAAAAGTGCCCCAGCGGTCCTAGTTTGTTCACACACATCACTACCTAAATATGTCAACAAATCCCCCCTGGGAGTGATGCGGTGAACAAGGAGCTGGCACTCATGTATAAGGAAGTGCCAAGCTATGTGGAAACCACTCCACAAAAGGAAGTAAGCCCAAAGCTTTGCGGAAAGCTTCAAACTTCTCCCTAGGCAGAGCCTTCGTGAAAAGGTCTGCAATGTTCTCCTGCGTGGGCACATTCTCACTGCTCCTACCCGCTTGCTCACTATACATGTGAATTACTTCCTGCACTCTCTTGATCTCTTGCTCTCCTCGCTCAACCTTTCTTGCCAAATCACCTTCTTCTTGTTTGAACTCCTCTTCGATTGTGAACCAAAAGCAATCTACTACCACTACATCAGAGCTGATCTCATGTTCCTCTCTCTCTCTCTATTTCTTTACCTCTCCTAAAACTCTTTCCACTCTCAAGTCTCTTGATTTTCTTCCTTGAGTTTTTGTTTTCTCCTTTTAGCTCCTTGATTTTGTTTTCCAGAATTCTCAATCACTCCTCCCATTTCTCTAAGGCTTCCTCTATTTTGGTTTGATTTTTCTCTAACCTCTCCACCTTGGCCCTTTTGTTGGCTCGCTCCTCGCGTAACCAAGTTACTTGACATCGTAGACTTTCCATGAGTTCCTCTAAGACTTTGTCCTCAGATCCATTGACCCTATTTTCCCTTACATGGCCAGGGTCCTCATCTATCTTTAGCTTTTCAAAGCTATTGGTCATGCTAATTGGATTTATCATTTTGGAGATCACCCTACTTGTCCTTGAGGTCCTAGTTGACAAAGGAGTGTCACCATTATCAATCTCCACATAGAGAGAAGAGAGAGAAGAACTAGTTTCCTTCCTTCTGACCTTCCCAATAGAGATTTCTTCCACCTTGCATGTTTGCTCGCACAAACTCTTCTTTCCATAATCTGCACACACTAGGAAAAAAATCCCAAGGACTAGAGACTCGAGGGCAAAATTTAGTGATGTGCCCAATCTATTCGCAACACCAGCATCTCACATGATTTGAGATTGGGCCAAACTGTTGACCTCTATTCACATGATTTCTCATTGGTCGACCAAATTCAGATCGTCTGTCAGCCCATCGAGAATTCATCGGCCTCACGCCAACCTTATGAAAAACCCAAACTTTCCTTTGTTGTGGCATCTCTTCCAAGGATCCAAGCGACTGTGGGCCGAATTGGTTGTGCCATATAATCGGGGCACCAAGCAAACTCATAGCCATCCCTTTGAGATATGCTAAGCCAAGTCCCATCGGGCATGCCAAAATGTTGGGCTCTTATGCAACTGCAGAGAAGGTGTTTTCCCACAACTACGGTGCTTAGGTTTCTATGTTTGGGCAAATGTTTCTCACCCTAGACTCGCTATCATAAACAAATGCACTCGTTTCACCGATCCACTTCCCTTCCTCTTCTCCACTCTCACTTCCTTATGAGACTCTTGCAAACTCTAACAAATCTCCTACTCGTTAGTCACTCTCAACTCACCTTCAATTTCAGCTTCAACTCCTACCCAAGCCCGCACACTCAAACACTCCCACACATGCATAACCCACAACCAAAACAAGCTCCAACACTCACACATTCACCAATCCCTCCTCATATGCTTACACACCTCAGAGTTTCATATGCACGCACATGTTCAGACACACATACACTCAACAACACTCTCCTCTACACCCCCCTTCTCCTTCCTCTCAACCTTTACTCACTCCTCTCCTCGTCCTTCCATTGACTATTTTTCTCTTCTCATAGTCTAACAATTTCTCTCCATTCCCTCTCCTCACACACTCTACTCTTGAGCCTTCCCATTTCTTCAATTTCCACCTTCAATCCTTTTCTCTTCTTTCCCTTCTACTACTTACTTCACCCATTGTCTGAACTCCCGGGAGAGGACCCTAAGACTTTGGAGCCACTCTCTCAAGAACCATCATATTAGCAACTTGGATTGATACTGATAAAAGAATTACAACAAACCATAGTCAAGCATCACTTGACCATCAATAAAAACAGATTCTCCTTTATCTTTTAACTGTCAACACAACATATATATCCATTTAATTTGAAACAGGACAAGGGTTCAAAAGCAGAAAGACTTAATCAAAGCCCTCATCAAAACTCTAGGCAGTACAGTGGGTAGCAAAGGGAGAGTGTAAAGGATGAAGAGGGTTTGAGGAGCCAAGGTACACACATATAAGAGCTTCACAACCATCTCGCAAGCAAGAAGGTAGCTCTGCAAACCTTTGGCACCCTTAAAGCACTAACATAGAAGTCTTTTTTTTTTCTTTTTTAGAGACCGACTTCCACTCAATCAACTCCTATTGTGGTCCAAATTATGCCGAAGAGACAATAGCATAGCGTGCCTTTTTTAAGAACATTCTTTTAAAAATTGAATGAATCAAAGTCATGAGTGGAACTTGTTGTGTTTCCCTTCTCGACTCTGTCATGGTAAGAAGAGAGCCATCCTATGACATGGACAACTGAACAACACCTCCACAAGATAATGATGCCATCGAGATTAAAGGTAAGAGTACAATAGACTAATGCTTCCCTATCATTCCTTGATCTTGCTCTTTTGAACCTTTTTGCACCAAGTTTTCAAAGACATTCACACTTAACTGCTTATCTTTTCCATATGTAACAGGATGCTTCAAAGTGAAAGAAAGCCGGCACAACATTCATTGTTGGAGCCTAATCATGCCAAGTAATTCAGCTAGAGCCCTAAAACAAGCTGCCTCCATTCCATTGGTGCCATTCTTTCAACCCCCTCATCCACTCTATAGTCTTTCTTCAATATGCTACTCCTCGTGACCTTCACTCTTTGCTATCCCTTATTCACTCTCATCTCTTGGTCTGGCTCCACTTGGCCTTGTCTATTAGTCATCCCCTGTGCATGTAGACTAGTTCACCCCCTGGAAGCTTATCCCTTAACCCATCACACCATGCTTCTTCTATGTTCTCTAAGTGCATTAACTATAATGTCATAGTTCTGAAATGTTCCAAAATGTCTTCCAAGTTTAGGTCCTAAACCAAGAGATATTCTCCTTGTTAATATCTTTAGTGATATAAAGATATGACTAATTTTTTTTCAGTAGTATATAGTTCATTTAGAGATGCTACAAGTTTATGATGGTATGTAGAAAGACAGGTACCATAGTATGGAGGGTAATTTCAGGATATGGCTCAGCTCAGACAACAGAAATGTAAGAAGAAGGTGGATGTTCTATGAAAATCCTCCCAAGTCCTATGTGCTTCTTTGGTCTGGTACATATTGCTCTCCATGCTTCTCAACAGCTCTACAATCATCATTTTCTACAGCCGATTAATCCCCACAGAGTTCCTCTAATCAGCTCAGAGCCCATTCAATATTATGAGAGCATCCCTAAATGTCAATGACCACTCCTCTGACAACAGCCCGGTTTCAAATTCCCCTAGAGCTTTGAATCTTCCTCTCTCATGCCTTCATGGGTGTTGAGACCTCCTGTATAGTAGATATAGCTGCCAACTGAGCTTTTGGACCACATTCTCTATATCTTAAGGAGGATAAATTACTGATCTTCCACTCCCTGATAGCCAGCAAGTTTCACCGTCAAACTCAAAACTGAGGCATCATGAATAAAAAGCTTTTCGAACTCAACCTAGGAATTTACACATGAGCCACATGCAGCATACATTGTGATCAAACCCTTGATAACCAGAGGATCATGGATGTAAATACCTATTCTAACTATCTTTGCATGTACTTCTCTACCAACATTTATTGAACCTATACTATTGCATTTCTCCACAAACAGACGAGGGGGGGCTAAGTACAGGGGATCACATGGACTGGAGGATGCAATAGAGGATGGTATGAAGGGGCATTGGCACGACAACACCCATAGAGTGTAGAAGAAAAAAATCCTCGACTCTCCTGTGCTACCCACTCTCCTCATCATCGAGAGCAGAGAAAAACAAAACCCCCCTCTTCATGCTGATGATGATGAGTAAACCCCCCCCCCTTCCAGCAGCAAACTCCCTCCAACTAAAGACCTCTGTCAGAACATTTTCCCCTCCAACTCTTGGCAACCTTGTGCTTCCAGCAACAAAACCATCCACCAACAAAACCCCAGAGAGGTTAACTTCCTTGCTGTCCTCTATGTTCGATTGGGGGCTACTAGGTGTAATTGTCTACTCACGTCCACCAAAAACCCAAAAATGAGCTTCTATTATCACAAGTGCATACTTGTCCTCGATTGTCGGAGGCCGCTTTCTCCCCTCAATATCTTCTTTCTAATCAGATGAGTCCTAACTCTTGCACCAAATCCCCAACCTTCAATACTACAACTGGTGAATGCCTCTAGCTATCAGAAGCTTCCCTGTTATCTTCTCAAAGCATGAAAAAAGGACATAGGCACCACAGTCCCCTTAGATCGAGAGTGAAATCCTCCAACGAAAGAAGAGAACTGCCCCCCTCCCTTCGTTTCCTGCACAAAACAACAACAAAAGGAAAAAAAACAAAAATTTAATCCTTGACCAATAGTGAACACCCAGGTCTATGCCATACATAGGAAGTCCATGATGATCGGCTTGTGCTTCAAATCTTTTGTCCATGACTAGTAACCTTCATGCTAGAAGGAGGGAGTGGAATAATGGGTTGAGCTACTCAATCCTGACCTAGCAGGAGTTGATAAACGATGATGTGATGAATTACCCACAGCAGAAAGTCTAAAACCCTTGAGATGGAACAACTCCCTAAGAAAAGTACTCCAATCAAAAGCACCAGATTCATCGTGAATAGATTTGATCGTTGTTCCTTGAGACCTTGTGAGGCTACCAACCTGGATCACAGGAATAAAAAGCTTCAAAGTAGCAGGCACCACTCATGGTGTAGAACAATCCTTTTCTTAGCTCACCCATCGTTCCAATGAAGCTTCATACTTTGGACATAGGAACCAGTAAATTAAAGACATTATCCCCTGACCCTCTCGGCCACCTCTTGTCTCCAGATGGACTGCCTGATCCTGTCGCTGTCTCTTTTGCCCGATAGATGACAATAACATATGTTCATCTCAGCCTCCCTGAGGCTGTGTTGTTGTTCCCTGAAAGCCATTCCAGGAGCTGTCGCCACAATTGCAATCTATCCCACCCTAATGTGTAAGCACAACAAGATGGAACCGTAGGGTTTGAAAGGTAATGAGAGAAAGAGAAAGTCCAAGAACCCCCTCTTGGTAATCTTTTTAGGTTCCTCCCTCTTCTCTATGCCTCATGTCAACCACCGAGAGCAGGACCCCGCCATTGACTACCTTCGTCTCCTTCTGGTACCTATACATGACCAAAAAAACAAGCCAAAGACCAACGATGGCGCACACTTTCTCCCCCTCCAGGATTGCTGCTCCCAAATTTCTTCCTCTCCCTCGACTAGATATCCCCCCCCTCAGATGCTTACCTCCACTCAAGAAAAAACTATGATCTCCTTCCCTCACGATACTCTTCAGTTGTCGTGCCCTGCCCAAAAACAATCACGCCCTCCTCTCCTATGCTTTTTGTTATGTGTAAGAGAACAACACCACCAAAAACCCCCAAAAATTTTGAAAGAAAAAAACAAAAAACCCATACCCCAGCATTCCCACTGAATAAGTAGCACCATCCCCTTTTTCATCTGACCAGGGTGGATGAGACAACACCTCCCATTGAAGGGACTGCTTGTTTCCTAGCACCATCCTTCCCTTTTTCCAACAGCTTGTTGAACAAATCACCATGGTTGATGCAAATGGTTGTACTCAAGAAATTGCACTATATATAGGGCTCCTTCCTATCCCTTTTTGTGTGCCAGAAAAAAATCGCAGAATCTGTTGTTATCCTACAAGCCACCTCAATTGATTGTAGTTTATCCTTGCTATTGACATTTCTCCCTGTAAAATACCTTCAACCAACCATTTTTCTACCAAAATAAAAGTGTGTTAGTGCATAAAAATTAGCATTTTATATAGCTAACAATCATGCACATACATAAAGAAGTATATGACATCCGAATGGTGTCTCAGGATCTGCTTTGCTTACCATAAATCCTTTGTCCTGCAAGTAGGTGACTAACCTATGATTCCAAGCCGTAGGGGCTTGCTTCAAGCCATATAATGCTTACTTTAACCTACACACATAATCTGGATATGATTTGTCTTCAAATCCATGTGGTTGTACCATATAAACCTCTTCTAAAATTCAACCATTAAGAAAAGCATTTTTAACATCCATTTGGTAAATATTCCAAATTTTTGAAGATGCTACACTCACAAGTACTCTGGTGGTAGGCATCTTTGCCACAAGAGAAAAAGGTTTCTTCATAATCTGCAAAGTGTGCTTGAGAGGTACTAGCTTCATCATCAGATTTTTTGCCTTTGCTTTTACCATCCTTCTCTTGTTCTTATCTGTGTATAGGGCAGAAGATTGATTAACTTTTGAGTTGTCTCCATTCTTCATAAGCTTTGCCTCATATGTGAATAGTTGTCCCATGAGTGTGTTGAAGTCAGAGACCTGTATATCCATGTATAAGTCCATGGTTGTGGTGAATGCTTCCCATTTGTCATTTGCCTTTATTCCATTGATCACTTATCTCACTATTTGCTCTTCATCTATGACTTCTCCAATGCTCCCAAGCTGGCTAGCTAGGTCCATCTTGGTGACAAAATTAGTCACACTTTGCTTGGGCATCTTCTTGATTGTTGTAAGATCCATCCATAGTTGATTCTTCCTGGCTTTTGTGCTTGATGAGAATTCAGAATGATTCAAGTGCATTCCATGTCTCTTGTGAAGTCTTGCAACTCCTAGTGTGTGGAAGTAAAAAAGTAGAGACTGAGAGAAATGTGTTTTCATAGGGAGGAAAGGTAAAACATTGGGATATGTAGTGTGCAAAAATGATATCTTAATAGACAAAGACAAGATTAGAGTTATTCTTGAATTGACTAGAACTAATAATGTGAAAGAAGTGCAAGCTTTTGGAGACCCTACAACAATTCACCATGCAACATATGTTGTCTCAACAACCACACTACAAAAGAATGATACAAAAATGCAAGTAACCAAAGGGGAAGAGGCTTCCATAGAGGAAGCTTTGGACAATCTAGAGGAAGGTACAACAATGGTGGAGGCAACTACAACGATAACTACAATCAAGGCTACAACAACAATAATTATCAAGGAGGCTTTAGAAGAAGAAAGGACTTCAACAACTATACTGAAGATCAAGAAGACTCTCTGCTCATCATGAACATGACATCCAAGCAAGGTAAAGATGATGAGCACCATGATGGTAGTATGAACCTTTTGAGAAAAGTTCTATATGTGCCTACTATAACCAAAAACCCAATTAGTGCTGGGCAAATTGTAGAGAAAGGTCTACAGGTTAGGTTCACTAAGCATGGAGCATATGTGGAAGACCCCCAACAAGGCGTCAAGAGTATTGTCAAAGGTGAGAAGTCAGGTAGATTGTTTACTTTTGAAATTGAAGTCAAAAGGAACATAGCACCATTCAGTTATAGAGACCAAACCTTATTTGAGTTGGAAATATGGCACAAAAGGCTAGGGCACATAGGAGAGAGAACTTTGAAGCAAATTTGCAGGGATCAAAGTGTGCTTGGCATTCCCAATGTGACCAAGCGACACATGATATATAAGTGTGGAGCTTTCCAATTCGGCAAAGACCATAGACAACCATTCAACAGGAAAGGATACATCCATGAAGACTATTTGGAGCTTGTACACACTGATGTGTGGGGTCCTAGCAAGGATCCATCCATCTCAAGTTCAAGGTACTATGTGTCTTTTATTGATGATTATAGTAGGTGGACAATCCTCTATTTCATGAAGCATTAGGATGAGGTATTTACATGTTTTATTTCGCACTAGTTGAAAACCAAACAGGAAGGAGCTTGAAGTGAATCAAGTCTAATGGAGGTGATGAGTACTTTTCACATGAGTTTGATCTATTTCTAAAGGACAGAGGCATAAAGAGGGAGGTAACAACCAGCTATACTCCTAAATTGAATGGAGTGGCAGAGAGAAAGAACAGGTTAATTGTTGAAGCAGCTAGGTCTATGTTAAACGAGAAAAAAATACCTAATTATTTATGGGCACAGGCTGTATCCACAGCCACCTACTTTGTCAATAGGCTTCCATCCAAATCATTGGATGGTATCACACGATATGAAGCATGGAATGGTAGGAGACCATCATTGGATCATTGCAAAATATTTGGGTGCATTGCCTATGGACAGATCCCATCACAAATCAAAGGGAAGCTTGACCCTAAGGCTGCGAAATACAAACAATTAGAGGATATACCCAAGTCTTCCAATCAAGCTTTAAGAAGATCACAAAGATAAAGTAAGAAGCCCATAAGATATGGATATGATACATCCTTAGTCACAGAGCACTCTGTGTACATCACTAAAGATTCTATGGCAGAGGATCCATCTTCATTTGAAGAGGCTAGGAAGAAGAAAGATTGGATTTAAGCCATGCAGGAAGAAGTGGAAGCATTGTAGGAAAACCACACTTAGGATCTAGTTCCCAAGAAGCCAAATATGAAGATAATTGGTTCAAGGTGGATATTCAAAATTGAAAAGAACTCTGATGGTTCTATAAGCAGGTACAATGCAAGGTTAGTGGCAAAGGGATTTGCCCAAACACATGGAGTAAACTATGAAGAGACATTTTCAAATGTGGCAAAGATACCAACAATCAGGGTATTGGTAAGCCTTGCTGCATCAAAAAATTGGAATTTATATCAGTTAGATGTCAAGAATGCATTTTTAAATGGTTGGATATCAGAGGAAGTGTATATCACCAAGTTTTGAAGATGAAGAAAAAGCAGGTTATTTATGCAAGCTTAGAAAAGCACTCTATGGTCTCAAGAAAGCTCCTAGAGCTTAGAACCAAAGGCTTGTTACCTATTTGCAAGATCAAGGCTTTGTGGCAAGCAAGACAAACTCTTCTTTATTTGTTAAGAAGAATAAATCAGAGGTCATCTACTTATGTGTCTATGTAGATGATATCATTATTACAGGTAATGATTCTGATGGTATCAAGCATGTCAAGGCTCAATTGATGAAGGAATTCAAAATCAGTGATCTAGGGTTATTAACCTACTTCCTTGGCTTAGAACTTGTGTATACAGATTCACATATATTCATCACACAAAGGAAGTACATACATGACATGTTGGTAAAGTTTAAGATGGAGAATACTAAAGTTGCAGGTATACCTATGGAGACCAACCATAAACTAAGTTCACATGAAGGTGAACTACTTGAAGATGTTACAAGCTATCAATAACTTGTGGGTAGTCTTAATTATGCTACTTTGAGGTGCTCAAGTATTTAAAGGTGTTGCAGAGCAAAGAAGAGCAGAGATGCAGAGAAAAAGAAGGGCCCCAAAATTTTTCCGATTTGTACACTTTATTTTTGTAACACATAATCACTTTGTAATATATTTTTCGATGTAAATGCACTAGAGGGGTCCTCTAGATGTATATCCATAGATATCAACATCATTACTCTTGGAAACTAGTAGGAAATTAGTCTTTTAGTCAATAAAGTGCCGGTCTCTTGTGTGAAACGACAATTTTTAGGGCACAAGTATATAAGTCATTTTGTAACTCTTTGTAAAGACTTTTGCCATTGTGAAGAAGTAGAGAAGAAATTCGAATTTGCTTCTTTCTTACTGATTTCTTCCTTCTCCATGATCTTTTGTGTGTGTGTAATGCTTGGAATGTGTGTGTAGGACTCTTATCTATCCCTTCCCGTCACTTTTGAATTACTGTAGTGTGTGTGTGAGCCCTCACAAGTTGCGGAGTGAGTGTTGGTGTTTCCCGCCATTCACTATTTTGTGCATAATTTGAAGAACGTTTGTCAGATTCGAGTGAAAATGGCACCATAGATGCATCTCGTCGAGAGCTTCGAACGGAACCCACTATTGCCCATATTTAGAGTTCGAAGCTGGGAGAAAAGTTTGAATTTGTGCTTACTTCTATAAATGGTATCGTGGCATGCATTTTCAGAGGATTAGTGAGTTAAAGAGGTAGTTAAGTCTTTTCACATGCATTGTAGCCTAGCCACTTCACTTTCCATCATGCGTGCACACGTCCCCATACACGTGGTTCATGTGGTTCCTCGGATTGATAATTAAACGTGTATCTATCCACCACTATATGCACTTGTGGGGAGATTGAGATTTAGTCTCATCAACACAAGTCCCTAAGACTTCACGACTTAGGTACACACATTTTTGGTGTTGTTGCTGGGGAAGAAACTCAACCAAGGTGCCTTCGTGATGGTTATAGCTCTGGAGTGAAGGAATCGTACTTGTAGAGGTGAATTCGTTCAGTGGCAAGTAGTCAAGCACTTCAGCACTTGTTAGTTCACACTCATATGGTGTGTGTAATGCGTTTTTAGGTTTAGGGTTAGGAGCAAGGAAGAAAGGGAAGAATTAGGGTTAGGCAAGAGAGGAGTAGAGTAGGGAGGAGTAGATTACACCAAGAAAGAAATCCCAAAAAAAAAAAGTCAAAATAGCTCAGTTTAGGCCTTAGGCAACTCAAAAGCTATAAAAACCAAAAAAAACTAGTTCAGTTGATCACCTGTGAGAATTGGTATTGTGAGCAGAGTAGCGATTGGTATCGCAGCAGTGGTATCGTGCCCAGCGAGCAAGGAAAAGCCCTACTGAGCCAAAGCTTAGGCAAGGCATCATTGAAGGCAAGCTATACAAAATTTTGGCATAAAAAACACATCAAAAAACACACGTGTGTGATTAAAAGTTTTTTTGGTATCGTGGGGAAGCAGAGAGTTTTTTTTCGCATTTTTGAGTGACACAGAGGGTCAAGGGGAAAGAGGTGAGGAAAAGAAACACTTTGCCGCGTCCCGGAGTAAGTCTAGGAAGGGGGGTCCACTGAAGGTGGTGGAACATCATCATGTGGAGGATGCGGGGTCACGTGCGGTGAGGAAATGGGGCTGGCGGCGCGAGGTGGAGACTGATGCAGCGGGGAATGGGAGTGCGGTGCGGATGCGGAGTCAACGGAAAGAGGAGGGGAAGGTGGCAAGGATGCGTGCTGAAGTGGTGGTGGGCTATCTGGTCCACATGGGGGCTAGCGTGTGCTGTGTCGAGGGAGTAGGTGGCAGTTTGAGGGCGAACCCGACGAGTGGACGGGGTGGAGGAAGTAGGGGGGGGGAAGGCTAGTGGGCGAGGGTGAGGCGATATCGAGCGCATGCAGAGGAGGGGGAGCAACGTGAGGGGGGGCAGAGGGGGCTGGGATGACCTGATCGGGCAAATGAAAGAGCCAAGCCAGGACGAGGGCTAAGTAGACCGAAAAAGACCTAGAACCGCGGGGTAGGCCTCATGGAAGTGTCGGCATCGTAGCTGGAAAGAAGCATACATGAGGAATGCATAGGGGTAGGGTCGCCCATGGACAAAGCAATATATGGGATCGGCTATATGGATGTCAAAAATTGGCTGGTTGGAAGTCGAGCTGCGGAAAAGGAAATGGAAGGTGAAAGCACGCAGTAGCTGCACCATCCTATGGGATGCTGTGGAAGTGCTAAACATGTGAGTGCAAAAAGCGATAGTCTCTTCTCTAGAGAGACCGGAATAAAGGAAAGGAGGTGGCCGATATGTGGTCAACGAAGAACCAATACCAGCCGCAATGGACTGGGGGGATATAGTACCGGAAGGGAAATGGGGAAACGAAGTGAGGGCCGAATAGATATCCTGACCCTCTGGCGCCAACCACATGATCGAAGCCAGACGATGAATACCCTCCATGAGTAAGTAATCCTCAGTGAAGAGATCGAATAGGTAGGACTCGAGAAGGGCGAGATGAAGGTGGAGGTGAAGGTGGAGGTGAAGGGAGGAAGATGGAATTGGGAAATCAAAAGTGCACGCCTGCCGGGAGGATGCCGAGCCCGATTCACTCATAACAGGCACAGAAAGGGAGGGTGGAATGGTAGGTCGAACCGTGGAGGGCACGGGGAAGGGTAAACCAGGCGGGGGATGTGAAGGGCTATACAAAGATGCATAGAGTCATGCTATAAACACTTTAAATGCAAAAATTGACCAAAAATGATTCAAAAATCATAATGTACACGTTGAAAAACCCTAAGAACGACCTAAAAACAGAAAGAAAGAAATAAATAGTTAAATAAATGAAATATATAAAAATAATAAAAAAATAAAATAAAATAAAAAATAAAAATAAAATAAAATAAAAATAAAAATAAAAAAGAAAATAATAAAAAAATAAAAAATAAAATAGAGAAACATACCTGTTGGGATACTTCAACGCGAGGAAGGGGAAAAGAGTGCTTATGCTATATTTATAGGAAGAGGGGGGGGGGGGGGGGGAGGGGGGGGAGGGGAGGAGGGGGCAGGTGGGCGGGCGGGGGGGGGAAGGGGGGGAGGGGGAAAGGGGGGGGGGGAGGGAAGGGGGGGGGGGGGGGGGAAGGAGGGGGGGGGGGGGGGGGGGGGGAAGGAGGGGAGGGGGAAAGGGGGGGGGGGGGAGGGGGGTGGGGGGGACGGGGGGGGAGGGGGGGTGGGCAGGCGGGCGGGTGGGCGGGTGGGGGGGGGGGGGGGGGGAGGGGGGTGGGGGGGGGGGGAAGTGGGGAGGGTTTTTTTTTTTGAAATATTCCGAAAAAAATCCAAGTGGGTTTTTTTTTTTTGGAATTATTCCAAAAAAAAACAAGGGTTTTTTTTTTTTGAAAATCCTCCAAATGTGAGAAAAATCCAGAAAAAAATCCCAAAAAATTGCACAAAAATCCAAAAAAAATCTCAAAAATTTCTAGAAAAATTCTCTACAGTTCTAGGGCAATTTTGTCACTCAAAACCACAAAGAGCTTCCTTTATTCCTCCTCTTTGGCAAGAAAATGACATCAGAAAAGGATAAAAAAAAAGTTAGAAAATCCTAAAAAATGCTTGAAAAATTCCCAAAAATTCCCAGAAATTGTACTTTTGTAGAGGTTATGAAATGCCTTCTAATTTCGCTAAAAACTCAAGGAACAAGCATGAAATGGATAAAGAAAATGACTAAAACTTAAGCAAAATGAAATGAGAAAGCTATGTACAACCTGGACAGATTCTGCAGTTCCAGGTGATCCATACTACTTCAAGTGTGTTGATGGTAGGCCTTGAGCCTTGATATGTTGACAAGTGGCAAGGCCTCTCCTTTCAATGTCTCTAACTCCACAGCACCCCAATTCAGCATTGTTTTAACTCGATAAGGTCCTTCCCAGTGTGGAAGCCATTTTCCTCTCACTTGTATTTGAAGATGAGGTCTATGAAGAAGAACTAACATGCCTGGCTCTATGTTGTTGTTCCATAGATTTCGATCATGTGCCTCCTTCCTCTTCATCTGAGTCTCTATCAATTGTTTTGTTGCTAGTAGACGAATCTCCTCCACTTTATGTAGTGCTCAAAGCCTCTGAGAGACATCACAATCTTTCTTTCCCTGCATGAATGCTACTTTAGGTGATCCATGTAAAAATTAAAAGGGCTCAATTGTCAATATGCCATAAACCAGTTGGAATGGAGAATATCCCGTGGCCTCTTTGTAAGCTAACCTGTATGCCCATAGGATACCTTGAAAAGCAATGCCCCAAGAAGTGGGCTGTAACATACATTCCTTCATTAACATGGAAATTAATACCTTATTAGTTCATTCAGCCTATCCATTGGCTCTTGGATAGTAAGCACAAGAGGTCGTATGTAGGATTCTATACCTGTTGAAAATTTCCTGTAGGACCTTATTCACAAGATGAGTACCCTGGTCTGTACAAATTTCAAGTGGACATCCAAATCTGCAAATGATGCTACTGTAAATGAAATTAGCAACGGTTTGGGCAGTGCAATCAGGGGAGGCAATAGCTTCAACCCACTTTGTCGCATAATCTGTGGCTATCAATAGATACTTCTCTCTTTTTGGAATCGACGGAGGGTAGATTGGCCCTACAAAATCTAGCCCCCACTTCTCAAATGGTTGCCACGAAGTGGAAATAATCAAGGGGTTATGCCTCTGTTTTGTTGGCTTAGGTCCACACCTCTGGCAAACGTCACATGCCTTTCCCCATTCATCTACATCCTTAAATAGTGTAGGCCACCATAAACCAGCATCAAGTATCCTCTGACTCATAATATGTCCTGGAAGGTGCCCACCACCTGTTCCCGCATGTGTAGATTGAAGGACTTCCCTCACTTCTTCTTCTTCCATACACTTCCTAAACCTGTTGTCTTTTCCCTGTCTATATAATTTATCTTCAATGAAAGTATAAGGTCTGCTCTTGATTAACAGTCTCTTTCTTTGCACAGTATTAGCCTTCTCTGGATACACTCCAGTTTTAATGAAATTCTTGATATCATAATACCAACATTGGGCTTGTACAGCGAACAGATTAGCATCTGGAAAATCATCATTGACTCCACTAGCTTGATCCATCATGTTGATCCTGGATAGGTGATCTACCATAACATTTTCTTTACCTGGTCTATGGACTACAGAAAAATCAAACTCCTAGAACAAAAATAGCCACCTCCATATCCTCCTAGTTGCTTGTGGCTTATTCAATAAATACCTGAGTGGTTGATGATTAGTGATGATGACAAACTTCACACCTAGCGAACAGTGACAAAATTTTTGTACTGCAAAAACCATTGCAAGAGCTTCCCTTTCTATTGTGCTATAATTCTTTTCAGCTTTAGTCAAAATTCTACTAGCATACTGAATAGGCTTGTCAAGTTTGAATTCTTCACTATGTTGAGCCAATACTGCACCTACTGCATATGCACTTGCATCTACATGCACATGAAAAATTTTTTACCAATCTGGGGTGATAAGAATTGGTGCAGCCACCAATTTGGACCTTAATGTTTGATAAGCCTTCTCTTCTTCCTCTTCCCATTTAAAAGGCACTTCTTTACCTGTAAGTCTAGCCAGAGGCCAGGCTATCTCTGCATACATTTTTATGCACCTTCTGTGGTATCCAATATGCCCCAAGAAACTTTGAATCTCTTTAGGAGATGTAGGTTTAGGCAACTTTAATATAGAAATAATTTTATCAGGATCTGGGGCCATACCTTTAGCCGAAACCACATGTCCCAAGAGAGTTCCTTCTGTCACAAGGAAATGACATTTGTTTGGGTTGAGCTTTAGCTTAGTCTCCCTGCATCTCTTAAAAACATTCTACAGCTATCGCAAGTGATGGTCCAAGCAATCTAAAGGGGTCTCATTGTGAGAACCTAAAAATGAAGAGAAGTCATCCATGAAAATTCTAAGTGTTTCTAGCAATAAGGGACCAAAAATGAGGTTGACAGTTTTGTTAAATGTGGTTGGATCATTTCTGAGTCCAAAAGGCATTTTTACATACACATATGTTCCCCAAGGTGTGATAAAAGCAGTATTTTCACGATCTTCTGGGTGTATTGATATTTTATTATAGCCACTAAAGCCATCCATAAAGCTATATAATGCATGTCCAGCCACTTCTTCAATGACCTGCTCTGCAAATGGCATTGGGAATCCATCTGGAATGGTCACCTTGTTAAGTGCTCTAAAGTCAACACAAATTCTGATTTTATTGGTATTCTTCTTTGGTACTATAACCATTGGTGAGAGCCACTCTGAGTGTTCCACAGGAATGATGATTCCTGCATCCTCCATCTTCTGTATTTCCACATAAACAACTTCAACATATTTTGGGTTAAGTCTATAACTCTTCCCTCGTATTGGTTTGGCTCCTTCAACTAGGGGGATTCTATGCTCTCCATAATTGGCAGGCACTCCTTCTAAGTCTTTATAATGCCATGCAAAAACATCTGTGTAGTGGCTCAAGAAGGATTTTACCTTTTCAAGGAGCCCTAGGTGGCTCCACAACCAAGTGGCCACCAGAACTGGACGATTATTGTCCTGAGTGCCTAAATGCATTTCTTTGACAGGGTTTCTCTCTACCATATTATCTTCGTGCTCATCTCCATCCTTGTTTTCTTCCACTAGCTTTTCGTGCATTGTTTCATAAGCAGGGGTATTTTGGATCTCAATGCATTCCTCCTTATCCTGCATCCATCCTGCATCCATCCTACAGGGATTTCTTGAATTGGTAAAAGGGCATTCATCACTAGTATGTTTTACCTTCTCTTTAGTTTTAGAAACTTCCTTCTCTATTGTTGTTGCATCCTCCTCCAAGTTGTATTTGAGGGGTGTCTTCCTGCCCCTTCTGTGGTTTGTGATGGGCTCTCCCAATCCATCAACCTGAACTTTCCCCTGATTTTCATCAGAACCTTCAGCTGTGCAAGAATTATTAAGCAAAATTCCAAAACAAGAGGAAGAGTTGCCTGCTTGAAGCCAATTTAGAATATCCTCTTCTTCCTCAAAATCTATTTGGGGTTGATCCTCTGTTTCTGGTTCCATGCAAATGCCAACTGTTTGCATCATGCTGGTGTTCCCTTGATTATCTGGGCCCTCTTCTAAATGTATTTGTGTCAGCTCTTGCCCTTTCTTTTGTACCCACATAGTGTCTTTACCCCAATCATGGATGACACTTGCATGCCTCTGCCATGGTCTTCCAATTAAGAGGGGAAATCCTCCTTCAACCTGGGGCAATCTTAAAACCACAAAATCCAGAATGAAGAGATTACCTTGTACGTCAAGTGGAGCTTTTGGGATCACCTCCAAGGGCCTTACTTTGCTTTGATCTGCCAACGTAACAGTGAAATTTGCAGGCCTTGAAGGGTGTAGTCCAATCTTTTCCATTGTATGTTCAGGCATCAAGTTAATGCCATAACCACCATCCACAATAACTCCCTGAAACTCATGACCTTTGATAGATACTGTCAACTGAGGACTCTTATAATCTGTGAGGGGTGCTTCCCCTACAATTTTAACTTTATATACAATAGAAGTCTTTGCCACCAAACTTTTAGTGGAAGCCTCATCAATTATTTGCAAGAGTTCTGACCTGAATTTCCCATCCATCTTTATTAAATAAAAAATACTAACCTCCTTTTTCATGGACTTGAGTAGTTTTGAAGCCTCTGATTCCGTAAGAGCCTGGGCTCCAATTGACTTATCAAACTCCTCATGAGCCCTGTTGAATGCACGCCCAATGGCATCACTGGTACATATGAGATCTCCTTTTTGCCTTGTATCTGCACATGCGGTGGCCTTGTCTTCAGATGTCTCTTTGTCTTTGTTCAATCCATTAATTCCTTATTCTTGAACTACATCTACTTGAGCCTTCCCCTTGTTTCTTTTCTGCACTGTAAAAGATTCAATTTCTTCTAAGTGGACCACCCTGGTAGATGGTGATGGCTCATTGACTCGATCTAAAATTTCTTCTTTGTGCACAGAAATCATTTGAATGTGGGGTCCTGATGAAGAGGCTTGATTCTTAGGACAACAATTTGTATAGTGGTCTGTGGCCTCTGGGCAGTTCCTGCATGGAGGGGCATTTTCTGGGAGAGTGCACCTACTTTCATAGTGCCCACATTCTCCACATCTGAAACAAATGATTGGTCTTCTAGGCCCATTTCCAAAGTTATTCCTCTGTCTAGGGTTGGAATTGTTACCTTGATTGGGTGCAGCCGCCATTACATTTGCTGGTGGTAGGGGTCCTCCTTGTGTCCAATATGTTGTTGCAGGCATTCCTCTTGATTGACATTCCTAGGCCTCATGACCAGCTTTCCTGCATAATTGGCAAGTCACACTTAACAGAGGACATTATGCCCTTGCTTACTACACATGGTACATCAAAGTCCACTCTTGATGCCACCTCCTTTGAGTTCCTACAACTCTTGTCGCAGCTGAGCCAATTCCTCTGTTTGGGCCTCCTCCTCCTCCTTTTGGAGCTTTAGTGCTTCAATCTCCCTTCTCAACTGAGTAACAACATTCTCCTCCTCTTTGTAGGTCTTATTCCTTTTTAAGCCCTCCAGCTCCTTCCTTAGCTAGATTACTGGATCCTCCATTTTTGTAGAATATGGTAGTTGAGAAGAAGTTGCTCCATACTGTTGCCTTATCTGTTCCAATCGTGTAGCTGTGTTGATGAATTCCTCTATGGAGGCTGTAGGCAACACTAATTCCTTGATTTTACATTGGGTGGCCACTGGAAGTGGCTTAGCTAACCATTTCTTAACAAAAAAATCATGTGGTGGATCTGGCAATTCAGCCATTAGTGCCTTGGCCCTAGTCACAAACTCTTGGAACTTTTCACCTAGACCCAATCTCAAATTTTCTAGTTCCTCTATGATGATCTCTATAGTATTTACGTGTTGGAATTGATTTTTGAATGCATCTTTCATTAAGTCCCAAGTTGTAAAATGGTTCTCAGCAAACTGGTTGAACCAAATATCTGCTAATCCTTCTAATGTAGCAGGGAAGAGTATTAAAAAGGCATCCTCTCTTCCCATTAAGCCTATAGGTTTGCATAGTGCTAAAAACCTTCTAATATGCTCGTCGGGATCTTCTTGAGCTAAACCTTTGAAAGAAGGAAATTTTATATTTAATCTTGATAGTAGGGTTTCCAAGTCTACCTGTCCTACCATGCTCCTTACTGATGAACTTGATGAAAGTGGACTAGATGATCTTCTAACAGCCTTCCTTCTTGTTTGCTTGTAGGTGACCCTCAATGTTTGGGACCGGGTTGCGTTCATGGGCTGTTCATAGTCCACTTAATATGAGATACTTGATAAGAATATTTACCTTTTGGCTCAATGAAGTAGCACTGTCTTCTGTCCACACGATCTCTTCTATACTTTGCACTTGGTTTCTCCTAAGCTCAAACCTCCTTGCAGTCCCACTGTGTGTGCCAAATTTTGTTGGGGGATACTTGGACAAGAAGGGATTTGAGTGTTTGTAGGAGAAAAGGGAAAGAAAAGAAGAAAGATACACACTGGAAGCCTCTGCCGATTGATTATAATAAGACAAATACAGTGTGAAGCACAATACAATCCAATGCTTCTATGCAAAATCCCATAGAATGCTCAATTGCAAAATACCAAATACCCAAGGGACTTGTTGCTGCCGGCCTCCTCTGCACCAAACCTCCACCTTCTCCAAGCCTGCACTTGTGTACACCTTGCACCAAGCTTCCACTAAGGGGGAGGGATGGATACCTTTTGTCGGCATGCGCACACTTCAATGAGACCTTGGGATCCTTGGGGGACTAGCTTAGCACTCCTCTACACACTTCCTTGGTCACTCTTCATGCACACCTTGCACTTCACTTCTTTGCGTCGCACACTATGTGTCTCTTGCACTTCTCTCTCTTGCCTTGAGAGGGTTCACCTGAACCTTCCAAAACACTTTAAAAACACTTTGAACCTTAGGGAAATTAGAGAAATACCTCTGCAACCTGCAACTCACTTTCTCCAATTTACCCTTTGTGGACAATTAATTGTGCACTACCTGTGCACTTTGACACCTGCACTTTAGCAATTTGACTTTGCACCAGTTGACTTTGACCTTGACCTTGTTAACTTTGATCCGTTTGACTTGGATTGTGGTTGACTTTGACTGCAGATGACTTTGACCAATATGACTTTTATGGGCTCAACAATAGGCCTTATGGATACTCTCCTAAAGAGTCAGGAAGGGAGATTCCAAGATACAACCCCTATCCAAGTCCACAAGAGCACAGGCCATATGAACAAGGGCAATATGGATAACCATGGCTAGTGTTAGGATAACAATCACCCCTTCCACAAAACGTGGTGCTAGTTAAATACACTCAACCAGAGGAAAACATGGGGAGAGCCATTGTACCAACATCACCTTTAGCTAGCATAGAATCAAGGAATCAGGGATACGAGCAAACCCAAGGAGAATACTACCCCTATGACACCAGTTTGATGGAGTATGACCAAACTTTTGACCAACCATACTATGGCTATGAGGGATAGGATAATGCCTATGGGCCGGAGTTTGCAACCCTAATGTACACTGTGCCGAAAGCTCCAGCACCCATGAGACCACCCATTAGACCACCTGTGCCAAAAGGACCATGTTATAGATGTGGAGGAGACCACTTCATAAGAGAGTGCACCATGCCATATAACCCACCACCTCCCAAGAATTTGGAAGGGTATTGCAATGAATGTGGAAAGGAACATCTATTTAGAGACTACCCAAAGAATCCCAATAAGACTCATAATACAACACAAATCAATGTGATTGAAGTAATTGAATCATCAAGTAGTGATAAAGAGTACACAATACCACTAAAAGCAATCACAGGAGCACAATCCAAAGTAGACTATGACCAAGGAAAAAATAAAAGCATAGAATCCAAAATACAGGTAGTGGAGGATTTTGAAGACCCACGTGAGAGTACCCAAACAAAGAAGACACAAAGTTGGAAAGATAGGAGGGAAAAACTTAGAGACAAATGGATGAAAAACAAAAGTAAGGAGGACAAGAAGAACATGAGAGATGGTAAGAAACCTGAGAAGCTGGAAACACGAGAAGAAACCCCACCTACATCTCAAACACAAGAACTAAACCAGCCAGGATCAATCTTAGCGGACTCAAGGCCAGACGATCTGGACATGTGGCTGAAAGCTTAGAATCACGGCTGAACCAAACATAGAGCAGCATGAAAAACTTTACCCACAAGGGGAGTTAGAGAAGGATAGACTTCCTATATGCAGGAAGCTCATAGAGGTAGCTCAAGCCACTCTAGAAAAGGCTATCCTGGTCCTTCCAGAGAGGAGAATATCGGAGAATCAATACAAGGAGTGCCTTAAAGAGAACAATCAAAAACCAAAAGAGAAAGATAGTAACAAAGAACTACCTAGCACTCAAGGCAAATCAATTTCGGTAATCCTTGAACTGGAAGCTGATTGGCCAAGAGAATTGTGGGCCAGGATTCGAGAAGATCGATGGAAAAAGAATGGAAATTCAAGACTACCCTTTGAGGAAAAAGATGTTGAGGACGATCAGCCAACCCCAAATTTAGAGGAAGTATATGAAGAGGCTTCCATGTTAGACCGAAATAGGGAGGAATCACACAACATTTCTACCCTACCGAACTACATGGGAGAATATGAGAAAGAATCCATAATCTTTCATGATACCATAGTATGAGGAAAGGAAAATGAGTCTTCAGGTAAGACCTCTCACAATCTAGCAAAACTTAAGAAGACCAAGGTACAATGTCGGTTGACTGTGGAAGAATTTCTACGTGCCAAGCCACAAATATGGAAATAGTTAGCGGAACAATTGAAATTAGAGAATGAGGAGAATAAAAAAGAATATAAAGAAAGTGTAGTCCCTTCTACTATACAAATCCCTATGGATAAAGTCGGAGAATTTAGTGAAGGAGACAAGGGCAACACATGTTTACCCATCACATATAATGGATACATGACCAAGGCCATTCTAGATATAGGGGTAGGTGTAGGCATAGCCACCAAAGAGATTTGGGAGAAATGGGGAAAGCTAGCCCTCCGACCAACACGTATGAAGCTTCAACTATCAGATGGTCATGTAGAGAGACCCCTTGGAATATTGGAGAAAATTAAGTTAGCCACCTGCAGAGTGGAGTTTGAGCACACATTAGCAGTATGTCGATTTGGAAAAGTGAATAACTATGAAATGATATTAGGAAGACCATTCATGAGACAACTCAGGGTAGTACAAGACTGGGGAAGAGACGCTTTATACCTACAACATCAAGGAACTACTACCAAGATAAATTTGCATACATTTGCATATAGGGATTTACCCCCACTACAATGGAATCCCATACACATGGAAGAGGATGACTTGTCAATTCATCGTGCCAGTTCAAGTGACCAATCATGGATGCATGAAGATGCCTAATTATGGATGTGTAAGGAAGCAAATAGAGAACAGAAAAAACTCAAATATGGCCTATCGGACATCAAAATTACTGATCAATAGAGGATCCTATGTATATGACCCAAGTTTTCCCTGATGAAGCATTCGAACCATACGGTTGGATGGAGATTCTAGCCACCTTGGATGTATGCGTAAATGAAGAGGTATTAGCCATGAACGGATGCCTGGACAAAGAAGGAAATGATGTAAGCTTTTACATGGTAGTCCTTCAGGAGGTAGATGCAGGAGAAGTGCTAGAAAAGGAATGGAAGTAAGAGTATGAAAGCATAGAGATGGAACCAAAGTTTGATTCAGAGGAACGGTATTTAGGAGCAATCCAAACTGATAACAGAGAAGGAACACCCAAGGTGTTAGCAAAAGAAGTAGTTCATATGAGACCAAACCATGAGGAAACATTAGATAATGCCGAATCAACCCTAGACCTATTTGAAGCTCCAGAACACTTCAAAAGATATGAAGTAGAGGAGAGGAAGATAGCCATTCAGATGCCTAAGAGAGAGGCAAAAGAAGGAGAAGCATATAACAACAAGGAACAAACGAAGAAAGTAGTAGTGACTATAGAAGATGGGGAAGAAAGATGCACGTACATAGGAAAAGATGTGTCTCAAGAGGAGGGAGAAGAATTGATAAGACTAATTCGAGAGTATCGGGATGTGTTTGCATGGATTTACAAGGACCTCAAAGGTGTAGAACCATCCATTTGTTCTCATCGAATACCCATGACACTTGATGCAAAACCATCGAAGCAACGCCCTTACACTTATAATGATGTCTATTCAGCAAAAAGTAAGGAGGAGATAGACAAGCTATTAGCAGTCAGATTCATTTATGAGATAGAACACACTGAATGGGTGTCACCATTAGTGGTCATACCCAAAAGGAATGGGAAATTAAGAGTGTGTATTAACCTGAAGAAAGTAAACGCAACTACAATCCATGATAGCTACCCATTACCTATCACTGATCATCTCTTGGAAAGAGTTGCGGGTAAGGAAGTCTATAGCTTCCTAGATGGATTCTTTGGATACAACCAAGTAGCAATCGCTACAGAGGACCAACATAAGACTCCATTCGCAACTGAATTGGGAGTCTATGCTTTTAGGGTGATGTCTTTTGGACTCATGAATGCCCTTCTACTTTCCAAAGGTTGATGTGTCACGTATTCAAAGAATTCGTAAGAAAGAGTATGGAAGTATACGTAGACGACTTATGCACGTACTCAGGTTGGAGACAGGAGCATATTTTGGAGTTGCGAAGGATATTTGAGACGTGCTGACAATATATAGTGTGCCTGAATCCTGAGAAATGCGTCTTTATGGTGAGACAAGGATAAATCCTAGGACACATTGTATCTAGGAATGAAATCTCTACTGAGAAAGATAAAATTAAAGTAATCCTAGAGCTTTTAAGATCGAAAAATGTGAAGGAAGTGCAAGCATTTATGGGTCATTGTGGATACTATCGTAGATTTATTCACATGTATGCCATAATTTCCAAGCCATTATATGGATTGTTGACTCAATTTACGTGGACGAAAAAATGCAAGAAAGCATCTAATGAACTAAAAAAGTGACTCAGCACAGTACCTATTCTGAAAACACCAAACTAGAACAAGCCCTTTCATATCCTTGTAGATGCCTCCAACTACATAATAGGATGCATTCTAGGTCAACCTGCAGATTGCCTATGCAAGTAGACAACTCAATCAAGTTGAAAGAAACTATATGAGTATGGAACGAGAAGGTTTAGGAATGGTGTACGTAGTGAAGAAATTTAGACACTACCTTCTAGCCAACAAGTTCAAGTTCTTCATAGACCATCAGGCTTTATTGTAATTAGTCAATAAGCCCTCTAACATGGGAAGGCTAGTAAGATGGTTTCTGCTACTAATGGAGTTTGACTTGGAAGTGATAGTAAAAAAAGGGAATACCCACGTCAGAGCGGATCATCTATCTAGGTTAACACATGGAGAACCACCTAATGGAGTGGCAGATGATTTGCCAGACACTTATCTGTTCAATTTGGAAGTATGTCCTAAGTGGGAGGAAAAGTTGATTTCAATACTCACCCATGGACCACAACACCCAATTAATAAGGAGATTAGAAAGGGAATTCTGCAATCACGTAACTTACACATTGTAGCAGGAAGTGTGTACCATAAAGAACCTAACGGTGTATTGTCAAGATGTGTAGAAGAAGACGACCAGAAGAATTTGATTGAGCAAGCTCACGTAAAAAAATGGAGAATGCACAAGGGAACCCATGGAACCCTAAGGGAATTAAAATGATTAGGAGTTTATTGGCCTGATATGTCTAAAGATGTTCATGATTATGCTGGTAGTTGCTCAGAATGTCAAGGAACTACCCCAAAATACCATACATCATTGCAATTCTCTACCATAGCACCAGACTGGAGTAGGACATTGGTGAAGTTCTTAAAAAAAAGAGAGCATGAGGAAGGAGCAAGCCTTGCTAGATGCGATCCCTAGAAGAAATGAGTAAGGACTATGTTATATTGGGGAAGCAATTATTCAAAAGAGGAAAAGACAATCAACGACAGCTATGTGTGCATGAAGGGGAGTACTTACCGGTATTAGAAATGGCACATGCAGGTGCTACAGGGGGACATTTTTCAGCCGAAAGAACTGTAAAAATGATTCTCTTTGCAGGTCTGTGGTGGCCAACTCTACACATGGATGCAGACACCTATGTACGAAGTTGTGAGGTATGCCAAAGAGCTAAGTACCCTATTAGACGAGATGACATGCCTCTAAGACCCATGGTTTGTGGGAGAGCCCTTTCCAAATGGGGTATTGATTTCATAGGACCAATTAATCCACTAGCCAAAGGATCACACGCTGAGTACATAATAGTGGCAACAGATTATCTAACTAAATGGGTAGAAGCAAAAGCAACTAGAAAAACCGATGCTCAGACCATAGCCAAGTTTCTCTTTGAACACATCTTTACTCGCTTTGGACTACCTATAGAGATAGTAAGTGATCGAGGAACACACTTCATTAACGAAGTAATAGAGTCCTTGATGAGTGAATTCCTAGTGATTCATAAAAAATCAGCCCCTTATCATCCTCAAGCCAATGGTCAAGCAAAAAGTTCCAATAAAGTGTTGTGTATGGTGTTGACAAAGATAGTCAATAGTGGAAGGTCAGATTGGGACAAACAATTGCACCATGCAATTTGGGCCTTTCAATGGCTTACAAAAAAGCCATCGGAACTACTCCTTTTAACCTAGTGTATGGGCAAAATGCAATCCTGCCAATCGATTTTTTGGTACCTACTTTATGAGTAGCACAACAATATGAGTGGACAGGACATGAGCTATCCAAGGAACTCAAGCACATTGAGAAGTTACACAAAACAAGACTACATGCAGTTGCGGGAATTTATGCCGCTAAAAGGAGACAGAAAGCATATTATGATGCACACATCAAAGATAAAGGCTTGAAAGAAGGAGATTTAGTCCTAGTGTACACATTGAAGCAGCATGCGAAGAAGCTTAAGAAACGCGAATACGGACCCTTACTGATCAATAGGATCTCAACTAGCGGAGCAATGAATCTAGCCACATTAGATGGAGATATACTTCCTAAGTACATAAGTGGTTGCCGAGTAAAATATATGGAGCCATTGATGGATCAGATGTTAGCACGACTCATAGGAGCACAAAATCAGAAAAACGAGGAGGAGAGAATTAGAGAAGAAGCACCCCATAGAGTGTATCAAGAAATGGAAAGAGTGGATAAGGCAAAGGGATGAACAATATCTATAGGGAGAAGAAACCATTCCCATGGACAATTACCAAGTCCATAAAGCCAACAAAAAGAACTTGAGCATATCCCAACCATATTTAGACCTAGGGATTGGAACCACATAGTACCAATTGATTGATGCCCTGATCGACTCAGGAGTAGTCCTAAGCTACATATGAATGGCGTTAATTACGCATCTCCAAACAACCATAAGCCCAACTAAAGTATGCATGATAGGAATTGGAGGCCAAGTCATAGAATGTGATGGAGAAGCCCTAATATCCCTTCAATTAGGAAATTCTTTGATGGAGCAAAGAGTTTTGGTATGTAAGGACGAAGACTTAGTAGAAAATCTGTTCTTAGGGCAAGATTGGATTATCACGAACGAAGTGAGCATTCATCTAGCACAAGGGTACATATCAGCCAAAATAGGACATAAAGAAATCTTTAGCTTGTTAGAAGAAAGACCTTCTCATGTTCATGAAGTTGTCAAGCTAGGGGAAGACACCTTAGAAAAGGAAATAAAAGATGAATCAAGCGAAAGCATACCCAAGGAAGACCCTAAGCTAGAATTTCCTGCAAATACAAATGTGTTACTTGATGTTGTGCTTTTTTTTCCAATGAGAGATGAATTTAAGAGAGAAAGCAAACTAGACTTCCAAAGATGTACTCAGGTGATGAATACCCTCCAACCAGCTTTACATGACCCATTAGTGCCAGAAGCAAATGTTCTAGATGCGGCAAGAGAATGGGTAATCATCCAATTCACTCATGACTTAATCAAAGAAGCTTTCAGTTGGGAAAAAGATGGAAACAAAGTTTTGAAAGATGAAAGCCGAGGGACTAAGACACGAACATTCACAAACATCAATCGTATCGACATAGATGAAGAAGTCTGTCTGATTCATCAACACTTTTGCTTTCCAAATATGCATCGATACAATGCATCACAGTAAATCATAGTGTTCATGCACACCTTGCACTTCACTTCTCTGCGTCACACACTGTGTGTCTCTTGCACTTCTCTCTCTTGCCTAACTTAGACTATGCTCACCTTGCTTAGTCTTAGAATAGTCCAAGAATAGTCCTTGCCTTGATTTGAGTGTCGATTCATGTACGCTCCTCACTACAAGAGTATCTTGGTGCTCACTTTGATGTCCCAAGATTGTCTCCCAAAAGTGGCAGCCAACGAATCCCTGTTTTGTCCTGTAGTGACTTTAGCCTAAAACAAAAAATTTAATTGGGGGGCCATACTTTCACTTCTGCGTACGCTGCCGCTTCACATACCTTCACTATTTTCCTTTTAAATCTTCACTTGTGCATCTAAGAGAGGGTTCACTTGAACCTTCCAAAACACTTTAAAACACTTTTGAACCTTAGGAAAATGAAAGAAATACCTCTGCAACCTGCAACCCACTTTTTGCAATTTTACCCTTTGTGGACAATTAATGATGCACTACCTGTGCACTTTGACACCTGAACTTTAACACTTTGACTTTGCCCCTATTGAATTTGACCTTGACCTTGTTGACTTTGATCGGTTTGACTTTGACCTTTTGACTTTGATTGTGACTGACTTTGACTGCGGTTGACTTTGACTAGTATGACTTTTATGGGCTCAACAATTGTCCACCACCTAATGGGCTCTCCATCCCAGAGAGCTACAACCAAAACTCTGAGCAGATATGACACCATGATACTTGTGCTGCAAAATCTTCAAAATGATACCTGAGTAGCTACCAAGTCCACCAGAAGCAGGAGAGAACAAACACCAGAGAATAACCCAAAAGTGGAATTTTTTTGCAGGGAAAAGCAAAGGAAAGCAATGGGAGGGTAGAAAGGAGGGGGAGGGGAGGGCTGAGGGGGTTGAGATGGAATGGCAGGGAGGGGTAAGGATGTGGCTGGGCAAAAGGGTAAGGGGAGGGTGATGGAGTAGGATTATGGGGTCTGGAGAGGGTCAAAATGATCAAATATTGGAGCTACAGAGGGCACATATGGGAAAATAAGCAATATATGGTGAAACAAGGTGAGAATAGACAATGTAGACCATGTGTTTAAATAAAAACACATGATAAATGTGCTCAAAACATGTGGGTTTTGACCAAAAGTCAGAGAAAATGTGGGATTTTGGAAAAATTAAGGTAAAAATTGAATCCAGAGGGGCCAAAATACATGAAAATGACCCCAGTTTTGAAAAAAATGGCCATCCGAAGCGCGATCCAAAGCCAAAAGGGTTGAACCATGAAAATAAAAAAAAATATAAATTTTCAATTATGTATAAATAAAAATAAATAAATAAAATAAAATATTGCTTTTTTTAGGAACGCTTAGCCAAAAATAAAAAAATAAAAAATAAAGCAAAAGAAAATTAAAATAAAATCAAAATAAAAATAAATAAATAAATAATAATAAGTAAAAAAAAAAACAAAATGGGGGGGGGGCCGTGGGGGGGGGGGAGGGGGGGCGGGGGGGGGGGGGGCGAGGGGGGGGAAGAGAGAGAGAGAGAGAGAGAGAGAGAGAGAGAGAGAGAGAGAGAGAGAGAGAGAGAGAGAGAGAGTGAGAGAGAGAGGGGGGGAGGTCTTTTTTGAAAAAAAAACGCCTGGGGGGTGCCTTTTTTTTTGAAATTATCCAAAGAAAATTGAAGAAAAATACATAAAAAATCCAAAAAATGCAAAAAAAATCAAAAAAATCTCCAAAATATTCTCAAGAACTTTCCTATAGGTCTAGGCCAGTTTTGTCACTCAAAACCCTAGAGAGCTTCCTTTATTCCTCCAATTTGGCAAGAAAATGACACTTGAAAAGGAGAAAAATGCTAGAAAAAAATCTAAAAATTACTTGAAAAATTCCCAAAAATTCCCAAAAATTGTACTTATGCCAAGGACTATGAAAGACTGCTAAGTTTGCTAAAAACACAAAGAACAAGCATAAAAAAAAGGGATAAAAACTACTAAAACTGAAGTAAAAATGACATGAGAAGGTTATGTACAACCTATACAAATTTTGCAGGTTCTAGGTGATCCATAATTCTTCAGTTGGCTTGATGATAGGCCTTGAGCCATGATCTTGATATGTTGACCCCGAGAAACTCCTCCATAATCTCCAATTTTATTGTACTTCATTTGTTTTGTCTTCTTGTTGGGCACACTGGTCATCTGCTAGGGATACCCTAAATCCTTCAGTAAAATATTGTCTCCTCCATACTGCAACTTTTGTATCTTTGTGTCAGCAACTTTATAGCTTAATCTGCAAAATTTCATTTTCACTATTCCAGCTTCTTCATCAAATGGAAACCTCTGTTTCCAAAGACTTGTAGGTACTCCTTCCACATCCTTGTAAAGCCCTACACTCACTATCATAAAAATTGACATAACAGATGATATCCATACCAATATCCATAAAAAAGTGGCCATTGACACATGATTTGAAGTATCTTCATCACTGTTGCACTTAAGGGCTCTTCTTTTCTCCTCTCTTCTATGGCCTTTAATTGAGACTGTCTCACTCGAGTCGGTAACCTGAATGATGTCCTCTTTCTCTTCATATGCTTCCTCTCTACTTGAGTTTGGAAAAATTCCATAGCAGTAAGATGGGTCGTCTGCATGGAGCCAAGCCAACATGTTTTCATCTTCATATAAATTTGCTCCTTCAAATAGATCTGCTTATGGGTTGTCCAACAATTCGTCTTCCATACAAATACCAATTGTCTGCATCATGCTTGTATTTCTCTGATTGTCAGGTCCTTCTTCTAAAATTATTTGTTGCAACTCTTTTCCCTCTTGCTTTACCCACATTGAATCCTTGCCCCAGTCATGCAGCACATTGGCATGCCTTAACCAAGGTCTCCCAATTAACAGGGGGAAACTTCCTTCTACCTGTGGCAGCCTTAAAACAACAAAGTCCAAGTTGAAGATGGTACCTTATATCTTGACTGGGACTCCAAGGACCACTCCCATAGGCCTTACTATGCTTTGTTCTGCCAGTGTTACAGTGAAGTTTGCTGGTTTTGAAGGGTGTAGTCCAATCTTTTTCATGGTATATTTAGGCATCAAGTTAATGCCAGAACCACCATCCACAATAACTCCTTGAAACTCATGACCTCTGATAGAGACTATCAGCCGAGGGCTCTTATAATCTGTGAGGGGTGCTTCCCCTACTTTATGCATAACTGCAGTCTTTGCCACTAAACTTATTGTGGACGTTTCATCAATTATCTACAAGAGTTTTGACCTGAATTTCCCATCCATCTTTATTAAATTAAAAATACTGACCTCCTTTTTCATGGACTTGAGTAGTTTGGAAGCTTCTGATTCCTTAAGAGCATGGGCTCCATTTGACTTATCAAACTCCTCATGAGCCCTATTGAATGCATGTCCAATGGCATCATTGGTACCTATGAAATTTTTTGTTTTCCTTGTATCTGCACATGTGGTGGCTTTGTCTTCAGATGCAACTTTGTCTTTGTTCAATCCCTTAATCATTGATTCTTGACCTTTGTCCACTTGGAGCCTTCCCCTTGCTTCTTTTCTACACTGTAAAAGATTCAATTTCTTCTAACTGCACCACCCTGGTAGATGGTGATGGCACCCTGGCTTGCTCCACCATTTCTTCTTTGCACACACAAATCATTTGAATGTGGGGCCCAGATGAAGATGCTTGGTTCTTAGGACAAAAATTAGTATAGTGGTCTCTAGCCTCTGGGCAGTTCCTGCAAGGAGGGGCATTTTCTGGTAGAGTGCACCTACCTTGATAATGCCCACATTCTCCACATCTGAAACAAATAATTGGCCTCCTTGGCCCATTTCCAAAGTTATCCCTCTATCTAGGTTTATAATTGTTACCTTGGTTGGGTGCGGCCACCATCACATTTGCTGGTGGTAGGGGTCCTCCTTGTGTCCAATATGTTGTTGCCGACATTCCTCTTGATTGGCATTCTTGGGCCTCATGACCAACTTTCCTACATAGTTGGCAAGTCACACTTAACAGAGGACATTCACTTACTATATGACCTTGCTTGATGCACATGGTACACCGAAGTCCACTCTTGATGCCACCCCATATTTGATCTTGATAATAGGGTTTCCAAGTCTACCTGACCTTCCATGCTCCTTACTGATGAAGTTGATGAAAGTGGACTGGAGGATCTTCTAACAACCTTCCTTCTTGTTTGCTTGCAGGTGACCCTCAATGTTTGGGACCAGGTTGCAGTCATGAGCTGTTCATAATCCTCTTAGTATGAGATAATTGATAAGAATATGTCCCTCCTAGCCCAATGAAGTAGTACTGTCTGCACTTGAATAGTGCTTCTCCACACTACAATATGTCTTTTCCTATGCTCAAATCTCCTTGGAGTCCCACCATGCGTGCCAAATTTTGTTGGTGGATTCTTGGACAAGAAGGGATTTGCGTGTTTGTAGGAGAAAAGGGAAAGAAAAGAAGAAAGATACACACTGGAAGCCTCTATCGATTGATTATAAGAAGACAAATACAATGACCAAATACACAAGGTCTTGTTGCTGTTGGCCTTCTCTGCACCAGACCTCCACCTTCTCCAAGCCTGCACTTGTGCACACCTTGCACCAAGCTTCCAATAAGGGGGAGGGTTGGACACCTATCGGCACGCGCACAGCTTCAATGAGACCTTGGGATCCTTGGAGTGAATGGCTTAGCACTTCTCTGCACACTTCCTTGGTCACTCTTCATGCACACCTTGCACTTCACTTCTCTGTGTCGCACACTGTGTGTATCTTGCACTCTCTCTTGCCTAACTTAGACTATGCTCACCTTGCTTAGTCTTAGAATAGTCCAAGAATAGTCCTTGCCTTGATTTGAGTGTCGATTCACGTACGCTCCTCAATGCAAGAGTATCTTGGTGCTCACTTTGATGTCCCAAGATTGTCTCCCAAAAGTGGCAGCCAACAAATCCCTTTTTTTTCCTGTATTGACTTTAGCCTAAAACAAAAAATTTAATTGGGGGGCCATACTTTCACTTCTGTGTACGCTGCCGCTTCACATACCTTCACATTTTGCTTTTAAATCTTCACTTGTGCACCTAAGAGAGGGTTCACCTGAACCTTCCAAAACACTTTAAAACAATTTTGAACCTTAGGAAAATTACAGAAATACCTCTGCAACCTGCAACCCACTTTCTGCAATTTTACCCTTTGTGGACAATTAATGATGCACTACCTGTGCACTTTGACACTTGAACTTTAACACTTTGACTTTTCCCATGTTGACTTTGACTTTGACCTTGTGGACTTTCAACTTTTGACTTTGATTGCAATTGACTTTGACTATGGTTGACTTTGACCAGTATGACTTTTATGGGCTCAACATTATAGAACAATTTGAAGAACAGGTGGTCAAGGTAATGAAAGATGCAAAGATTGAAAGTAAGAGCCTAGAATAGATTTTGAAGCCGTTCAATATCCCTTACGGAATACTAAAGGAACAGACATGCCAATATATAAAGTTGACCACCAATAAAGAACCAGATAGCGATCTACAATTTACATGAAGACATTCACATATACACAAGAAGAATTTGATAAAGCAGATCCTATCTGGAGATGCAAGTTTTTGGAAAGAATCCTATGTTATGGATACACTGGGAATCGGCACCATATGTGCTTCAAATCAACCTATCTTTTTGCCCAGTACCTAGAAGACGCTCTTAAATGCAATTTTGGGAAGCACAACGCCAGGGTAGCTTAAATAATACATGGCTAAACTATTTGCTATTACGTAGTCCACCACGTAACTACTTATCGACAGAAGAATACATGGTGAAGACCATCGAATTTTGGATCTCTAGATATGGCACGATATCGGATTTAGCCATTAAAATGACAAACAAGATTTTGAGTATGCTACTTACAGTATTAAAGGTGTTTCAACACGCGCAATATTTCTTTTGAACTTCATCGGAATTAACCAGGGAGTAGATGCCCTAGTTTTTGATCTATCTACTACACCTAGTCGCTTAATGCTCATGGCAATATACTTAAGACTTATGTTTCTGCCGAGTCCATATATGCAAACAATTAAAGAAGCATTCTTTAGAGGGTTTTTTTGAAATGGATTCAAAAATATTTGCCAAAATATCTTCCAACTTAAACGCACGACTGGTAGCCTATGAACTAAGCTTTTTAGCAGACCATAGACAGGCACCATATGGGCTGTAAATCCAGACCTTCATACCTTCCACTGTTTGCGTGCGTGGCAGCCCGACTTAACACAACAACCCAAATTTAAAGAGGTTATTGGTGAGCTAGACTACAAATCAATTGTAGTTCATCTCCACTGGTTGCATGTGAAAAGAAAAGAATAAGACCAAAACCAATGCAATAGGTCTTGAGTTATGATCAGTTCCTTGAACACTAGTAAAACTATATTATTACGACTTCCACAGGAGTTGGCAGTGGTCGATTATAAATAGGCTATAAGTTAATCAGGAACCAGATCGACTACAGGCACATAATTGAGACAAGAAGCAAAGCCTATCAAGGGACGACAAAAACAAAGAGGGGGAGAGTGTTATAGAGCAAAGAAGAACAGAGATGCAAAGAAAAAGAAGGGCCCCAAAATTTTTCTATAATATATTTTCCAATGTAAATGCACTAGAGGAGTCCTCTAGATGCATATCCATAGATATCTGCATCATTACTCTTGTAAACTAGTAGGAAATTAGTCTTTTTGTCATAAAGTGCCGGTCCCTTGTGTGAAAGGACCATTTTTAAGGCACAAATATATAAGTCATTTTGTGACTCTTTGTAAATACTTTTGCCATTGTGAAGAAGTAGAGAAGAAATTCGAATTTTCTTCTTTCCTGCTGATTTCCTCCTTCTATGTGATCTTTTGTGTGTGTGTGTGTAATGCTTGGAACTTGTGTGTAGGACTGTTATCTATCCCTTTTCATCACCTTTGAACTACTATAGTGTGTGTGTGAGCCCTCACGAGTTATGGAGTGAGTGTTGATGTTTCCCACCATTCACTATTTTGCGTATGACTTGAAGAGTGTTTGTCAGATTTGAGTGAAAATACCACCATTAGATGTGTCTCGTCAAGAGCTTCGAAAAATCTTGCTATTGGCCATATTCGGAGTTCTGAGCTGGGAGAAAAGTTCGAATTTGTGCTTACTACTATAAATGGTATCGTGGCATGTATTTTCAGAGGATTAGTGAGTTAAAGAGGTAGTTAAGTCTTTTCACATGCATTGTAGCCTAGCCACTTCACTTTCCATCATGTGCGCACACATCCTCATACACTTGGTTCATGTGGTTCCTCGAATTGATAATTAAACGTGTATCTATCCACCACTATATGCACTTGTGGGGCGATTGAGATTAAGTCTCATCGACACAAGTCCTAAGACTTCACGACTTAGGTACACAAAAGGGTACAATGAATGAGGGATTGTTCTATCCCTTCACTTCTGACAAAGATATAAAGATGTATTCTAATGCAGATTGGGCTGGCTCCAAGGATGATAGGAGGAGCACTTCAGGATACCTATCTTTTGCAGGTTCAAAACTCATATCTTGGTCATCCAAGAAGCAACCAACTATGGCCTTATCTTCCACAAAAGCAGCATATAGAGGTTTGACAAATGCAACCCAAGAAGCTATGTGGCTTAAACAATTGTATGCAGAGTTGGAGATACATTCCTACACTCCAGTTATCTTTGGAGATAACACCAGTTCACTTCATTTGGCTAGTAATCCTGTGTACCATGCCAAGACTAAGCACATTGAAGTGCATTATCATTATGTTAGGGAGAAATTGTTAAGCAAGGATATACAATTATCCTATGTATCAACTCATTTGCAATGTGTAGATATACTTACCAAAGCATTGGATGGAACAAATATGAACAGGTTCAAATTGATGATTGGGTTGCAAGAGATCAAGGAGCAATGAAGATCAATCATGTTAGGCTTGAAGGGGAGCTGTTGGTGCAAATTAAGCCCAAGCCTACATACTTGATCACCTCACAAAAGCTTGATGTATTAGCATATCACTTGGAAGGCTTCATATGTACAACCTCTTATAACTTTGCTCTACAATTACCCATTGTAAAAGGTCAATAAGACCACGAGGAGTTAGGAAGCATATAATCTCATATCATTTGGTCGTTGAGTCAAGAGAGAATCAATCCTATACTTTAGGATTCACTTTTAGGTGTAGATTTGAATTTGAATTCAAATCTTTGGCCACAACTAAAACTATAAAAAGAGGATATGGAAGGCCCACATGTATCTCGAGGTAGAGAGATCATTTTCATGTACTTTCATTGCGAAGAAGAGTTCATCTCATAGCTCACTCTTTCCTCACTCATTGAGCAATGATTTATTTCCAATGACATTGTACTTTTACATGATTTAATTCATACATGATCATTACTTATTACTCTCATATCTTGTATAGTTGATCATTTTCTATGATTCAAAGCATGCTATATTCAGCATAGTGTCTATTTTAATCTATTTTAATCCTACAAAGTTTCATTATTAATGCTTCCCGTGATTGTCAGTTATTAATCAATCTCTGCTCACTGGTTTGTGATTGTCAAGGCCCTTAAAAGTTGAGATGGATGATTAATTTGCTAAACATATTTCTCTGCATATAGTTCATCATTTTAGATGATTTCACTCATGATTGGTAGCTTTTTAAACTTGTTGAAGTTCTCGAAAAGGAATTTTATCAATTGCTGCTGTACTTAGAGAATGGTTCAAGACTTTGAGTAGGTGTCTCAACCAAAATAGCAAGTTTTGTACCTTGGATCATATGCCTATCTATCTATTTTGATCCCACCATTAGTGGATCATCTTCCAAGAAACATATGTGATTACTTATGCATATTAGCAAGCTAAAACACTCTCGAGCCATTAGTGGATCATCTTCCAAGAAACATATGTGATTACTTATGCATATTAACAACACTCTCGAGCCATTACTTATAGTAGGTGTGAAGTAGGTTTGACTACACCAACTCATCTCTTGTGATTATTCACCATCTCCTCCAACACATTGCACACCTCAAGCGCACAGACAAGCTCATGAAGAAGAAGATACACAAGCAAGAAGAAGAAAATTTGAAAATTTTAAAGTGCACTCTTGATTATGGAAAGAAGTCTTTACAAAAGAGTCACAAGTGACTTATATACATGTGCCCTAATTTTGGTCTCTTCACACAAGAGACCGGCACTTTCTCTATAAATCAAAGTTCCTACTACTGTATGAAGGTAATGTTACAATCTTTAGGGATTATGCATCTAGAGGAATCCTCTAGAGCATTTATAATGCTTCTCATTGTTTTACAACGGATTTTTGGGAAAAGAAAAATGATCCATTTCTTGAAAATTTAGGGGGCTTACTCTTCTTTTCTCTCTTGTCTTTAGTTCTCTGCAACACACACACTCTCTCTCTCATCCCTTGATAGGCTTTTCCATTTTTCCTGACACACAACAAGTGGTTGAACCTAGGATACATATGGTAATTGAGCCTTGTTGACCTCATTCCTCTCTTGACAAGTTGTTCCTGTTTGACTTGATTTGTAGTTCTCCTGTATATATATTCTTTAACCACACACCACCTACGGCCCTTGGTATTCCTTATATTCATACATCGGGATTGCTACATTATCATTGTTGGCCATGCACATAAGCTATGGCTAAAGATGTGGTAACATAGGTTGGGAAGTGCAGTCTTGCAACTATTTGGGGCCCATGTCTTTTCTTTTTCATGTGTCTTGTTTTAGCCTGACATGTACCCCTGTAGAGATTTGGGTAAAGTGTATTGTTTAATGAATCACTTTCTTTTTTCAGTTTCTTCTTCTTTTCCTTTTACTCATTTCTCCTTCCATACATCCCTCCTCCTGAACTTTGTCATCCCCGATAGACTTTTGATGGTGATGCATGTACGTTTGGTAGACTTTTGTTTAGCAGCATTGATGAGATTGGCTTCTCTTATCATAAAATGATTTCACTATTTTGACTTCAAACCATCATTTGGTGCTTGCTGATGGTCAGCAAAAAACATGAGTTCAGATGCTACTAATTGGGCAATTAAGTTAGTTGACATTTTCAAAATTATCTTGGAGTCCATTCAAAAAACCCTATAAAAATGGTTCTTTGAACATTTGTAGGTAAATACTCGGAAAAAACATTAATCTGGAATAGCGTGCCATAGTATTTAAGTAAATTGGAATAATGGAAAGATAAAAAATGAGTGCATATGTGCCTTGGCTGATGCCGATGAAGTTCAAATGGTGTACTCAACATGCTTGAAAACTTTCAATATTGTTAGTATCGTTCTGAGTACCGTATTGGTGAGCTTGATCATTAAATCAAGTACATGGGAATGTTTGGATAACCAAAATTTTATGATTCGGACCATATTATTTTTTCTAGGTAGAAAGTTATGTGGCAGGCTCGATAATAACAAAAAATTGAGCTGTTGATTATTTATTTTATCATTTTGCTATTGTTCCCAAAATTGTGGCCATGGTCGATGCCTTGGCACTGGACAAAATGTCAAATTCACTTGTAATAGATATGGTGCCTCTTGCTAGTGCACCCGCAAAGTTGGATTCTTCTCCAAAAATGCTTTCTCTAGACATGATTGGTTGCACCAAATTCCTCATATGTATAGCTAAAAGTATTTTCCTTGAAGTTCAAGTCCTTTTTCTTGATTCCATATGGTATATTGAATGGCTTTATGATTTTATCCAAGTCTTTGCTTTTTATCTCTTCTTCTTTCATTACACATACCACTGATTCTTCAAACTTTTGTGTCATACAAGACCCTAATAGTGCTCTTGCTTTCTAGTCTAGCCTTGGAGTGTATGGCATGGGAATTTCATCAAATGTTTACTGATGTTGATCTTGTGTTGGAGATGGAACAATGGGGGAGAAAGAGGACATTCTTGAGTCTCCTCAGTAGCCAAATTTGTGTTTTTCACTACTAGTGTCCCCATGTTCACATATGAAAGTATTTGGTTGTATTGCATATATACATGTTCCAAATGCGTTGAGGACAAAGCTTGATCCAAAAGTAGAAAAATGTATCTTCATTGGGTCCCTTGAGCAAAAGGGATATAAATGCTAATAAGCCACTCACACGATAGGTGAATGTAAGCACAAATGTGATGTTCGATGAAATTTCAAGCTTCTATGCAGATGCCAAAGAAGGACTTAATCTTGACTCAAATGAAAAAGGAAATGTTGAAAAATCAAGTGCAGAATCTCAAGTTTTGAGTGGACTTGATGCATCACCAAGCAATAGATCTAACTCAAATCCATGGAGTGGAAGATTGCATGGAAATTTCAGTCCAATAAATTCATCAATTACATCAAAGAAAGGTAAAGAGAAGATTTATACTAGTAGTAAAGCATCTATAGGTTTTGCAGACATTGATGGAGATTGAAGCGCTTCAGAAAAGAGCCTTGATGAGGAACTTGGATTGCCCTCTATGAATACTCCAAGAGTAAGAAAGGCACATGCAGATGACACACGCAAAAGTGACCCATGACAAAGAAGATCTAGGAGGATGTGGAATCCAGTGAATGACTGACATATGATAGTTACATGGCTCAACATTGTGCCTACATGACCAAGGTAATACAAGATGCTGAAACATCTTGGTTTGAAGATGCAATTGTGAATCTAGATTGGGAAGAGGCTATGGATGAGGAGATGGCTCTACTTTATGGGAATGAAACATGGAAGCTAGTTCCATTGCCACAAGGAAAGGAACCCATAGGCTACAAGTGGGTTTACAAGGTAAAGTTTGATTGAGATGGAGCTTTGAGGACATGACCAAAGCATGCAATCAAGGGTATCCAAATTTTTTTATTAGCCTTATCACATTCTTTGTTCATGCTTGAGATTCAATAATCCTACCTCTTGATTTTTTTAATTGCTTTTGCACTTATTCATTTCTGATGAGGGCATGACCAAAGCATGTGATCAGGGCTATCCTATCTTTTCTAATGACCTAATCACATGCTTTGGTGAAGCTTGAGATTCATTGCATATGCCTCCTTATTTTGCTTATTTCTTTTGCAATCATTCATTTATGATGTGGACAACTATCTTTGCAGAGTTAAGGGATCAAGATTTTGATCCTCGTCAAGATGCATTTATTGTGTAAGTGCTTTTGTTTACACAAATCTTCATTAATAGTAACAAGAGTAATTTTTATCTCATGCTCTATGATCGGATCCTTGGTCCATACTAATGAGATTTGTAGAAATAGAAGATTCTTTGGTACCGTTGAATCATAAGTTGTGGCCTGTTTTGCCTTGACACATTCTACATATTTTGGAATAGTATCCAATAAACTATTGACTTTGGTATGTTCACCTCGAGAAAGGAGTGTAGTGATGCCTTTTGGAAACATTTGAAGACTTTGGTCAAATTGCCCAATCGGAGGTCTTTGCCTCTCGAGGGGTACTTGCAAAAAATGAGCTTATCGACCTTGCTCTACAAGAGGATTCCATTCTATAGAGAAAATTGGCCCATTTTGGCCAAGGGAGGCTCTTTGCCTACTTGCTAAGCACCTGCTAGGTGCCTACCTTGTGGTGGTCCACCATGAAAATCACAGAAAATTAGGCACCTCATTTCCTAAGATGTGCTAGATTTTAGTCATCCAAGTTGGTCCTACATGAAAATGGTCGCCCAAAATCCTCATCTTGACCACCAAAAATTAGGCCCCTAAATTTGGCACATTTGCTATCTAAGAAATCTCACTCACTTGGGCCACCCTAAGAGATGTTCCACCCCTTTAATGGAATCCTATACATAAGGCAGAGGACAAAGGATCAATTCATAGTGTTGAATCTAGTGATCAATCTTGGATGAATGAAGATACTCAACTATGGATTTGTAAGGCAACACAATGACAGGAGAGAATATTACAAAAGTGGTAGTTAAGACTAGAAAAAAAGAGACCAATCGAATACCCAACTTACGTGCCTCAAATATTTCTAGATGAAGTATTTGAACCACATGGATGGATGGAAATCCTAGCAACATTAGATGTATGCATAAGTGAATAAGTACTAACCATGACTGAGTGTGTGGATGAGGAAGGATATGATTTGAGCTTGTACATGGTAGTACTCCAAGAGGAAAAGAAGGAAAAATAATAGAAAAGGATTGGAAAGGAGAATACAAAAACATAGAAATGGAACATGAATTTGACTCAAAAGAACAATACCTAAGAGAATGAAAATGGGAAGATTCCCAAGAAAACAAAAAGAAAATATTCTACATAGAAGAATATCAAGAAAACCCTAGGAAGGAGAGTGATGAAACAAAAGAAGAAAATTTACCACATGAACAATTCAAAGTGCCTGAACATTTTAAGAGGTACAAAGTAGAGGAAAGAAAGATATCGATTATAATGCCTAAGAGAGAAGCACAAGAGGTAGTCACATACGATAACAAAGAACAAACAAAGAAAGTTATAGTAACTCTAGAAGGGGATGAAGAATGATGCACCTGCATAGGCAAAGATGTGTCACTAGAATAAGAATGAGAGCTAATAGCATTGTTGCAAGAATATAGGGATGTGTTTGCTTGGACTCAAAAAAACGTGATGGGCTTCTATCCCTCTATATGATCTCATAAGATTCCTATGACACCGAATGCTAAACCATCTAAGCAAAGACCAAATACTTATGATGATGTCTATGTGGCCAAAATTAAAGATGAAATAGACAAACTATTAGCAAGTGGATTCATATACAAGATAGAACACACTGAATGGGTGTCTCCCTTGGTGTTCGTCCCAAAAAAGAATGGAAAGTTGAGAGTCTCTATTAACCTCAAAAAAGTTAATACTACCACCATTCGAGATAGTTATCCATTACCCATTACGGATTCATCTCTTGGAAAGAGTAATAGACAAGGAAGTGTATAGCTTTCTTGATGGATTTTTACAGTACAATCAAGTAGCCATTGCTGCCAAAGACCAACACATCACCACTTTTACTATTGAATGGGGAGTATATGCATTTAAGGTTATGCCTTTTGGATTAACTAATTCCCCTACAAGTTTCCAAATATTGATGTGTCGTGTATTCAAAGAATTTTGCAGGAAATTTATGGAGGTCTATGTAGATGATTTATGCACATATTCATCTCACTATCCAACCCATATACCAAAACATAAGAAAATCTTCGACAAATGCAGACAATATCGAGTGTGTTTGAACCTTGAAAAATGTGAGTAAGTCACTTTTAGATTACTTGAAGACATGAACATATCCAGAAGGAGCTAGCCTAGCAAGGAAAAGAGCCCAAGAAAAATAGAGCAAAGACTATGTAATCATTGGAAAGCAATTCTTCAAGCGAGGAAGGGATAATCAACTATGATTATGCATACATGAAGAAGAATGTTTGCTCATATTAGAAATGGTGCATTCAAGATAGCTGGAGATCATTTTTCAATCGATAGGTTTTTTAAAATGATTCTCTTTGCAAGCTTATTGGTGGCCAACACTACATATGGATGCTGAAACTTATGTACAAAATTGTGATGTATGTCAACAAACTAGGTATCCAATACAATGCAATGACATGCCATTAAGACCAATGAGCATTGCAAGAGCTTGTTGTAGATGGGGAATAGACTTTAGAGGATCTATTAATCCCCTAGAAAGAGGATCTCATCCCGAAAGTATTGTTGGAGTTAGACGTATGCGGAAGCACGCGAACAACACAAGGAAGAAGAAGAAGCTTGGAGCACAACACACAATACTGAATGTATTACTAGAGAATGTACAAAGATAAGTAGCCCATTAGGGCAATAGGCGTATATACAAGTCGGGGGAAAAAAACCTCCTAAAGAGGGAAAAAAGTGCCCCTGTGGTCCTAGAGTGTTCACACACATCACTACCTAAATATATCAACAAATCCCCCCTGGGAGTGATGCGGTGAACAAGTAGCTGGCACTCATGTATAAGGAAGTGCCAAGGTATGTGGAAATCACTCCACAAAAGGAAGTAAGCCCAAAGCTTTGCGGAAAGCTTCAAACTTCTCCCTAGGCAGAGCCTTTGTGAAAAGGTCTGCAATGTTCTCCTGCGTGGGCACATATGCCAAGCTGATCTCCCTAGCAGAGAACCTCTCCCTGACATAATGATAATGCACCTCAATGTGCTTAGTGCGAGCATGGAACATAGGGTTCCTTGCAACTTCCAATGCGCTCTGACTGTCAGTGAAGATGGTGGTGGCAGAAGACTGACCAACACCCAAATCAGCCATAAGGCATCTGAGCCACACACACTCAACAGTGGCTGTGAAAGCTGCCCTATACTCAGCCTCACAATTGGAAGTGGCCACAATAGGCTGCTTCTTGCTCAACCAAGATATACATAAGCTACCAAGCATGAAGCAAAAGCCACTAGTGGACACACGAGTGTCATAGCAACCAGCCCAGTCTTAGTCAGAAAAAGCATGCAAATCTGGCGGTAGTGATCCCTCCTTGGGATAAAACAACCCAGGTAGCCGAGTACCACTCAAGTAGTGAAAGATGCGCTTAACCGCCTGCCAATGCTTGACACCTGGGCAATGCATACATCTGCTCATCTGTGAGATAGAAAACTGAATATTTGGCCGAGTAATGCATAAGTAAATCAGGCATCCAACAGCCTGCTGATAGAGGACAACATCAAATGCATCTCTAGCATCATGAAGACTCAATCGTAGACCTGTCTCCATAGGAGTAACAATAGGCTTACAGTCTTCAAGGCCAAAACGCTGCAATAATGTGTCAATATATTTCGTTTGACACAAAGCCATTCCACCATCAACTTGCATAAACTGAATGCCCAAATAGTGATGCAAATGCCCTAAATCAGACATCTCAAATGAGGCATGCAAATCAGCCTTAAAATCAGCAATATGCTTCTCAATAGGACCAGTGAGCAGCATGTCGTCAACATAGATAACAATGATCAGAAGCACATCATTAGCACGCTTAACATATAAGGTGCTTTCAGTTGGACTGTTCTCAAAACCATGTGCAATCAGATAGGCATGTATCTTCTCATACCAAGCAAGTGGTGCTTGCTTTAAACCATATAATGCCTTCTTTAACCTGCACACCTGGTTTTCATGCCCTTTCCGCACAAAGCCACGGGGCTGAAAAGCATACACTTCTTCATGCAAGTCACCATTCAAAAATGTAGTTTTAATGTCCAACTGATGTACATGCCAACCATGATGGGTTGCAAGTGCACAAATGCTCCGAAGAGTAGTCATACGGCATGTAGGTGCAAAGGTCTCATCAAAATCAATGCCTCTTTCTTGTGCATAGCCCTTTTCAACAAGCCTAGCCTTATATCTATCAACTGTACCATCAGGTTTACGCTTCAACTTGTATACCCACTTAGTGCCAATGGCCTTCTTGCCAGGTGGCAAGTCACATAAAGACCAAGTACCATTCTTCATTATTGCATCATATTCAGATTCCATAGCAGCCATCCAATTTTTTGAATTTTGTGCTTCATCAAACGAAACAGGCTCAGTCTCATCACAGAGACTAGATGCAGCCATAGCATAGCAATCTGATGCAAAAGAGGCATTATGAGAGCCTGATCGAGTACGATATGAAAAAGGTGCATCTAATTTGCTGTCTCGCAAGGTCTGCACCAGCCATTTTGGCATAGTTCTTGCCTGCTCAATATCAGCTCTCTCATTAGTAAGTGCATCCTATAAATCTACATCAGAAATGGAATGATCTGCTCACATGAAACCTACAAAGGCTGAGAATTTGCCTCATTAGGACCAGCACTAGGCTGTCCACCTGTAAAATGAGGCAGCAAAGTATCATACATGTCTTTGGAGCTAACAGATTTCTCCTTAGTACATGAAAGCAATGGCTGAATAGCATCTTCCACAAAAACAACATCACGGCTAACCAGAATGCGTTTAGTCTGTGGATGATACAGACGATAGCCTTTACTTTCAGAACTCTACCCAACAAAAATAGATTTTACTACTTTATCATCCAATTTTCTGCGATGTTGTTCAGGCACTAATGCATATGCCAAACAACCAAAAACACGCAGATGAGCAACAGATGGCTTGCGGTCATGCCAAGCCTCATATGGAGTGATAGACTGCAGTGCTTTAGTGGGACACCTGTTCAGTACATATGTTGCACACATGACAACCTCAAGCCAGAAATTATGTGGTAAAGCCTGACTCTTGACCATACACCTCGCCATCTCCATGAGTGACCTGATCTTTCATTCAGCAACTCCATTCTGTTGAGGTGTATACGACACTGTACACTGGTGTTTTATCCCACGTTCAGCCAGAAATGCATTAAAATCAGAAGACATATATTCGTCCCCTCGATCAAAACGGAGGGTGCCCATTTTACATGTCGACAGATTTTTATCCAAAACCAAAAATTGTTTGAAGCACATGAACACTTTGGACTTTGCCTTCAATGGATATACCCATGCATGCCTGGAAAAATCATCGATGAAAGTCACGAAGTAAAGATAATTCCCAAAAGAAGGTGTCTGCATAGGACCACAAACATCACTATGTACAAGCTGCAATTTCTGAGTAGCCCGAACTGAACCATCTTTTGGAAAGGATGAATGCTGCATTTTGCCCAAAATACAGCCTTCACAAACATGTTTTCTAGGTGCCTCAAGTTTGGGCAAAGAGGATACCATTTCAGATTTTTGAGCCAAACACAAGGAAGAAATAGACAACATCCAAATAGGAAAATCAAGCAGATATGGATTCATATGGAACAACTTCAAGAGTATAAATGCAAGCTACAATAAGCACAACTAACAAAACCTGGACAAAAAAAATCATTCAAGAAAGAAAAAGCATAGCAAATCAACGCAAGGAAAATTCAGGTTTGGCTACCCAAGAAGCTCATTGAAGGGCAAAGACAACTATAAAAATGAACAATAAATGATTGATCACAATGGAACAAGGAAGCTTTCTTTTTCTTCATACATTAATGACATATTGCATTTAAAATGTAGATGTCTTCTGAGGATTCTAAGGCAAACCAACAAATGGAGGTCAACAAATTCTTGATAGAGTTTGTAGTTAATTCAAGAGGTGACTAGTTTTGGGATGACCAACGAGCTGGTGAACACCTCTTTCTCATTACCATCAGGATCATGGATTGTGACTATCGATTTCTAGTGATGAGTCAAGATTTCCATGTACTACATAAGCTACCAAGAACAATTGATACTTGGATGAAAGCAAGAATCAGAGCTTACTTGAGACTTCCAATATACAAACCGGACTTTGAATGATGCACAAAAGTCATGAATATGTTGCATCGTATAGTGGGCAAGCCTTCTACACTAGAAGCTAAAGTCATGGATCTACAAGGGGAGTAGAAAACCATTAGCTTCACTCATGAATTAATCAAAGAAATTTTTGGATGGGTTAAAGACGGTATCACATATCTAAAAGATGAATCCCATGAAGCAAAGAAGCATACATTCATGGACATTAACCGAATAGATATTGAAGAAGAAGTGTGATTGGTGCATCATCATTTCTATTTTCCAAGTATGCATAGATACACAACACCACAAAATATAGTAGTCCAAATACTATCTCATGCAATCAAGCAAATTAGAAGTCAAATCAATCTGACCCCTTATGTGCAAGAATGACTCTTCAAGCCAAGAAGCAATGGGAGATCATAAAGTTTTTGAATGGTAGCACGAAATTGACATGCATTGAATATCTGCGAATAGTTATGAGAAATTCCATCTACTCTAGTTATAGCAAAGTGTATCAAATCAGCCACCATCTTAAAGAAGAAACATGGCACTGTGATTGTGGATGAGGCAAGTACTAGTACTCAACCTACCATGAGAGGTTCAAAGAGAATAAGAAACCTTGAAGAAGTGGAAACCCCTCCATCTTCCAAAAGGATGCATATGGTCCTGAAGTCAACTCTAGCTCAACAACCTCCCCTCAAAAATGTCAAGTTGGAAGAGTCCCTCCAAGACACTCATACATGCATGGATGGGAAATCCAATCTCATGGTCCAAGGACATCATTATAGGAAGATGAGCAAGGCCAACGGTAAAAAAAAAAAAAGACATAATATGTTATCTAGAATCAATCATTATAACGAATTAGACCTCAAAAATTCAAGTTCATGCTCAATATTGAATGAGAATGATGATCAATTAATGATCAATGCTGATCTAAACAGTGACATTAATCATGATGATTGATAAGATGAATTCAAACAGATGGTGGATCAACAAGAAGCTACCAATAAGCCAAAAGAAATATGATAGAGTAGGGTTGAAGAAAACGTCATAAGGACCACTCGACCAAATAACACATATAAAATTCAAATCAATGATTCAACAAAGTTACAATTTCAAGAAATCACTTCAAAAGGGTCAAAAATTTTATCCACCCATAGGAGGAAGCTCAACTAGAGATAGAAACAAAGACCAATGATCTTGGCATTTCTATAATAGCAAAGCCATCACCCATGGATGTGCATCATGAAGGCAACAATTCTAAGGCCCTTTTGGAGAAAAGGTTGAGCCATGTATCTAATTACAGATATGACAGCCACTCAATGACACAATGCATACTATCAAAGGCAAAGATGTACTAACTAGAGAATCTCCTTTCATATCTAAAACATGGCTCAACATGGACATGTCAAAACTTAAACTAGTGATCATTCACATGATTTAGAAAGCCAGGGACACCCAAGAATGGTTAGTGGAAGCTGACAAGAAATATGAGCAAGCTCATATAGAGAAGAATCAATTCAAAACCACTGAGTGAAAATCTATGAGACCAGGTATTAAAGACCCAACAAGAGTTAGAGAAGTTGAAACAAGAATTAACAATAACAACAAATAGAGTCAACTCATTGAACACTAAGAGTGCTACTTTAAAGACCCAACTTAGACAAATGAAGCACGACTATGAGAGAATGATAGAAGAGAATAAAAATCTTCAAAACAAATATGACCAATGTGAAGCAAAATAGGTATGAACCTCTACTAGAAGCAAACTTTTGGAGGCATAGATAAAAGGATATATGAAAGAGGCTGACTCATTAAGAAGCAAAAATAAAGAATTAATGACATCACTATTGTTGAATCAATGATTGACACATCAATACCATCAAATGCAAAAAATCAATGCCTCAAGACTCAATTGGATACATATACAAATCAGTTGAAAACAGAACAATTGTTGCATGCACAAGGGGAATCAAAATGTGCACAAGATATGATGGAGCTAAGAGGAAAGTGGAAAGAATCAGTTAACAAATACACAAAACAATGCCAATAAGATGCTACGCAGCTTAAAGAGATATGTGAAATCAAGATTTGAGTTGAAGTAGAGCTCAAGGAAGCCCATAGGCAAAGTCAAGAAAAAGATCAAATCATTGCAGAATTACAAGCTCAACTAGTGAAGATTGAGAGTGATAAAGTGATTGAGCAAAAAAACATGGGGACACCATTAGTGTAAGGAAAAAATATGGCTACTCATGAGATTGAGGTATGTCCTCTTTCTCCCCCATTGTTCAATCACCAATGTAAGATCAACATGAGACAACAATTGATAATATTCCAATGTCATACACCATAGTACTAGACCAAAGAGCATGAGCACTACAGGTGTCTCGTATGACCCAAAATTTTGAAGATGCAATCGTACATGTCATGAAAGAAGCCAAAATCAAGAGGAAGGATTTGGAGAGAATAATGAAGCCTTTTAGTATACCATATGGCATAATCAAAGACAAAACTAGAAGATATATCAAGAAAACTACCCAGTAGGATCTGGACCAAGATTTCAATTTTAAAGCTACTACCTTCAATTATACTCAAGAAGAGTTTGATGCAGCTAATCTTTTTTGCTTCCTTGATTAGTTCATGCATAAAGTAGATGGTTCTCCAATTGCCTTGTAAGTCCATGAATTTTGCTTTTAGAATTGATGGCTTATCTGCTGCAAGATGCAAGGTATTCATTACTTGTGTGCGTCTTTCAAAATTAGGCTTATAGATAAGAAGCATCAAGTAAGCTTCAATTCTTGCTTGATTCCATGTGTCAATCATTCTAGAAATAGTATGGAGAATCTGGAAATCCTCACTTATCATTGGGAACTGATGGTCACAATCCATTACTCGTAGTGCGATAAAAAGAGCTGATCATCAATAGCTTGGTCATCCCTTAACTAATGGCCATGTGCCTTTACAGCACATTCCAAGGGAAATTTTTTGACTTCCATTGGTTGCATCACCTTCAAATCTTTGGAAGCCATTTGCACTTAAACCCAATATGCAGTTAACATGAGAGAGTATGAAAAACTATTATTTTTCCTAGTGATCATGCATTCGATGTTTGTCCTTTAAGTGAGTCCCCTCTCATAGAAGTTGAACAAACCCTGATATGTGAAGATATATATTTTTTTGATTGCTAAAAAGAAACATGAAATGGTTAGTTATAGCCGAAGCAAAAAGGTAATGGTAGTTAGTAGAAATCCTATACTACTATAGTACAAGTGAAGATCTATTTCCTTTGAAGCAAATGTGCACCACTAAATAGTTTAAAGAACCCATGTGCCAAATGCAAGGCCTTGTAGTGTGGCCCTATTGTGCATACTCTAGGTGCATTCAGCTTCGCATGAGTGCAATCTTGACACTACTTCTCTAGTTGTTGTTCCTTCAGTATCCATATTGAATATTTCTTCCTAGATCTTTTTTTATTCTCCTCCGATGTTTTTTGGCATGGTTCCAATGCTACATGCTTTGTTTTGACCTACCATATGTATCTCCATTAGTTAAGGTCCTTCCTTGGTTTCTTTGACCTTGGTCTTCTTCGATGTGCTTGATATTTTGTAGTAGTTTGTTTTTGGAGATTAATCTCCTTGGCTAATGCTCTCATATCTTCTTTGGATTTTTCCAATGTCTTCTTTGGGATCCAAATTTGCTTTTGTATCCTTTGATCTTCAATGAGTTATTTGGGTGGCCATACTTGAATTGTCCTTGATATAGGCGGAGTTGCTCTCTCATCCTGAAATGAATTCCTTTGTATAGGGTTTGTCAATTGTGCTTGTCACTTTTTGCATTTATAATCGTGAAGCTGATCTTTGCAAGTCCATATTTTTATGGACCATTTACCAATGAAATATTCTAGATTTTTACACATGTAAAAGGAGAAAACAAGAGCTCGAATTCCTTGAATTTAAGGTGTTTGATCTTGAGAATCAATCAATTACCAACAAGTAGATCAGATTAGATCTTCACTTTTCCTAGATTGTAGGAAGGTAAATTGATTCTCTTCACCAAACTATCCTACCTTGATTTGAATTCAAATCCACTCGTAGAAGTCATAAAACACTTCAAGGGTCTATATAAAGACTTCAAAGCCATTGTACAATACATTGAAGCAATGTACATACACTTTGGGTCATCATTTCATTGCTCCATTTCTCTACACCATCTTCTTCAACAATAGTGAAATTGCAATGTTGCTCTCTCTATAGAGCTCTAAATTGGTTGTATGAGCATTCATTGGAAATTTATTAACTATTTGTTTTGTATCAAGTCTTTCTCCTTGATGCTCCAAAGTACAAATTGGATTTTGTTGCACTAATCACATGTCTATAAGGTCTATTTGACTCTCCATATGCACAAGGGTTGGTCCTATGTTGGTTGGCTGGACCAAAATTCTTCACTTTGCAACTCACTTTTCTACCTTCTACAAGCTTCTCCAAGTCTCTCGATTTCTCTTTTCCAATCCCTAGTTTTAAATAAAATTGTTTCACTTGGCTTCCCAAGGTTTTGATATTCCTACTATGATAATTTTCCATGAAAATGGGTTCTTCACCTTGTAAGCATCTCTCATCACATTCCATGATCCATTCCTTCCATTTCTCTAATTCAGTCTAGGGTTTCTAGTCTCACATCTTCTCTTATTCTCTCCTCTTCTTTTTTTTGATTTTGAGCTCTTAAGAGTTTGGTCAACATTTGCTCGGTGAAGGGTTCCATGTATTTTTTGAATCTACAACTGCTTATGTAGTTTGGTAGTATATGTCCATCCAATCTGGCTAAGTTGATTGCTCAACAAGAGCAAATTTTATGTAAAAACAAAGATCTGCACCCTCTTTATTGTAGTTTTTTGGCATGTTATTTCAGAGTGTATACTAGCACTAGGTCTCCAACTCTTAGAACTCTATCTCTAATCTGAGCATCATAGCAAGCCGTATGTCTTCTCTTAGCAGCATAAATACCTGCCACCACTTGTAATCTAGATTCATTCAATTTTTTTATTTGATCCAATTGTCTGGATAGCTAATGTCCTATACATTCATATTTCTTGGCTACTCAAAGAGTAGGAATCAAGAAATCGATTTGCAAGATTGCATTTTGACCATAAACTAGATTAAAGGGCATGGTTCATATAGCTATTCTATAAGCTACTTGGAGTGCCCAAATTGCATGATGCAATTGTTTATCACACATAGATCTTTCATTGTTTACTATCTTGGTGATAATGGTGCATAATTGGTCTTGTGAATGTGGAGTTTCAAAGGGTTCCATGAGTTTTTGTTAGTGGCAAAAGTGGACAAGGTGGCTTGAGGAGATGAGGGAGCATGAGGGAGGAAGGCCAATGAGAAGGATGAGGTTCAGACATGAGATTGCATAGACAAGCAAGTCAAAGAAGATCAAGCACAAAATAGGCCTCATAAAAAATTCAAACTTTATTTTCCTCAAATAGTGATTTTCATTACTACCCACATTGTACATAACTGTTTTTGAAACTTCCATCTCCATTTTATGGAAGACAAGGACTTTGAAGTTGATGAGTTTTACTAGAACATATGTTTCAAATTGCATAATTTTTGGAGCTCGTTTGAGCCCTCAAAATAGCTTCAGAACCTAATTTTTAACTAGGCCAGACATTAGGTTTGAACTAGGCCACTAGCTAGTCAAAAAATATATTAGGATCTAGAGAGCTCATTTTGGGGGGTTACATAGTTAGATATTGAGCTTTACTTTGAGCATTATACACATTTCTTGAGCTGTTGGATAGAAGATTCCATTGTTCCACCCTTTGTCTCACCTTATGTGTGCACGTGTGTGCATTTCATCATGTTTCACTCACTCACTTGTGCACTCCCATCACTCATGGTCATCATACCATCCTCATGTCTCCATGGATTGACAATTATGAGGTCTTTACCACGGTGGTACTTCCATTGTGATAGAGTGAAACCAAATTTGACACTACTGTCAGGGAGCGCGATTCGAGAACAAGCATGTGACAATAAGATGTAGAGTCTTGATGTTCAAATCATTGGTAAGTAAGCATTTTTGCTATTTTCTTTGATTTTTTATCTCCATTATCATCTCCACCATCTCCACTCTACTCCTACTTCCATCTCCATCTTCTCCAAAAATTTCAGTTCTTGGTCATATCCCCACATTCCCCATTCATTTCCTCATTTCATTCGTGAGAGAGAGCAAGTGATAGCTTTTTGGAACATCAGGATCCTTGAACACATATATGTTTATTTCGTCTATGTGGGTAGGCTTATCTAGCTTGAATCTCAAAAAAGCTTAATTAGTTTGTCAATTTCCAAAGATATCTATATTCATGTTATCTTGAGGAACCCATTTTGGTGTTATGATCCTAGACAGGACTAACTTACTTCTAGTAATTCTAGGTTCGCTCTCCTTGTTCTCACATTCTAGTTCTCCTATCTCAGACTCAAGTATAATTGATACGAATTCATCTGTCATATCAAGTAAATTGGTTACTACATATATGCTTCCTTGCTTGTCTATGTAGGACCCATCTTCAAATTCGACCATAGATGATCAATTCCAATAAGTTGAATCACCATTCATCTTAATCCATCCTCATAGATGTGAGCACCTAGACGGTGGGTTTTAATATACTCTAGGTGAGTCTTATAAGGGCCCCTCTAGGGTTTCTAGGTATGTCAACCTTGAACTACCTATGGGTCTTCCAATGTTGAAAGACGTCTTTGAATTGCTTGTGTCTGAGCTCACAATGTAGGGGTAATCACTCAACTATTGATCTCAAGACCTAGTTGTATGATTAAAACTTGCTTCAAATGATTTGATACTTTGTTGATCAGCCTTTCCTATGTGTATGCTTGACCTACGGTTAGTTAATTTAATCCACATGTTTCCCAACCTTTAGAGTAAAACCATGTTGTACAGTTCTTTGTGTGTCAATTACTTGTGCATTTTAATTTCCTTTTGGTGTGAAATCTTGTCTTTATGGTCATGTCATCATAAGTACTCTTTGTTTATCGTTACTTTTTTTTATTGCCCAATCATGCCTATTTGCTTAGGGTTACCACACTTTACTTATCTCTTTGAATTAAGTGAATGATGGTTTCTTGGACTTTTTTCATTACTATTGTTGGCCCAATTAACTAATATCATTTGGGTGCAATTTATCCTAAGCTACAATTAATTGAGGGGCTTTAGAGATCTTTCAACCTCAAGTCTTATGCTTTGAAATGGCTTTAGTGCTCAGGATACTCTCCCAAGACTTTCTCTGCACTTGCACCTTGATTTGCTACTCAATTAGCTCAAAAGTACCTAAAAATATCCATGAATTATAATCAAATAGATCAAATTTTAAGCTGCAAATGAAAAAGGCCAAAAACCTGGTCTGCTATGATAGATGATGTTTGTCACGATAAATCTCTCATGATAGATGGGTGTCTATCATGATAGATGGGTCTATCATCTATCTTGGATTTCAGATTATCATAATAGATAGTATGTATGTCGTGATAGGCATGTCTTTCATCTATCATAAAAGATTTTCGTCAAGATCCACATGTGTTTATCATGATAGATGGTCACTAACTACATCATGATAGATGGGTTTATAGTGATAGATAGTCATCTATCATTTGTCATATGGTCTCTCTATTGTGATAAACGGTCTTTTGTTGCGATAGACATTCTGTCTATCATTTGTGATGATCTCTGTTTGTCGCAATAGATGGTCACTATCATGGGATCATTCTGTCGAGATACAAAATGTCTGTCATGGTTTGTGTCTATCACAATAGATGGTTTCTATCATCATAGACCCAAAAATGGGAGTTTTTAGGATGCATCTAGTGTTTTGGGATGGTGAAATAGAGGTGCCTATCATGTATATGATCTAAAACAAAAATACTGACTTTTTTGTCTATTACGATAGATAGAGCTTCTACTTAGGCATGCGTAGACAACACCTCTCATACATGATGATGCTACTGGAGCTGGTGCAGAAGCTGAATCCTACAAAAAACACTCATGCACATGCAAAAATATCACTCTTCAACCATCATCTCCAAGAGGTCTTCTTTCTTGTATTGGATGCCTCCAAGATACCAAGATGCAATGACACCACTCCTGAGAGTACCATCTCAACCCCTATGCAACAATCAAGCACAAGTGACATCATAGGTACCCTTCTTTGACCTTCGCACTCTAATGTTTCTCTTTCTCAAAGAATATAAAGATAAACTTTGGTCAGATTTTGTATACTTGTAGTACACATCAAGAACTCTCCAGCAAATCATATTTCACTCTAGATCGATGCCTACACTTAGGGAAACAATGTCCACAAGGTGAGGTAGCTAAATGCTCATAGTTGCTAGTCAAACAAAGACCTCACTTCACTCCAACAAGATTTTTAAAAAGACTACTTATAGATTGAATCTCGCAACTATCTCAGATTTAGAGAAATCTACAGGATACCAAATGACCTAAAACACATAGAAAATGGATAATATGGAAAGAAGAACCAATCTATAAAATACAAAGGAAACTAGCTCTAATAGAGCCTACATACAAAGAGAGATATAAACCACCCAAACCTAAGAGAATGCTCCAAAGAGCTCAGTCTACATGAACTAAAACTCCAAGACGATGCCCTAAAATATTGAACCTACCTTTCCAAATCATCCTCCTAAAAAGGAGGACTTAGTTGAGATGACTAGGGGACTCGTTAATTGCCTTTTCTTGATGAAATTGTGTGGGTTTCGGCTTCCTTAGACTGCACTACATGTCCTTGATTGATTTCCCATGAATTCTTTTCTTAAAGCTCAAGTTTTAACATATGTAAATGTAAATGTAAATGTAAATGTATATGTATATGTATATGTATATGTATATGGATATGTATATATGTATATATATGTATATATATATATGTGTATATATATATATGTGTATATATATATATATATATATATATATATATATATATATATATATATATATATATATATATATATATATATATATATATATATATATATATATATATATATATATGTGTGTGTGTGTGTGTGTGTTTGTATGCATGTATGTATATGTGTATGTGTATGTGTATGTGTATGTGCATGTGTATGTGTATATGTATGTGTATGTGCATGTATATGTGTATGTGTATGTGTATGTGTATGTGCATGTACATGTACATGTATATGTATATGTGTTGAAGTATGGGGAGTAACCAACCCAAACCACCTCACATGGAAGTGAGAGGCTCTTCGAAGAGGAGTTGCAAGAAGTGCAAGCAATGCACACACACCCACGTCCACAAACAATGGCACCATGGCCAACATCAAAAGGAGCAAGGGAGAGCAATGCTCACACACAAGCCAACCCCAAGTGCCAAACCCACACCCATTAGCATGGAGGCCAAGGCCATGGCCAAGGGACCTCCCTTTTACAAAATGAGCCCGTCCTTATATAAGAGAGGTGGAGGGATCCATTGAGTACAAGTGGCCAAAGGCTTCATTAACTAAGATATTCTAAAAATGATAGGTAGTTGGGAAAATAAAAAAGGGAATCTTCTTAGAGAGAAAGAGCTCTTGCACGTATCCAAAAGAGAGCCCTCATTTCTAAAATAATGCAAGACTCAAAAAGAAGCCTTTTACAAAAGAGAACGATAAGGTTGAGTTTTTATGGGTTTTCTCAAAAAAGGACATAAGAGAGAGTTCCTATGAAGAACTTGTATACAAAAGGGAAAAAGTGGGAAATTTGAGAGACTGCCACACAAGGCTTTGAGCCTCCAAGTATCCTTAGCTTCAAGGGAGGCCTCCAAGTACTCCATAGCCTTCATAGCTTCATGGGTCCTTCATAACTTCAAGGTTCCAACACCCTCCCCCACCTAGTCTTTGTCGTCCTTGACAAAGCTGAGAAAAAAAAGGACTAATGTAGCTGATCGAGGTGATGTTGAATCTTCAAGGTCTTCAAGTCTGCAAGTCTTCAAGTCTTCAAATCTTCATGTTTTCGGTGTTGAGCGACACAATCCCCTTGGGGGGCAATCAGCCCCGCTTACATCCTTCACAAGGAGCCTTCAAACCTGAAATTAACACATACTAAAACAAGTAGACTGTTTTTTGAAAAAAAATGCAGTCAATAAACATGAATTCCCATTTTAGTTTCTACTTCCCATTAAGTGAACTCAAGTACACACATGCCCAAGTGCTATGCAGGTCAATCAAGGCCCATTAACAAAAGGAAACCCTCATGGATGCATCATAAACGTGCTACCAATCCAAATGGCATGCCTTTAGTAGAATCATTTATATGTGTACAAAATTCATGATATACATCAAGCATAGAAGCAATCAAAGATCAAACATTACAATGCATCCCAATGACTATATCCACCCAATTTTTACTCAAATTGAATTGGCAATCACAAAAAGCCAAGAGACAATTCCTTGCAGCCCAAGGGAGCCACGCCAACCTGAAATAGAAAGGATCAGTTCATATTTTCAGCAAGTTTGGTTTTGGGCACCATCCTACTAGGTGCAGCCACAAAACCATGAAGCCACACAACTGCAAAGAACCCAAGGGAGAGGTGAGTGCACCCAAATCCATGTAGAGCTTCAACCAAACACATCCAGGGATGATGGGAAAGAAAATGCTTGAAGGGTAAATGCATACATACCTCTTAAGAAGATCAGATATCAAGGGAGTGTATGATGCGAGTAAACAGAGGATCACCTTCCAATGCATGCCAAGAGTGGCCTTACAATACCATCTTGCACATGCTTGTGTCACATAGCCTTACAACACTATGGACAGTGTGACATCCCAATGTTGATGGGGACCTCCAAGAGAGTAGATGCTTTGTACCCTCCATGCCCTGAAGTATCATTCAAGAATTCAAGGTTTCTTGGACACAATACCAACATATGGGTAGTCACAAAATTCCAAGAATCAGGTTCTCGAAGATGTAGAAGCTCTAAAGGCCCCACCAAAACCTGTATAAATCTTAAGAGCAAAGTCAAGAAGTACATTTATTTGCATAATGGCTACTACGAGCAAACTCTGCAAGCTGTAAGATTTTGAGGTCAAGAAAGCTTAAAGGTACATGGATGCAATCAAATTTTTAGTAAACCATGAGCATAGAAAAATCCCCTCAGGCATTTCTAGCATTTCTAACCAAGAATGAGTATATTCGCTCACATGTCATTCTATCAATTATAGGATTTAAAGCATAAACTCATTAAAGAATAGTACACCGTGTGCAACTATGAAAAGAGCTATTGGAGATCATAAAAAGGAGTACACTTGTGCATAGTGTCCAAATTAGATTGTTAAGGTTTTCATGTAGAGTGAACTTTATCTGATAGGACTTTAGTAATGGAAGTTTAGAGAGATGCATTGCAATGTGATTGTTAGCTAGAAATGGCAGCTACAATCAAGGCACCAAGGACATTAGCTCAACGTTTATGCAGATATCACCAAAAAGGCATTAACATAATCATTTTTACATTGGAACTATAACAAAACCGTATAGTTCAGATAACCGAACACCTGCACCAGTCAATACTGGTCGATACCAGCCAGCACCAAGCGATACCATCCAGCCACGAGATGAAACCAGTCTAGTCCCCGAGGACGACACCAGTCCGCTGCACGCATGACGATACCACTGTAGGGAGGTAACGGTGACACCACAAGGAGTGTCACGCGATACCTACAACCTGAGGGCACCCCGGAGAACACTGACAGAAGGAAAGATTAAGAGGTCGGAGGCAGAAACGCCATGGCCTCAGGGAAGAAAAACTCCAAAATGCTTTAGAGTGCCGCTCAGAAGCCTCTCTTGCCTGCCACTCCGCCCTCAGCAACAAACTTCGTCTTCTCCATCCTCAAACTTTTTGAGCAAAGTAGAGGAACGCGCAAGAAGGGCTGCTACGCTCGAGTTCCACCATCGCTGTGTCGCTGCTGGCTTCAAGTGTCAAATCTAACCTGTATAAATCTTAAGAGCAAAGTCAAGAAGTACATTTATTTGCATAATGGCTACTACGAGCAAACTCTGCAAGCTGTAAGATTTTGAGGTCAAGAAAGCTTAAAGGTACATGGATGCAATCAAACTTTTAGTAAACCATGAGCATAGAAAAACCCCCTCAGGCATTTCTAGCATTTCTAACCAACAATGAGTATATTTGCTCATACGTCATACTATCAATTATAAGATTTAAAGCATATACTCATTAAAGAACGCATTTCTAACCAACAATGAGTATATTTGCTCATACGTCATACTATCAATTATAAGATTTAAAGCATATACTCATTAAAGAACAGTACACCTGTGCAACTATGAAAAGAGCTATTGGAGATCATAAAAAGGAGTACACTTGTGCATAGTGTCCAAATTAGATTGTCAAGGTGTTCATGTAGAGTGAACTTTATCTGATAGGACTTTAGTAATGGAAGTTTACAGAGATGCATTGCAATGTGATTGTTAGCTAGAAATGGCAGCTACAATCAAGGCACCAAGGACATTAGCTCAACGTTTATGCAGATATCACCAAAAAGGCATTAACATAATCATTTTTACATTGGAAATATAACAAAACTGTATAGTTCAGATAACCAAACACCTGCAATAGTCATTGGCATGAAATAAACACCTCAAAGCATTACTTCTCTAATATCAAAATTCATTGACATAACCATCGAGTGATGAAGGTGGTGTGGACACCATCCAAAGCTAGTGCAATCATACACTGCAACCCACCAAGTGCCTATAAATCTTCCAGCCTGAGATACACATCAACAAGGAGGATGAATATTTTATAGCAACATGCCACTACTCCGAGAGGGTCCTCTCCCAATTAAACACATATCAATGCATTTCAAGCTTCATGTCACATCAAATGAATAGCATAACGTTAGAAAAAACCTTCACATCAATACTTTTTATGAGTTAGTTCATGGCGAGTGATGTCATTTCAATAAAATAGAGACCCAAATTTTTCAGTTTAGATTAGACCATAGGTGCAGCCACAGAATTTCCTAATGGGAAAACAATATGATGTTCTTACAACAAGTGTTGGGGGTATTCCCACTTTAAAAAACACAATAACATCAAAAGAACAAAGCAACCTCATATCCCACATCACTGGTTTTCAAGGAACCAAGTCAAATTTTCATGAATGATAGACACCCAGGGCTCAAACTTGCATCAACTCTAACATGTGTTAGTGAGCAAGAACTCTATCACTTAAGCCGTGAATATTTCTCGCTACCAATATGCTATTGAACTAACTTATGAGATAAGACTTCGAATAACCATTACCAGAAAACAGGGGAAGGACCGCCATTACATGAAGTATAACCTCAACTGAATCCTTTTGCAATTTCATCGTGGCATGAAGATTTGCTTGGGAAGTTTGCATGTAGCACTAATGCAGAGAAGAGGATGCCCAAAGTGGCAAATGTGTAGGATAGCACCATAGATGAAGCTAACAAGTTGACTCCCAAGATGTCTACAGATGACGCCTCCATTGTGAGCATGTTGCACATCGTGAACTTCTACCTGGGATAGTAACCCCTAGTTGCATGACCACATAGAAGATAATGGGTAACAAAAATGACTTTTGCAAACCTCTGTTCAGTCAGAGGGCTGACTTGAGGTACAACATCCCATTCTTTAGGGGACATGGGAGAAGTGCACAGTGACAACAATGTTAGTAGCAAGGACCAAAAACACAGAAAGCATTCCGAAAAAGTATACATCATGAATCATTATTTATGTCATGAAGCACATGCATCCGCATAGATATTTTACCATGATTCTCGTAATGCCTAGTACCCCAGTCATCAGAATGCACACCTTTGCTATCATCGCGAGGCATTCAAGCAGCAATATCCCAACTTGTGCCAAGGGAAGACCGTATAATATTGTAAGGCAAGAAAAAAATCCATGTGACATATAACTACTTATGCACGACATCTCTGCTTCCAACGGTAGCAACAATATGTTGTATCAATATTCATGTATATGAAACTTAGCATACATATCGTGAAATATTAGACACAATCGCTAATCTTCACCTAGTTATCGAATGTAGGAGGTTGCACATAGTTTTCCAAACCTCCGGAGTAGACCTTCGCTAGCTTTGAGATATTCTATGGGGTGCGCAAATCTCGGTGGTAGCTTTGAGATGTCTTTAGCTCTCTGATTTGTTACATTTGATAGGACTCTGCAGATCCGTAGTGGAAAGCCTACTGCTAGCGTTATCAACTCCATGACACACCATGCAACACAGCTTCGGTCGATAGTGCTTTCTTCAATGATTTGGTGATGAGTGCAGGGAGAAATGTTGCTCAATCCGGAGAGATTCTTATACAAAGCAGACCATGCAAGGGGCTTAACTCGAGCAAACCCCTAGCAACCAAGAAGCAAAAGAGCAGCAAGGGCGCTCAACACTGGAATCAGAAAGAAACGACCTCTTGTGCATGAACGAATCACCACTAGGAGGGGAATCCTTCATCATGGTCACATAAAAACCAAAAGAGGGTATCAACCGCGGGAGGAGCTGACGGCCATCCGACTCTGAAGGACTAAACCGAAAGGAAATAGCAGAGTGGGTTGGGAGAGAAGAGCCCAACTTCGCCATGCTCGTCGCATGACTGGAGTCCGACTCTGAAGGACTGAACACAAAGGCAATAGCAGAGTGGGTTGGGAGAGCAGAGCTCAATGCCATGCCCCTCCCATGACCGAGAGGAGCCCAACTCCAAATACAGTGAAAAGAAGCATTACAAAATGAAGGAAGGAAATAATTCCTCCACCCACCTACCTGCATTATAGGTATGCACGCAAGCATCAATGAAGCCAGAGGGGAAGTTTAATGCACCCTGCAAATGGATTCACTTCAAGCAAAAAAAAATGTTGCCATTCGATTGCAAAACGAAGGAGCGTTACGACCTCCCCCACTAATTTAAAATGAAAGAGACTTTTTCATCTAAAAAATGAAGCACATGTTTATGAGAGAATCCTGCATACGGGTTCATAAAATAAATTGACTTTGACTCTTATAAATGATTTGGTATTTTTGTGATTTTTTCAAAAACTGAAGAGAGGAGTGGGGCAAAAAGAGGATACACTTTCCATTCCCCTTCTCAAGGCAATCACTTCAACAGAGAGATGGCAGTGGTGAAAAGTGATTTCCAAGGTGAGTGTGTGTGAGAGATTGTAAGTGTGTGAGAATGTGTGAGAGAGAAGAGGGTTAGGGGGTGTTCTTGGACAACAAACAAAAACGAACTAAATTACTCAAAAAATTAACAAATAAGAGGTACCCTAGGCCAACCGAAGGCCACATGAATCCACAACTCAATCCAAAGCGTGAGGTGCATCCATCAAGTGTAGGTACGACAAGCTTGGAAAAACCCAATGGTTGAAGGTCGATCATCCCCGGCAACGGCGCCAAATTTTGTTGAAGTATGGGGAGTAACCAACCCAAACCACCTCACATGGAAGTGAGAGGCTCTTCCAAGAGGAGTTGCAAGAAGTGCAAGCAATGCACACACACCCACGTCCACGAACAATGGCACCATGGCCATCGTCAAAAGGAGCAAGGAAGGGCAATGCTCACACACAAGCCAACCCCAAGTGCCAAACCCACACACATGGATCAACGCATAGCACACAAGGAGAAATGTGGAAGCCAAATGAACCTTCTTTCCATTAGCATTGAGGCCAAGGCCATGGCCAAGGGACCTCCCTTTTACAAAATGAGCCCCTCCTTATATAAGAGAGGTGGAGGGATCCGTTGAGTACAAGTGTTGACATATTGAAGCTCTTTGTGATGTCTGAAGTGGGGGGGTTTTCTTACAGTTAGCAATTCTTTTGTCGAGAAAGGATAGAAACTTCTTGATCGACCACTCCTTGGGGGTATTACCAAAGTTGTGAGCACACCGATCCCGCCAAATCTCTCCCCTAATCGCATTCCACAATGTCGAAGAGCAACCGATTGCTTCACCAATGAGGGCTTGCTTCCAATTGATTTGTTCTCTGATCTCCAAAGACCGACCCAGGACCCTCCATAGCATAAAGGATTTGGGGCAAGCAAAGAACAGATGACTAATATTTTTTTGCTCCTATGACATCGCTTGCACCAGGGCGGAACACCACAAATCTTGTTAGCTTTCGCATTGGTCCATATTCCACGGTGAAGAATTTGCCATAGGAGGACCGACTTTTTGTTTTCAATGAGAGGGTGCCAGATAGACGTAAATTTCATATCCCATCGGAGACACGTCTAGTTGAGACACCATTTCTTGTTGAGACTGATGTGAATGTCATTGTGAGCTTCAATATGTGGAAGCTTGGAGAGGCGATTGCCATTATACCATTTAAGGCCCAAGAGGTTCGGAGCGTCCTGTCCCATAAGTAGTCGGATTTTAGAGCGGTCCCAAGCATGACGTCTGCTCAATAAAATATTCCATTCCTCGTACGTGACCGCAGCATTAGGGTCAAGGTCCTCAAGTCCACCCATCTGTTCGTATCATGTTTCCAGAGATGCTTCCATTGTTTGAATCCCTTATTCCAGAGTCTTTTGGCACTTAGGACGTTCCAAGGCTCCACGTTTCTCATGCCTTGGATCGGGAACCAGATAGAGTGGTTTTGTCTTATACTTGCCGCCCACTTCCAATCTTCACTGATTCTGATGTGAGGTTTGTAGCTGTTCCAACTCTTCCACAAAGATCTTACCAGGGTTGATCCTTTGCGTGAGACCGGAAATGGAGAGAATAAGAGGGTGACGATGTCGAGGTTTTTCCATGCAGGGTAGCCCACCAAAGTGATCGCGTTCGTGTTTCTAAAGATTAGTGTGGCCCAAGAGGAATCTTTGTTGCTCCAGGCCTTAATCATCCACTTTGCTGCAAGTTTATTGGCCATGTTGCCAATGTTCATAATACCGAGACCTCCAATCTCCTTTCGGCTAGTGCAAATGGACCATTTGATTTTAGGCACCCCCCTCCTATTATGGTCCCCAGTCCAGAGAAAGTTCCTACACACCCTTTCCAATTTGGCTAACTCTTGATCCTTCGGTCTCCAACAAGAGATAAAGTATATGATTGAGGATAAGAGGAATGTGTTGATCACCATGGCCCAGCCAACAAGATTAATTTGCATACCCTCCAATAGTTAAGTTTGTTATTAAGTTTGGCGAGGACCCAATCCCATCGTTGTTCAAGAGTAACCCCGAAACCCATGGGGATACCAAGAATGCGAGCAATCTGACCCGACTGAATGAGTTGGCAGCCCTGGTCAGTAAGCAGATTGGGTTGAGTCCCTTTGATAGCCCTGAACGCAGTCTTGGAGTGGTTAATTCTGGATCCAGAGGCCTCACAAAAGGTGTCGAGGCACCACCAAAATGATTCCAAGCTGTTAACATCGTTGTGAACAAAGGCATTTGTGTCGTCTGCAAATAGCCTCATGGTCATTTGCCCAGCGTTATGTGGCAGCATGATGCCTCTTATGCGACCAAGCTCCATCTGTCGCTCCACAAGTCGACTAAGTCCTTCTGTGGCGATGGCAAAGAGCAACAGGGCCAACAGGCAGCCTTGTCTGATTGATCGTTTCAGTTTGATTGCTTTTGTAAGTTGCCCATTGACATTGACTTTGGTCGAAGCATTTCCAAGGAGGGTGGAGGCCATCCTGAGGAATCTCTGACTGCGCCCAAGGTCTTTTAGCGATTGTAATATATAGTCACATTCCAATATGTCATAGGGTTTGTCAAAGTCAATCTTGAGGAAGACAATGTCTTGATTAGATTCTTCTGCGAAGTCCATGCCTTCCCAGATATCAATAATGGCTTCCAATATTGATCTTCCCTTAATGAAGCCTTTTTGGTGTTTGCTAAGCCACTGGTCTAAATGGCGGGATATCCTGTTGGCAATGACTTTAGCAATCTTATATCCAGTTTGAAACATTGTGATAGGTCTCCAGTTCTCAATTCTGTTCCTCTCCCCTTTTTTATGAATAAGCTTGATGATGCCGTTGTTGAGACAAGCAGGCAGGGCACCAAACTCTAGTGCCTCAATCCAAACAAGGCGCAATGGGGTGGCAACCACATGTTTGAAAGATTTAAAGAAATCATTTGTGAGCCCATCAGGTCCCGGGCTCTTGCCATTTGGAAGTGAATCAATAACTTCAAGTATCTCTTGTTCGGAAATAGCGGCATCAAGTAGAGCGCTCAAGTTGCATGGGATTCTATGCAGGTAGTTTCGAGAGATGGTGGCCAAGAAATCCCGCCTATGGGGGGAGAGGGGACAGGCACCACCCAAGAGACCCGTGAAGTTAGCTTCTATAGTGCCAATGTTCTCTTCCTCCGTCTTACATTCCACCCCATTCTTGTCAAGCAGTAGCGGGATCTCGTCTCTAATTTGTTTTCTTCTGAGAATACTGCACATCTCTTTGGAAGGTCTATCTGCCTTGCCCGCCCACCATTCCTTAAAATAAATTTGAAGAGTTTTCCTTTTGATCTCCTCCTCGTATCTTAATCTTCCTCTGATATTTTTGAGTCCCTTCTGAGCTTGAATCTTTCCTTTATTAACTTCTTCTTTGAGTCTTTGGAGCTGGCGGTATAGGTTTTCTCTACGTCTTCTGTGGATGGTTTTGAGAGCCTTCGTGGAACGAATCAAGATCTGACGAGACTTTTCCACTTCTTTTCTCCAGCACTTGGCTGGAGAGGTGCACACTGCAAAGGCCAAGCCAAGCATTAGTGATTTCTTGTTGTATAGAGGGAAGTGAGAAGACAACTGAGTTGGCGAGAAACCACGATGCCTTGCGTCTTTTAGATAGAGGGGGAAAGGTGTGCACCGTAGGGTAATGATCTGAGTGGGTGAGGTCAATACGTTGCATTAGGGTGGGAGGTCCCAATTGAAGGATGATGTGCTGTGAAATGTAGCTTCTGTCGAGTCTCGCTTTCCTCAAGTCCACATCCGATTGAAGATTGGACCAAGAAAAGCCATTCGAGTCCTTGAATTCAACCAAATCCAAAGAAAGTTTGGTTTGGTCCCAAGTATCTTTCTCTTGGCCATTAATGATGCGGCCCTTGTTGTTCCACCTATCAGCGGGGTCTTCCACCATATTGAAGTCACCACAAATCATGACATTATGAGAAAACAAGTCCAAGGAGGACCAAGTGTCGATCCTCGCTACATCCTCATTTGGAGCATACATAGAGGTGAGGGAGAATTGCAAGGGGGTGTTGAAAGTGACTGCCATCCACCTATGATTTCTATCTTCACTGGTGTTAACAATCTTATTAGCCTAGAAGTGGTTGATACCAATGGCCGTTCCTCCCGAACCCCGCTGATGGGTTGTGGAGAACCACACATGGGACTGGGAGACGCCCTTAAGTCTTTTTTGAAGGTCTTCTCCTTCAATTTTAATCTCTTGAAGACAAATGAAGTCCGGGTTTAAGTTTATGTCTCGGAGCCATTGACCAATAATGGTGGCTCTTGTGGGGTCAGTTAGCCCCCTAGTGTTTAGTGCGACGATGATCATTTTCTTGTACTTCCCTCATTTGGAGGGTGGGACTTCTCTTTTTTCCTCTTGGAGTCTTCTTTCTTTCTTGATGGGGGATGGTCCTGGCCATGCACCTTTGTGTTAAACGGGCTTTTCCAAGGCATACCTTCCAACCGTTTCCCCTTGCAAGAAGCCCCTTGTGGGGGAGATGAAGAGACCGACTCCGGTATTGTTGTTCCAATGATGGAGCTTTCACTGTCCATATTGTCCTCATTACTTGTGGTGTAGCCATCTTCTTTGCTAGATATGTAGTCCTCTTGGTTGACCTCATTAGAGGGGGGCGGTTCCAAAGGTAAGTTAATTGTGCCCGAAAAGTCTTGGATCCCTCTTGGATAATCAAGCTCGTTGAGCTCCTTCTCGAGGTTGCAATATAAGTTATTGAGTGACTTTTCTGGAGTGTGGTTCCTCTCTGAGAGTCTCCTTGGGCTTGAACTTCGCCTAGGGCTAGACTTCCTTCTTCTTCTAACCTCTGTAAACCCTTCCGAGTCCGTTTCGAGGATTTTGTCGTCCTTGTCTTTCTCTTCAAAGGTTGGGCCAATCTGCTTCCCCTTGAGAGTCTAAACTTTGCTGTTTGTTTCTTGCTTGTTCTTCTGCTTCAGGGGGCAATCTTTAATTCTATGGCCTAATTGACCGCAATGAAAGCAAGCATTAGGTAGGTTTTTAAAGGTGAGCTCTTGAACCCAAGATTCCCCTTCACCCAAGTCGATATTAATTTTCAAGGGGAGAGGCCTACTGAGATCTGCCTCCACACACATCTGAGGATGCCAGTGAGCATTAAACGCATGTTTTGTGCCCTCATATATGAAACCCCCAACATCTCCGCGTGAGGCCAATGACTTGCCAATCGGGGAGACAATATCCCACACAAAGCTGTAAAGAAAGTAAGGGAGATTAGGGAGCTCGACCCAGAGGGGGTACCGAAGGGGTTTAGAATTGTCAGGCACAAAATCGGGGGTCCATTTGAAGAGGCACAGAGTGGAGTGGCCGACTTGCCAAAACCCGACACTGAGGGCCTGGAGTGCCATTTCTTCATTCTCGAAAACAAGCAAGAGGTGTCTGGTTGGGAGGAATTGGCACTTACTCACTATTATGCCACGAGGGAACCACTCTTTGTGAAACCACTGGCGTACAGAATCTAGCGGGGGTCTGGGACCAAACAACTGGCCAACAAGGCAAGTTCTCTTGAGTTCTTCTTGCGTTGAAAGGATTGCCTGAGTGCAACCCGAGGGGCTGCCACCGACTCAGAGGAACAAGGGGCACCATCCGCCCCACCAGGAAAACCAGGAGGAAGATTACTGGTAACGAGAGAAAGGGCCCTCGTAGCCATAAAGCTTTAGTTTTAAGAACGGACTTAACTAAAACACTTGAAAGCAAAAACCAAGCTTCATTGAAAAAAGGTTGATCGAGAATGGCACCAGAAAATTCAAAAGGTTATTATCCATTAATGGCTCCAGAAATTACACGTTGGTAAGCTTAAAGATCACCCTCGAGAAAAAGCAATTCCAAAGCGGCGAAACCTGCCCCCCACGATACCATCAGGGAAACGTGACGATACCTGCCCCCAACGATACCAACCGAGAAACGTGACGATACCAACCCTCAAAGAACGTGACGATACCTTATCCTTATTTTCTAACGGGACGATACCAACTACTAACTGCACGTGACGATACCAGTGGCAACACGAGCGATACCACCTGGGGCCAAATGTGACGATACCACTTGCACAACACCCAAGACGAAACGGCTCTGGGCTAAACGTGACGATACTGGTCGATACCAGCTCTCGGCTAAACGTGACAATACTGGTCGATATCAGCCAGCACCAAGCGATACCATCCAGCCACGAGATGAAACCAGTCTAGTCCCCGAGGACGACACCAGTCTGCTGCACGCATAACGATACCACCGCAAGGAGGTAACGGTGACACCACAAGGAGTGTCACGCGATACCTACAACCCGAGGGCACCCCGGAGCAGACTGATAGAAGGAAAGATTAAGAGGTCGGAGACAGAAACGCCATGGCCTCAGGGAAGAAAAACTCCAAAATGCCTTTAGAGTGCCGCTCAGAAGCCTCTCCTACCTGCCACTCCGCCCTCAGCAACAAACTTCACCTTCTCCATCCTCAAAATTTTTTAGCAAAGCAGAGGAACGCGCAAGAAGGGCTGCTACGATCGAGTTCCACCATCGCTGTGTCACTGCTGGATTCAAGTGTCAAATCTAACCTGTATAAATCTTAAGAGCAAAGTCAAGAAGTACATTTATTTGCATAATGGCTACTACGAGCAAACTCTGCAAGCTGTAAGATTTTGAGGTCAAGAAAGCTTAAAGGTACATGGATGCATTCAAACTTTTAGTAAACCATGAGCATAGAAAACCCCCCTCAGGCATTTCTAGCATTTCTAACCAACAATGAGTATATTTGCTCATACGTCATACTATCAATTATAAGATTTAAAGCATATACTCATTAAAGAAGGCATTTCTAGCATTTCTAACCAACAATGAGTATATTTGCTCATACGTCATACTATCAATTATAAGATTTAAAGCATATACTCATTAAAGAACAGTACACCTATGCAACTATGAAAAGAGCTATTGGAGATCATAAAAAGGAGTACACTTGTGCATAGTGTCCAAATTAGATTGTCAAGCTGTTCATGTAGAGTGAACTTTATCTGATAGGACTTTAGTAATGGAAGTTTACAGAGATGCATTGCAATGTGATTGTTAGCTAGAAATGGCAGCTACAATCAAGGCACCAAGGACATTAGCTCAACGTTTATGCAGATATCACCAAAAAGGCATTAACATAATCATTTTTACATTGGAAATATAACAAAACCGTATAGTTCAGATAACCGAACACCAACAATAGTCATTGGCATGAAATAAACACCTCAAAGCATTACTTCTCTAATATCAAAATTCATTGACATAACCATCGAGTGATGAAGGTGGTGTGGACACCATCCAAAGCTAGTGCAGTCATACACTGCAACCCACCAAGTGCCTATAAATCTTCTAGCCTGAGATACACATCAACAAGGAGGATGAATATTTTATAGCAACATGCCACTACTCCCAGAGGCTCCTCTGCCAATTAAACACATATCAATGCATTTCAAGCTTCATGTCACATCAAATGAATAGCATAACGTTAGGCCCATTAACGAAAGGAAACCCTCATGGATGCATCATAAACGTGCTACCAATCCAAATGGCATGCCTTTAGTAGCATCATTTATATGTGTACAAAATTCATGATATACATCAATCATAGAAGCAATCAAAGATCAAACATTCCAATGCATCCCAATGATTATAACCACCCAATTTTTACTCAAAGTGAATTGGCAATGACAAAAAGCCAAGAGATAATTCCTTGCAGCCCAAGAGAGCCATGCCAACCTGAAATAGAAAGGATCAGTTCATATTTTCAACAAGTTTGGTTTTGGGCACCATTGTACTAGGTGCAGCCACAAAACCATGAAGCCATACAACTGCAAAGAACCCAAGGGAGATGTGAGTGCACCCAAATCCATGTAGAGCTTCAACCAAACACATCCAAGGATGATGGGAAAGAGAATGCTTGAAGGGAAAATGCATACATACCACTTAAGAAGATCAAATATCAAGGGAGTGTATGATGAGAGTAAACAGAGGATCACCTTCCAATGCATGCCAAGAGTGGCCTTACAATACCATCTTGCACATGCTTGTGTCACATAGCCTTACAACACTATGGACAGTGTGACATCCCAATGTTGATGGGGACCTCCAAGAGAGTAGATGCTTTGTACCCTCCATACATTGAAGTATCATTCAAGAATTCAAGGTTTCTTGGACACAATCCCAACATATGGGTAGTCACAAAATTCCAAGAATCGGGTTCTCGTAGATGTAGAAGCTCTAAAGGCCCCACCAAAACTTGTATAAATCTTTTTTTTTTTAAATAAAGGGAGTTCGGCTATGCCTACTCTCCCTGACTTTAATTAAATAAAAGAAGACTACAAGTGAATGGGACTAGTGCCCACAGGACCCCCCAAGTCCCATAAAGCGAGGGTAGCACAAACATGTCAGGAATCCGGATTTTCAAGGTAGACCTTACAAGTCTTACATGGAGTTATAAAGGAGGTTGATAAACCTTTCATCCCCATCATGAGGAGCCCACTTGGTTTTAAGCTTATTGTTGACATATTGAAGCTCTTTGTGATGTCTGAAGGGGGGGGGGGTTTCTTACAGTTAGCAATTCTTTTGCCGAGAAAGGGTAGGGACTTCTCGATCGACCACTCCTTGAGGGTATTACCAAAGTTGTGAGCACACCGATCCCGCCAAATCTCTCCGCTAATCGCATTCCACAATGTCAAAGAGCAACCGATTGCTTCACCAATGAGGGCTTGCTTCCAATTGATTTGTTCTCTAATCTCCAAAGACCGACCGAGTACCCTCCATAGCATAAAGGATTTGGGGCAAGCAAAGAATAGATGACCAATATCCTCTTTGCTCCTGCGAGATCACTTGCACCAGGGCGGAACACCACAAATCTTGTTAGCTTTCGCATTGGTCCATATTCCACGGTGAAGAATTTTCCATAGGAGGACCGACTTTTTGTTTTCAATGAGAGGGTGCCAGATAGATATAAATTTCATATCCCATCGGAGACGCGTCTAGTTGAGACACCATTTCTTCACGATACCATCAGGGAAACGTGACGATACCTGCCCCCCACGATACCAACCAAGAAACGTGACGATACCAGCCCTCGAAGAACGTGATGATACCTTATCCTTATTTTCTAACGTGATGATACAACCTACTAACTGCATGTGACGATACCAGTGGCAATACGGGCGATACCACTTGGGGCCAAACGTGACGATACCACTTGCACAACACCCAAGACGAAACGGCTCTGGGCTAAACGTGATGATACTGGTCGATACTGGCTCTGGGCTAAACGTGACGATACTGGTCGATACCAGCCAGCACCAAGCGATACCATCCAGCCACGAGATGAAACCAGTCTAGTCCCCGAGGACGACACCAGTCCACTGCACGTGTGACGATACCACCGCAGGGAGGTAACGGTGACACCACAAGGAGTGTCACGCGATACCTACAACCCGAGGGCACCCCGGAGCAGACTGACAGAAGGAAAGATTAAGAGGTCGGAGACAGAAATGCCATGGCCTCAGGGAAGAAAAACTCCAAAATGCCTTTAGAGTGCCGCTCAGAAGCCTCTCCTGCCTGCCACTCCGCCCTCAGCAACAAACTTCGCCTTCTCCATCCTCAAACTTTTTGAGCAAAGCAGAGGAACGTGCAAGAAGGGCTGCTACGCTCGAGTTCCACCATCGCTGTGTCGCTGCTGGATTCAAGTGTCAAATCTAACCTGTATAAATCTTAAGAGCAAAGTCAAGAAGTACATTTATTTGCATAATGGCTACTACGCACAAACTCTCCAAGCTGTAAGATTTTGAGGTCAAGAAAGCTTAAAGGTACATGGATGCAATCAAACTTTTAGTAAACCATGAGCATAGAAAAACCCCCTCAGGCATTTCTAGCATTTCTAACCAACAATGAGTATATTCGCTCACATGTATACTATCAATTATAAGATTTAAAGCATATACTCATTAAAGAACAGTACACCCTGTGCAACTATGAAAAGAGCCATTGGAGATCATAAAAAGGAGTACACTTGTGCATAGTGTCCAAATTAGATTGTCAAGGTGTTCATGTAGAGTGAACTTTATCTGATAGGACTTTAGTAATGGAAGTTTACAGAGATGCATTGCAATGTGATTGTTAGCTAGAAATGGCAGCTACAATCAAGGCACCAAGGACATTAGCTCAACGTTTATGCAGATATCACCAAAAAGGCATTAACATAATCATTTTTACATTGGAAATATAACAAAACTGTATAGTTCAGATAACCGAACACCTGCAATAGTCATTGACATGAAATAAACACCTCAAAGCATTACTTCTCTAATATCAAAATTCATTGACATAACCATCGAGTGATGAAGGTGGTGTGGACACCATCCAAAGCTAGTGCAGTCATACACTGCAACCCACCAAGTGCCTATAAATCTTCTAGCCTGAGATACACATCAACAAGGAGGATGAATATTTTATAGCAACATGCCACTACTCCAGAGGCTCCTCTTCCAATTAAACACATATCAATGCATTTCAAGCTTCATGTCACATCAAATGAATAGCATAACGTTAGAAAAAACCTTCACATCAATACTTTTTATGAGTTAGTCCATGGCGAGTGATGTCATTTCAATAAAATAGAGACCCAAATTTTTCAGTTTAGATTAGACCATAGGTGCAGCCACAGAATTTCCTAATGGGAAAACAATATGATGTTCTTACAACAAGTGTAGGGATCCGTTGAGTACAAGTGGCCAAAGGCTTCATTAACTAAGATATCCTAAAAATGATAGGTAGTTGGAAAAATAAAAAATGGAATCTTCTTAGAGAGAGAGAGAGCTCTTGCACGTATCCAAAAGAGAGCTCTCATTTCTAAAATAAGGCAAGACTCAGAAAGAAGCCTTTTACAAAAGAGAACGATAAGGTTGAGTTTTTATGGGTTTTCTCAAAAAAGGAAATAAGAGAGAGTTCCTATGAAGAACTTGTATACAAAAGGGAAAAAGTGGGAAATTTGAGAGACTGCCACACAAGGCCTTGAGCCTCCAAGTATCCTTAGCTTCAAGGGAGGCCTCCAAGTACTCCATAGCCTTCATAGCTTCATGGGTCCTTCATAACTTCAAGGTTCCAACAATATGTATATGTATATGTATATGTATATGTATATGCATATGTATATGTATATGCATATGTATATGTATATGTATATGTATATGTATATGCATATGCATATGTATATGTATATGCATATGTATATGTATATGCATATGTATATGTATATGTATATGTATATGTATATGTATATGTATATGTATATGTATATGTATATGTATATGTATATGTATATGTATATGTATATGTATATGTATATGTATACTCATTTGTATATTTATATGTATCTTTATATGTAGATGTGTATGTATTTATGTATGTATATATATATATATATATATATATATATATATATATATATATATATATATATATATATATATATATATATATATATATATATATATATATATATGTGTGTGTGTGTGTGTGTGTGTATGTATATGTATATGTATATGCATTTGTATATGTATATGCATATGTATATGTATATGCATATGTATATGTATATGCATATGTATATGTATATGCATATGTATATGTATATGTATATGTATATGTAAATGTATATGTATATGTATATGTATATGTATATGTATATGTATATGTATATGTATATGTATATGTATATGTATATGCATATGTATATGCATATGTATATGTATATGCATATGTATATGTATATGTATATGTATATGTATATGTATATGTATATGTATAGGTATATGTATATGTATATGTATATGTATATGTATATGTATATGTATATGTATATGTATATGTATATGTATATGTGTAAAAAGTCAAGCTTCAAGAAAACAATTCATAGGAATTCAATCAAGGAGATGTGGAGCAATCTAAAGAAGCCAAAAGCCACAAGATTCCATCAAGAAAAGTCAATCAACCACTCCCCAAGTCATCTCAAGTAAGTCCAATTTAGGAGGCTGATTTTTAAAGGTAGTGCCAAGATTTTAGGGGCACACATCTCAATATAAATATAGCATGTATCCTCACTTCTTTTGGGTCTCCTTCTTGCTGCTTTTGTTCATGTAGAGTGAACACGAAGTTGTGGAGTTGTAATAAGCAAGAGCCTTACTTAAGCTAGCCCCTTGTCTGAGTGGTATTGTTTGAATTGGTATCATATCGCGGGGAGCATAGGTATCATATCATGCCTATCCAGTATCGTATTGTCCATCACTGGTATCGTCTAGAGTAGTATTGTGCAATATGAAAGCCAGACAGACTGGAACTAAACTCTAAGAAATCTAAGATAAAATTAAGGGAAAGAAGAGGGAAGAAATAGACTTAAAAGGTGAATGAACTTAAGGTCAGGAAGGGTATTAAGTAGTTTGAGAAGTGTCATTTCATCAGTAGGAAGTGCAGTTCAAGCAAGCCATCACTCTGTCTACTCAAACACATCAAGTGACTCAGAGGAAGAACTACCCATGGCCTTAGAGGACATGCACGGTTCAGTTCTGAGGGAGAGTTTCATGTCCACCATATAGGGGGAATACCGAACCTCTTTACAGTATGTGTCCACCAACCTACAAGGAGTACCTATTTACCTTGATGGCATAAATAGGTCCATCGCAGGAATGGTAAACTCTACTTATTCATGAATAGTTCTTAGACCCGCTGTCAAGTAGGAAGGAGGGGTTTACATGGACAAGTTAGGTCAGATCTATGTAGTGACTGAAAACCTAGATCAGATCAATGAAAGAGGGGAACTAGAGGGACAAGGAGCTTTAGAGAGACCTAATGATGGGGACACTGTGACTACACCAAGGGGTAAGTCCATAGTGACTCAAGTCTTGAGAGGGGATCTAATACCTCAAGATGATTACCTGGTGGATGTGTATTTGATCCATGGGTCAGACCTACTTTTGCAAACTCAATCACCCACACAGGGAGAAGGTCTAATCCCAGTAATTATATATGAGCTGAGTGATCCAGAGGATGCATCTACAGTTACATACCTAGATCAGAATCGAAGGAGATATTGGCCAGTAGATGAAGTTGATAGGTCAAGATTGAAATACATGGGGTTGCCTGTATTCCCTCCTCGAGAGTAGGCAACTACCTTGCAAAACCCTTTTGGACCCCATCAAGGAACGGAGAATACCATGTCAGGTCAAACGAGTCAACGATGCATCCCCACTAGAACCCATGTTCAGTTCACTATGCCAAGAATGAATCCCCACAACCAAGCTAACCCAGAGATAGGAAATGCGAATAGACCACCCATTAGACCACGATTGCAACCAGGTGTAGACTAAGAATGCAAACACTAAGATAGGCAGTCCCTGTAATGATCAGACCCCTAGAGCCAGTGAGAAGGCTGAGACCAATACAAGTTTCTAAGTGCATGAGAAATCATTATGATGGCACACTAGAGCCTTATGACCATATTGCCGAATTCAAGCGTGTTGCGAGTGGAACAAGTTGATGACTTTTTTGTGCAATATGAATCCTTTGGGCTAACCCTCAGGGGAACAACCTAAACTTGGTTCCAACTCTTGGATCCAAATTGCTTCTGTAACATTGAACAATTCTTCTAGAAGTTTATTGGAGAATTCACTAAGAGAGGGATTAATCACAACTGGTGATTCATAGTTTCAAACAAGCCCCAAATGAAACAGTCAAAATAGCGGCCCAAAGATTTAACCAAAATGTTGACAGATGTCAAATAACATAGAGGCCATCACAACAAAAGATGATATCTCTTTCCTTAGATGGATTGACTAATAGGACACTGAGAACCTTAGTCTATGTAAAACGGTTGCACACATTGAGCGAGTGGTAGCTAAAAAGTTAGGTGTACATGGACAGAGAAATCATCAAAATCCCCCAATGAGAATGCCAGTGTTAAGAAGATGCATCCTGCATGGTGGAGACCATCTGTCCCACGCTTGCAAGATAGGAGGTTTAGGTGTGCAACAACCTTACCCATACAACAAGAAGCCATCCCAAGGACCCAACTAGTATTGTCATATTGAGTAGAAATACACCAACCACACTACTGAAAATTTTCCATTTAACATACAACCAAGATGAATGACTCAACCCCAATATAGACCTTACAAATATCCTCCTAGGGAAAAAGGCAAAGAGGCTCTTAGATACAACCCTTATCCAAGACCACAGGGAGCACCCACGCCATATGAGCAAGGAGGATATGGACAATCATAACCAGTGTTAGGGCAACAGCCACCCCATCCCTAGAATGTAGTGCCAATCAAATATACTCAACCAGAGGAAAATTTGGAAAGAGCTATAGTACCAGCTACACCTTTAGCTAGTGCAAAAATGACAAATCAAGGATATGAGTAGACCCAGGGAGAATATTATCCTTACGACTCTAGTCTGAAAGAGTATGAACAAACCTACAAATAACAATATTATACTTAGGAAGGGTATGACAATTCTTATGGACCAGAATATGCAAACTTGATGTATACGTACCTAAAGCACCAGCCCCAATGAGGCCACCTATTAGACCACCTACACCAAGGGGACCATGCCACCAATGCGGTGGATATCACTTCATACGAGAGTGTATGTTGTCTTACAATCCAAAACCCCCTAGGACATGGGAAGGATATTGCAATGATTGTGTCAAGGAGCATCTATTTAGAGACTACCTGAAAAACCCCAATAAGGTGTTAAAAGTCAAGCTTCAAGCTACAAATTCGTGGGGAATCTTTTATGGACATGTGGAGCAATAAAAGGAAGCCAAAAGCCACGAGATTCCATCAATAAAAGTCACTCAACCACTCCCCAATTCATCTCAACTAAATCCTCCAAGTTAGGAGGCTGATTTGGGAAGGTAGTTCCTAGATTTTAAGGGCACACTTCTCACTATAAAAGAGCATGTATCCCGACTTCTTTTGGGCCATCTTCTTGGCGTTTTAGCTCATCTAAAGTGAGCACTAAGTGCTGGAGTTGTGATAAGCAAGCCCCTTGCTTGCTTATTTGTTTTCTTTTAGTAGGCATATCTATGTGTGTGTGCAGGCAGTGTTGCAACTCTCTACCCCTGAGTTGTTAGCATTGGTTCTCCCTCATATTGTATCCATTTGATGTAATTCCTGTCTCATTGGATAGCTATTAGAGTCTAGTTTATGCTCACAAATTCTCTGGAGCATTCTTTAAGTAATCTTGGAGCAACATTCATTTTAGTGAAGTTGTGTGATTGATATCTCTCTCTGTGTGTACGCTCTGTTGGAAATATTTTGCTCTCTGTTGTAAGGGCTGGTTCTCCTTCTCTATTTACCCATTTGCTATGATTTTTGTGTCATTGGGTAGCTATTAGAGTGCTCTAAAGTTGATCCAAGTTTGAGATTCATTCTTTGTATAATCGCTGAGAAAAGCTTGCTGGAGTGAAGTGAGGTCTCTGCTTGACTAGCAGTTGTGAGCATTCAACTAGCTCATGTTGTAGACATTGTTTCTCTTTGTGTAAGCATCCATTTGAAGTAAAATTTGTTTTGTTGGAAAGATCTTGGTGTCTACTACAGGTCTACAAAAGCTCACTGGATTTCTCTGCATAAGCTCTGAGTAAGAGCACTTTTGGTGTGCAGAGGTCAAAGAAGGAGACCTGTGGAGGTCATTCGCACTTCGTCGTTGCTTAGGGGTTGAGATACTTCCCCCATCAGTGGTATCAGAGCATTTGGGCATCTTGGAGGTATCCCATACAAGCAAGAAGACCTCTTGGAGTTGGTGGTTGAAGATTTTCATCAACAAAAGCTTCTTGGAGGTAGCTCACATCAAGGGGGAGCTATTCTAGTCAAAGTTTCAAGAGCACAAGGTGTCCACCTAAGGAAAGCTTTGGATTGAGGTAACCTCAGAGCCTCATTTTCATTTTACACACATTGGAGCATTAGCCAAGGGCTAGGTCAAGTATCAAAGACTAGATATGGGAGACTTCAATACTCAAATTGAAAAGCTAGACAAAGGGAACTATCAACCATGGAGATTTAGGATCTCCAACTATCTTATGGGCAAGGGCCTTTGGGGGTTGATTAGTGGAAGTGAGCCAAGACCTAGGTTGGATGAGAATCCAACCAATGACCAGAGAAGGGACTTTAGGGAATGGAATGAAAGAGACAAGAGGGTTATCTTTATTCTTTCCCAACACATTAGCAATAGCATGATCGGCCATATCCAAGACTTGGATTCAAGCATGAAGGTATGGGAGACACTTGAAAGGCTTTATTCAACAAGCACCAAAGCAAGGAAGATCTAGCTCAAGAATGAGCTCAAGAACTTTAGGAAGAGCTCAGGGAGTAGCATAAATGACTACATACTTAAGGTCAAGGATTTATCAGATGCATTGGGATCCATTGGAAGCCACGTAGATGATGACGATCTTGTGGCTTATACTCTCAATGGTTTGAGAGATGATGAGAAGTGGAAACCCTTTACCACTTCAGTTTATGTAAGGGATAATCTTCTTGATTTTGAGCAATTGGTTGCTCTCATGGTCACCGAAGAAATGAACATAGGTGAAAGTTCAACTAAAAGCAAGGATGCACAAGTTTTCTATGCAGGTAATCAAAGGGGCAAAGGAAGACGAGGACAAGGAAGGGTCAAAGGAAGGTTTGGAGGAAGGCAAGGCCACTCAAGCAATCAAGGACATGACCAAGGCACCTCATCACAAAGAGGGAGAGGAAGAACAAGAGGAAGAGGAGGACGACATCAACAAAACATGAATCAAGATGGTGAAGGATGTTACATATGTGGCAAGTTTGGCCACTATGCTAGAGATTTCTACCAAGGAGGAAACCAAAGGAGCTATAATCAAGGTTCTTCATACAAAGGCCAAGGTAATTATTCTTCTAAAAGTTCAAAAAATAACAATCTCTTGATGATGCACATGAATGGGAATTCAAGCAAAGTAGATAACACTTGGTATATTGATAGTGGATGTAGCAACCATATGAGTTGCAATGCTTCTTGGTTTACTAATCTACATGTTCCCAAAGGTAAAGGACATGTAGAAACAGGTGATGATACAGCCCATGAGATCTCCCATGTTGGAGATGTAGCTCTGGATGACAAGGAAGATGTCTCAAGGATGTCTTGCATGTACCTACTATCACAAAGAACTTGGTGTCCGTTGGGCAAATGGTTGAAAGAGGCTATCAAGTAAGGTTCAACAAAGGTGGATACTTTGTGGAGAACCCTAAGCAAGGTTACAAGGTCATAGCAAGAGGAAAGAAGCAAGGGAGACTCTTCACTTTGGAGGTAAATTCTCATTCCACTCAACATGTCTACTTCACATATGGAAACAAGAGGATTTCGGAGTTGGACTTGTGGCACAAGAGGATAGGTCACATCAACATACAAAGAATGAAGGAAATGCAATTCAATAGGCTAGTTAAAGGTCTTCCCAACTTCCAAGGAAAAGTTATGAAGAATTTATGTGAATCTTGTCAACTAGGGAAGCAAGCGAGACTTCCATTCAAGAAGAGTGGCTACATAAGCCAACATCCATTGGAATCGATACATACAGATGTGTGGGGGCCAACCAAAGAGCAATCCATTGGAGGTAACAAGTACTTTGTCACTTTTATAGATTATTGCACAAGGATGGTTTGGGTTTATTTCATCAAAAACAAATCAAATGCATTTGCATGTTTCAAAGCATTCAACGCAATGGTAGAGAAGGAAACAGGTACATATATCAAGAAGCTAAGGTTCGATGGAGGGGGAGAATATTTCTCCAATGAGTTTTATGATTTTTTAATGGATCAAGGCATCAAGAGGCAAGTAACATGCAGGTACACAGCCCAACAAAATGGAGTAGCAGAGAGAAAGAATAGATACATTGCCGAGATCGCTAGAACAATGCTTAATAAGATGAATGTACCTAACATGTTTTGGAGTGATGCAGCAAATACCACCGTGTATCTAATGAATAGGGCTCCTACCTCAGGGATCCATGGCTTGACACCATATCAAGCCTATTATGGTAAGAAACCTGATCTTTCCCACTTGAAGATATTTGGATGTACTTGTTATGTACATGTGCCAAGTGAATTGAGGCACAAGCTACAACCAAAGGCAGAAAAGTGTGTGTTTCTAGGATACTCAAATGATCATAAAGGTTATAGGTGCTTCAACCCAAACACAAAGGACTTGAGGATATCAAGGGATGTAGCATTTGATGAGCTACTCCCTTGGTATAAGAAGTATGATTGTATGCAGGACTATGAAGAAGAAAAGCATGGACATGATGAAGAACAAATCGACTTAGAGCTAAGCGGCCCAAGGTGTTCCATCAATGAAGATAGTTCAAGCATGAACTCACCATGGAGGGGGAGATCTTCATCAAGCTATGAAGCACAATCAATCAACAAAGGCAAAGCAACATTGGTGGAGTTGGATGAAGAAGGTAATGAAGTTGAAGATGATGAAGGACACATGATGAAGAAAGAAGCCACATCAAAGAAAGAGATCAAGTTCCCAAGGCAAAGGAGGTTTATTCCTCCAAAAGGTGAAGAAAGGAAGTGGTTAAGTATCCAACTCAAAGGTTTACTTATGATTCGTACATGGAAACACATTATGCATATAAGAACAAAGTAGTAGAAGATCATGAGCCCGATTGCTATGAAGATGCAAGCAGGTACACCGAATGGAAAGATGCAATGCAAGAAGAGATCGACACACTTGAGGAAAATCAAACATGGACTCTAGTGCCCAAGAAGGAGAACATGAAGGTAATAGGTAATAAGTGGGTGTATAAAGTAAAGAGGACTTCAGATGGATCTATTTCTAGGTTCAAAGCAAGATTGGTGGCCAAGGGTTTTGCACAAACCTATGGAGTGGACTTTGAAGAGACATTCAGCCCCGTGGCAAAGATGAGCACCATTAGGACACTCATTGCAATGGCTGCTAGCAAAGGATGGAAGCTTTTCCAATTGGATATCAAGAATGCCTTTCTCAATGGAGACTTGGAAGAAGAGGTATACATGGAGCAACCACTAGGTTTTGTTCATAAAGAGTTTCCACATCATGTTTGTAGGTTGAAGAAGGCACTTTATGGCCTAAAGCAAGCTCCAAGGGCTTGGAACCAAAGATTGGTGGACTATTTGATCAAATGTGGTTACAATCAATGCAAGGCGGATCCATCTCTCTTCATCAAACAAAGAGGAGAACTTGTAGTCTACATGTGTGTGTATGTAGATGATCTTATCATTACAGCTAATGATACAAAGGGCATTGATAAGATCAAGGCAAAGCTTGGAAAGGAGTTTAGGATATCTGATCTTGGAGATCTTAGGTATTTTCTTGGCATTGAAGTTGTATACAAAGAAGAAGGTATTATGCTCATACAAAGGAAGTATATTCTAGACGTACTTCAGAGGTTTGGGATGCTACATTGCAAGCCTATTTCAAATCCCATGGAAGCTAATGTAAAGCTAAGCTCCATTGATGGAGAGCCATTAGAGGATGTAACTTTTTATTGCTCTATTGTAGGCTCTTTCATTTATACCACAATAACTAGGCCTGACATAGCATATGGAGTTGGAGTGTTATCACAATTTATGCATAGTCCAAGGACTACACACTTGCAAGCTGCAAGAAGAATGTTACGATATCTCAAGGCCACTATAAATGAAGGATTGTTCTATTCATTTGATGATGATATGCAGGTCAAAGCTTATTCTGATGCGGATTGGGCCGGTTCCAAGGAGGATAGAAGAAGTACAAGTGGTTACCTAGTCATGCTAGGTAGCAAGATCATCTCATGGATTTCAAAGAAGCAACCCACGGTGGCATTATCTTCCACTGAAGCTGAGTATAGAGCTTTGGCTCAAGTCACATGTGAGCTAATGTGGATTAAGAAGTTATTTATGGAGCTTAATTTGTAGGTTGACACATATCCAATTTTTTGTGACAATATGAGTAGCATTCATCTAGCATCGAATCCTGTCTATCATGCTAGAACCAAGCATATTGAAGTGCACTATCACTTCATAAGGGAAAAGGTGATATCCAAGGAAGTTTCAGTACATCATATTGGGACCAAGGACCAAGTTGCCGACATGTTTACAAACGCTTTGGATGGAATGAAGATTTCAAAATTCAAGCAAAGCATCAACATGAAGGAGCTTGGATGAGGATGAAGAATTGAAGCTTGAGGGGGAGTGTTAAAAGTCAAGCTTCACGCTACAAATTCGTGGGGAACCTTTTATGGACATGTGGAGCAATCAAAGGAAGCCAAAAGCCACGAGATTCCATCAAGAAAAGTCACTCAACCACTCCCCAATTCACCTCAACTAAATCCTCCAAGTTAGGAGGCTGATTTGGGAAGGTAGTTCCTAGATTTTAGGGGCACACTTCTCACTATAAAAGGAGCGTGTATCCCAACTTCTTTTGGGCCATCTTCTTGGAGTTTTAGCTCATCTAAAGTGAGCACTAAGTGCTGGAGTTGTGATAAGCAAGCCCCTTGCTTAAGCTAGCACCTTTCTTGCTTATTTGTTTTCTTTTAGTAGGCATATCTATGTGTGTGCGCAGGCAGTGTTGCAACTCTCTACCCCTGAGTTGTTAGCATTGGTTCTCCCTCATATTGTATCCATTTGATGTAATTCCTGTCTCATTCGATAGCTATTAGAGTCTATTTTATGCTCACAAATTCTCTAGAGTATTATTTGAGTAATCTGGGAGCAACATTCATTTTAGTGAAGTTGTGTGATTGATATCTCTCTCTGTGTGTAGGCTCTGTTGGAAATATTTTGCTCTCTGTTGTAAGGGCTGGTTCTCCTTCTCTATTTATCTATTTGCTATGATTTTTGTGTTATTGTGTAGCTATTATAGTGCTCTAAAGTTGACCCAAGTTTGAGATTCATTCTCTATATAATCTCTGAGAAAAGGTTGCTGGAGTGAAGTGAGCTGTCTGCTTGACTAGCAATTGTGAGCATTCAACTAGCTCATGTTGTAGACATTGTTTCTCTTTGTGTAAGCATCCATTTGAAGTAAAATTTGTTTTGTTGGAAAGCTCTTGGTGTCTACTACAGGTGTACAAAAGCTCATTGGAGTTCTCTGCATAAGCTCTGAGTAAGAGCACTTTTGGTGTGCAGAGGTCAAAGAAGGATACCTGTGGAGGTCATTCGCGCTTCGTCATTGCTTAGGGGTTGAGATACTTATCATAAGGGTCATAACATTACCCAGATTAATGTAATAGAAGTTATCGAATCATTTGGAAGTGATAAAGAATACACAATGCCCCTAAAAGCCATTACTCGAGCCTAAGCTAAAGGACAAGTAGGGAAAGAAATGGACTCTGAACGTGAAATGGATAAAAGTTTAGGGCCTAAGATCTAGATAGTGGAGGATTTAGAAGATCTCGGAGAAACTAACCAAACAAAGAAGATGCAAAAGTGGAAGAATAGAAGAGAAAAACTCAGGAATAAATGGCTGAAGAAGAAAAATGAAGAGAAAGAGAAAATTGCAAAGGAAAGTAAGAAACCTCAACACTAGTGTTGTACTTGGACACTTCAGTGTCCTGAAAAAGAGAGAATGTTTGATGAATTTTTTAGATTACTAGAAGGAGTCATTTATACATGTAAGTATGCAACATGTTGGCATAAGGGTTGAATATTTTTAGAAAAATATAGTTTTGATTAAAGGATATAAAAATTAATATTTATTCACTAATTTTATGATGCCAATTTCAATATTGGCACAACAATTATAGTGATGTAAGTTAGTGGTTAATTTTTATTAAAATCATGATCTGATAATTTTCATTGGTGTAAATGCAATAAAATCTTTTATTTTATATATCTCAACATGTTTCTATCCATAATTAGAGATTTGTAATGAATTTTACCAGGTTTATGGCATAAAATGAATCTCATTTGTGATACAATAGTCTTATCATCTATGAATAATTTTGCGAAGTGATGGTATGAACATGCATCATTTTTTATTATCAAAATACTATTTATATTATTACAACTAGAAATATTTTTTTGACAATCTTAGGAGTTGAATTTCTATGTCGTTTCTTTAAGTTAAACAATACCACTATTTTTTTACGCTAAGAAAATGTCATTTTTTGAGGTAATATTGCATGTGCTACATGATTAAAGTTAATATGCTAGTTTTTTCTATATAAAGTAGTTTATAATGTTTATAGAATTATTTTGATTCATAATATATACCTTATATATTAAGAAAACCTAATTTTTTAGGATGAATTTTTATTCTCAGTAGAGAGGAATATGACCATTCAATGAAATATTGAGATTTTTGGTGGTATGTTAGATACATACAAAAATTATTGGATCAAAGACATGTACCATATCTTTATGCTGCTATATGATGGCTTTTGAGATAAAACACAAACCATTTTCGTGTTTTTATGAATCAATATCATATAGAAGGCTGCTAAAGTGTACCATTTGGGAACTTCTGTTTCACAACTATCTTGGTTCTCTTTATCTTTACCTTTCAAGAGGTTTTCCTTCTGACCAGCTAAGTCCTTACTAGAACCCTCGTGGTCCACACACCACTTTTCTCTCCTGGATCTAGCCTTACCCTTGTGCTCTCCCTTGCATGCATCCTTGCTCATGGCATCCTGCATTCTCTTTGTGCCAAAAAATAACCAACCGCCTGGGTCCACCATCAACTTCCGATCGCATCTTGGCTTCTTCTTGTCCTAACGACAAGCATGTACCACTAGTCGACATCCTTTCAATTTCACCTTCTCGTCTTGGAGTGACTTCTTTCCACTCAACCCTTGTGTTGGCTGTATACGAGAAGAAGCAAGTACGAGCATACAAGCAGATCTAGCACTAAGGCAACCCTTTATTTTTTCAAACCATTACACCAGCTAAAAGTGATTCTCATCACTAAAAACCCCTGTAAATACCATTTTCACCTTTTTGTAGCTCCATTTTGTACAAGCCGAGGAGTCCTCGAGCTTGAGGAGCCTTAGAAGTAGTTGCCTGCCAATTTTCATAATTTTTAGATCTCGTTTGAGCCCTCAAATAAGCCCTGGAACCTAATTTTTAACTAGGCCGGACACTAGGTCTGGACAGGGCCAAAGCTAGTCAAAAACTATAAATAGAGCTAGAGAGCTCATTTTTGGGCGAGCTTCTTGTAGTTTTGAGCTTGTATGAGAACTTTGTTGCAATAGAAGTGATTCCATTGTCTTACTCTCTTTGTTCTTGCCGTGTGTGCGCGTGTGCGTGTATGTGTGTGCATGCTTGTGTGCTTCTCACTCACGCACTTGTGCTTCCACTTGCTCTTGGTCTTCATACCATCCTCACGTCTTCCCGGATTGACATTAAAGGAGGTGCTACTCATCACTGAGCTACACCAAATTTTGGCGCCGTTGCCGGGGATCGAGCTTTGAGGACGAGCGTGTGATGGTAAGACGTAGAGAGGACGCGTTGGAATGGTAAGTAGTTGGTAAATTTCTGATTTTTCTCCATCTCCATCTCCATCTTCACCTCCTTCTCCATCTCCACCTCCACCTCCTTCTCCACTACATATTCCCTCTTCCTTGTCATTCCCCTCATTTGTTGTGTGCGAGTTTGAGAGAGAGCGAGTGTGTGTGCTTGTCTTTGTGTGTTTTTTGCATGTTTCTTGTAGGTGGCAGCTCCATCATCATCTCCAGCAAGCTCAGCAGGTACAGAATTTGTCTGCACAGTCCCCGAGGCGTTGAGCTCGAGCTATCGCGACACTCCGGAAATTTCACCCAATCACGATTCTGAGTGCACCACGACACTGCGCAGGCCTAGAGCTCCCAGGATCACTAGATAGAACAGAAAAATTCACCATATCCCGAGCTATCACGACACCTCGAGGTATCGTGACACCTCACGACCTATCGCGACACCTCACGACCTATCGCGACACCTCACGACCTATCGCGACACCTCACGACCTATCGCGACACCTCACGACCTATCGCGACACCTCACGACCTATCGCGACACCTCACGACCTATCGCGACACCTCACGACCTATCGCGACACCTCACGACCTATCGCGACACCTCACGACCTATCGCGACACCTCACGACCTATCGCGACACCTCACGAGCTATCGCGACACCTCACGACCTATCGCGACACCTCACGAGCTATCGCGACACTTCGACCTATCGCAACACCTCACGAGCTATCGCGACACTTCGACCTATCGCGACACCTCACGAGCTATCGCGACACTTCCCACCTATCGCGACACCTCGACCTATCGCGACACCTCGACCCGACCTATCGCGATACACGGCCTTTAACGCATGAAAAGTTAGGGTTAATTTTGAGTGAATTGAAGGGTAGTTGAGCTTAATTTTAGGCACCTTGGTATAACTTTAGAACCTTGGAAGTGGGCAAAAGACCTAGAAACCAGAGAGGGATCTCCTGAACCCTGAGAGCCTGTTTTGACCCTTTAGTGCTTGAATGGTCATAACTTGACCATACGAACTCCGATTGATGAGATTTTGGTCTCGTTGGAAAGCTCGTTGAGAATCCTACGTGGACCTTGACTGGTTTTTGTAAGAATCATACACGGGGTTTTAAAACATGCATTTTTAAGTTGACCTTTAGGTGGAACCAAGTGGTCCTCAGATTCAGGGGGTACAGTGAGTTACTCCAGGGGGACTAAAATTATTAATGTGTGTCTGTCAATTACTTGTGGTAATAGAGCTATACTAACTAGTGAGCTTTTGCAGGAACTTTGTGTGCACTCAAGGCAATCCAAAGCAAGCTAGCAAGGGTGAGTACCAAGCTTGGGAGAAGGCTTCCTGGGCTTGTGTAGCAGTCTGGTCAACCAGCTAATTGAGGTTGGAAGATCTCTCAACCCTCCTTTGTCAATTCCTAGCTTAGGCTAAGTACGACTTAGGTGTGGTAATTAATTAGGGCAACGTTAGGCACGAATCAAGTCCAAGAGTATTAATCAACCAAGTACAAGAGGTAAGTAGGTCTTAAGTGCGAAAACTCTAAGGGACAAAAAGTAAACTGGAGTCGATCACTTATCAAGTGCGGAAATTCACTTAAGTACTCCTGACGACGCGATTTCAGACAAGACCATAAACATAATATTCAACTCAAAAGAACAAAGTGATTGGTGCAAAATTAACCTGCGACGAGAGTGTGCTTGGGTCCCAGGGGGTAGATAAATCGGGCATATGAACCTTAGATCAGGCAGACACTTAGGCCGAGACAGACAAAGCCTCAGATCTTCTGAAGCTAGTGTCAATCACACTGCCACGTCTTGGGCCCAGCAGTTGAGTGATTACCCATACACTCCCAGATCAGAAACAAGTGATTCTGAGATGTCCTATCACATGGAGAGACCAGTAGGTAGTTCAGGGTTGGCTTATCTAGAAAAACCAGAAGGACCATACAAGACTCAACTGGAATACATCAGGACTAATCGTCTAGGTGCTCGCATCTATGAAGATGGCCTGAGAAGATCGGTGGTCCAGATTCAAAACCCCGATCAACCCCATGGATTAGACCACCCGGTAGTCAAGTTTGAGAATGGAGCATACCTAGATAAAGAGGGGACTATATATGTAGTCACCACTCTTCCTGATAGAACTGATGAGTTTGGAAATGTGATTGCGGAGACCGACATGGGTGATATAGAGCAAGGGAACTTAGAGAGAGAGCCAAGAACTCCCCGTGGTAAATCTGTCTTGACCAGAATCATGACTCCCGAGTGGATTCCACAGGATAATAAAAGCATAGATCTGCTTTTAAACCGAGAAACCGATGAGGCTTTTTGGAGATACAAATCTGCTCAACCTCAGGAAGTGAGTGCCCTCACAATCTATGAGTTTAAAGACCCTGATAGCCCAGGCCAAGTAACCTACCTAGACAATGCATCAGAAAGAATCTTCGTGGTCACTGAGCATGGCAGGCATGCCTACACATGGAAGGGTGAATTTGTTTTTCCCCAACCAAGGTCTAATGTGTCCTTTGGTCACCAAGGAGCTAGGACCTCCCAAGCTCATGGGGCTCAAAGAGATAGAAGTAGAGACAAACCTGAGGTAAGTTTTGCCAACTCCCTGGGAAGAGAAAGAACGGGAACAGAAAGGAATAGAGTGGAACCTGAGAGACATAGAACCCCATGGAATCAAAGGAATATTGACGATTTTCCTTTGCCAAGGCCGAGAGAACACACTAGGACCCTGCGACCAACTCAACTGGTGAAGTCCATGAAGAATTATTTCGATGGCACGGGAGACCCTTATGACCATGTGGCAGAATTTCGGCAGGTATTGAAAGCTGAACATGTAGAGGACCTATTCACACAATATAATGCTTTTGGTCTAACCCTTAGGAACACTGCCCTTACGTGGTTTCAACCACTAAATGAGAGGCATTTCAGAAACATAGACCAGCTCTTAGAGGCATTTATTGTTGAGTTTTCTAAGAGTGGAATCAGGCATAACACCTCCTCACTAATTCATAGCTTCAAACAAACACCTCAAGAGACGGTCAGACTAGCTGGAAGAAGATTTAGACAGTACCTGGAGAGATGCCCGATGCCGGAGTTACCCACACCAGCCAAACAAGTGGCCTTGTTCCTAGATGGATTGTTGAGCACTAAGCTCAGGTCATATGTGTACCTGAAGGACCCCAGAACGATAGAAGAGTGCGTGCGCATGTGCATAGACATTGAGGACAATCTAGGTGAGGAATTAGAACTATCAAAAATCTATAAGGATTCTGATAGCTCTAGTAACCTGACATCTGGTCAATCCACATCCATCGAGGAACTTGCAGAGAAGGTAGCCCAAAAACTAGGTGTCTCTAACAAGCAAATTCCTAGATTTTCCCCAGTTAAGCGGTGTTACAATTGTGGCGGTGAACATATGGCAAGTGTATGTCCCATTATGGCCCAACCCCAGGCGAATCCTAGTAGCCAGTACTGCACCATAGAGCGCAGGTACACCCACCACACTGCACAAGACTGCCCATATAACAAACAAACTGTTAGGCAAAATTATCCTCAGCCATATCCACAACATGTTAGATACCAGAATCAGTACCCACCACAACAATACAACAGACCACAACAAACTTATCAGCCACCTTACCAAGGGTAGCAGAGACCTCAACCAGTCCTAGTACAGCAACCCCCTGCTCCCACCAATGTGATCCCAGTGAAATATGCATCTACTGAAGAAAATCCGAATAGAGCCATAGTCCCAGTCACCCCATTGCTATCAGACAGTGATCCAAGTGACCATAGTTTTGACTCCACACATATGGATAGCCCACATGCTTACTACATGCAGTCACCCGAGCATAACGAGTCATACTATTATGAGGACCCAAGTGAAAATAGTGGGGAACCTGAGTATGCTAATGTCATGTACACAAACCCCAACTCTAGACCTCAACCTAGGCAGGTACGACCCCCATTTCCTAGAGGACCATGCTACAGATGTCAGGGAGATCACCTTATACGTGATTGTCCACTGCCTGTCCCTACACAACCTCAACCAGTAACCATTCAGGGTTTCTGTCAAGACTGCGGGAAAGAACATCTCCTACGAGATTGCCCAAAGAACCCTAATAACATGCCTAAAATCACTCCTATCAATGTTGTTGGGTTAGTTGTAGACTCCACAGGGAGTGTGACTTCCACTGCACCTGTGCAGGTGATCACAAGAGCCCAGGCACTACAACAAAACCAAGGTGTTGGTAAGGAAAAGAGCCCCGAGGTGAGTGAAACAGAGAGCATAACCAAAAAGAGGACTAGAGCCTGGAAGGATAGTCGTGAAAGAATGAAAAGGCAATGGGCAAAAAAGATAAACGAACTTGAAGAAAGCTTGAGAGAAACCAAGGCAAAAATCATAGAGATCACATCTCACTCCCACACACTTCCACCACTACCATCCCCATCACCCTCCATTCCTCCACCCTCTAATACACCCCACGTAACCCACCCACCACCCCGAGTAGGATCAGTATTAGCTGACCCCACTCCTGAAGGCTTGGACATGATGTTCAAGGCCTACCAGGCTCGACTTCAAGAAGGGCCAACAGCTGCAAACCTAGACAAGAGTTACCCTAGAGCAGATTTAGAGATTGAACGGATGAAAATGTGCATGAAAATGGTAGAACAAGCTCAAGCTATACTTGAGACTAGTCAAAAGTTCAATCAGACAAACTCTGTCAAGCCGGATTTGCATTTCCAAGGCTTACTAGAAAGATTAGAGCAGTTGGTAAACAAATCACAAGTTTCTTTACCTCCACAGGCTCAACCAGTTGTTGAAAGAGGAAGCTCACCACCAATGGGAGCTTATGTTCCTAATTCCACGGATGCTGGAATACCTCCTTCAATTCAACAGTATTCTCAAGAGTTCTTGCGGGAAATACAAGAAGAGAAATGGGCCAAGGAGAAGGGTGATTCCCCTCCTATTCCTGAGATTGATGATCTTCATGATCAATTTCCCCAAGACATTCCGTCTATCTATGGAGATCAAACAGAGCAACAAGAGGATGAGAGATTAGATTTTGAATCTAATTCTTTACAAGAGTTGCCTCATTTCACAGGCCCATGGGAATCTGAATCTCTCCAGATCAGAGCCCCCACAATATTGGTAAGAAATGAAGACTCAGTGATTCCAAGAAACACTGATGTTGTGAAGAACACTAAGGTTCAATGTCATCTCACTGTAGAGGAGCTCCTTAAGGCAAAACCGGAGCTCTGGAATCATGTGAAGGATCAGGTTCCAGAACTTGAATCCAATGTACCAAAAGTAGGCTCTAAGCAAAAAGTTCCAGAGATACCTCTCGACAAGATAGGGGACATGAGCGAAGGTGAAGAAGGTAACACTTATCTTCCAATCACCTATCAAGGTTACACAACCAAAGCAATTGTGGATTCGGGTGCTGGTGTTGCTATTGCGACCACCTCCTTGTGGAAGCGATGGGGCAAACCCACCTTAAGACCAACGAGAATGAAACTTCAAATGGCAGATGGTCATTTTGAAAGACCTCTCGGATTGCTTGAAGGGATAACTCTAACCACTTGTGGTGTAGAGTTTGAACATACATTTGCTATATGTGACTTTGAGAAAAATAATGTCTACGAGATGATCCTAGGAAGACCCTTCCTATGACAATTGCAAATAGTACAGGATTGGGGAACCAACTCCTTGTACTTACAGCACTTAGGGGTCACCACCAAGGTCAATTTGAAGGATTACACCTTCAGAGATGTACCACCCCTACAGTGGAATCGTATCCACAAAGCGAAAGAAGATTCTGTCTCCGTTCATTCTGGAAGTTCACCTGAACCATCATGGCTGCATGAAGATACTCACTTGTGGATGTGCAAGGTCGCAGAGGAAGAGGAAAAGCGCCTAAAAGCAAGAGAAGAAGGAACTCCCCCAGGAGATAGACCAATAAAAGACCTAGCCTATACAGCGATGATATTTCCAGATGAGGAATTTGAGCCTCATGGTTGGGCAGAAATCTTAGCTACCATGGACATTGTAGTCAATGAAGAACAATGGACACCCCATTGTGATGAGGAGGGTTATGATATTTCAGTGTTCATGTGTCAGCCCTTGTTGGAAGAGTGTGATCCTAGTGAGTTCATAGAAGAAGAAGAGAATGACGATGATCTAGAATCCATTGTGATGGATACTTACTTTGACTCAGAGGAACACTACTTAGAAGACATAGGAGTGTTAACCCAAAAAGAAGAAGAACCCCTTGCGAGTATTAAAACGATAAATTCAAAGAAAGGAAGTGAAGGAGGTCAAAAGAAAAAGAAAAGAAAAGCAGTGAAACAAGAAGAGGAAGAATCATTGTTTGAAGTACCAGAAAATTTCAAGAAATATGAAGTGGAAGACCGAAAAATTTTGGTACGAATGCCTAAGAGAGAGGCCATTATAGGAGAAGCATATGACAATAAAGAAAAGACCAAAAAAAATGTAGTGACCATTGAAGGGAACGAAGAGCGATGTACGTACATAGGAGACGACCTAAGTGCAAAAGAAGAATTAGAGCTTGTAGCTCTATTAAGGGAATATAGGGATGTGTTCGCATGGCACTATAGAGACTTGAAAGGAGTAGATCCAGAGATTTGCTCTCATACGATTCCGATGACCGCTGATGCCAAGCCCACCAAACAAAAGCCCTACACATATAATGACAATTATGCAGCCAAAATAAAAGAGGAAATTGACAGGCTGATTGAAGCTGGATTCATCTATGAGATTGAGCACACTGAATGGGTGTCCCCCATTGTAGTGGTGCCCAAGAAGAATGGGAAATTGCGAGTGTGCATTAACCTTAAAAAAGTTAATGCCGATACGATCAGAGATAGTTATCCACTTCCAATCACCGAACATCTATTGGAGCGTGTTGCAGGCAAGGAAGTTTACAGCTTCCTTGATGGATTTTCAGGTTACAACCAAGTAGCCATTGCCCCCGAAGATCAACACAAAACGGCCTTTGCCATAGAATGGGGAATCTTTGCATTTCGTGTGATGCCATTTGGGCTGACCAATGCACCTGCAACATTCCAAAGACTCATGTGTCATGTCTTCAAAGAGTTCTTGCGAAAGAGCTTAGAAGTATATGTGGATGATTTATGCGCTCATTCCCAAGAAAGAAGTTACCACATCCCTGAGCTCCGACAAATCTTCAACAAGTGTAGAGATTATCGAGTGTGTCTGAACCCAGAGAAGTGTGTGTTCATGGTACGACAAGGTAAGATCTTAGGTCACATTGTTTCTAAGAATGGAATTTCAACAGATGAAGACAAAGTAAGAGCAATAGCAGAGTTGCCAAGACCAAGGAATGTTAAAGAGGTACAAGCCTTTATGGGCCATTGTGGATATTACCGTAGGTTTATCCACATGTATGCCATCATCGCTAAACCTCTTTATGGGTTGTTAACAAATTTTGAGTGGAACGAGGAATGCGAGAATTCCTTCAACGAGCTGAAAAGACGTTTGTGCACAGCACCAATATTGACTACTCCGGATTGGAGCAAACCCTTCCATGTCCATGTAGATGCCTCCAATCATGCAATAGGATGTGTGCTAGCACAACCCACAGGTGAAGGAAACCTAGATTTGCCGATAGCATATGCTAGTAGGCAATTAAATGCAGCTGAACGAAATTACACCACAACGGAGAGAGAAGGCTTAGGCATGGTATATGCTGTGAAGAAGTTTAGACACTATCTATTGGCCAATAAGTTCAAGTTTTTCACTGATCATCAAGCGTTACTATATTTGGTCAATAAACCTTGCAATACAGGCCGCTTAGTAAGATGGTTCCTCTTACTAATGGAATACGACTTTGAGGTTGTTGTCAGGAAAGGTAGAACCCATCTTAGGGCAGAACATCTTTCTCGCATCACTTCAGGAGAGCCACCGCAAGGAGTGTCTGATGAATTGCCCGATGCTTATCTGTTCAATTTGGAAGTTGTTCCTAAATGGGCAAATAAGTTGGTACCAGTCCTAACCTTCGGGCCTGCAAATAAGAATGTGAAAACAAGCAAAGAGGAAATTGTAAAATCACTAAAGTATCAAATATTGGCCGGAAGTATGTACAAGCAAGATGCCGAGGGCGTATTAGCTGGTTGTGTCGAGGACGATGAACATACTAGTTGGTTGCAACAAGCCCATGAGGGATTGCTAGGAAATCACTACTCTAAACAACGAACATTGCAGAATCTAAGACGCTTAGGAGTGTATTGGCCTAGCATGGACAAAGAAATACAAGAGTGGATCCACAATTGTTCAGTGTGCCAGAAGAGAACCCCAGTGGAACATGCCACTCTTTATCACGTGTCATTAATCCCAGATTGGAGTGCTCCGTTGGTCGAGTTCATGAGATCGGGAACATTACCCAATCAGGCTAGTCTTGCAAGAAAACGGAGCATGGAGCAAGAGGCTCAAGACTATGCCTTAGTAGGAGACAACCTATATCGAAGAGGCAAGGATGGTTACCTAAGACTGTGCATTCATGAATCAGACTATTTGAAAGTCTTAGAAGCGGCACACAGCGGTACTGCAGGTGGACACTTTGGGCCTGACAGAGTAATTAAGACCATTCTATTTTCAGGACTTTGGTGGCCCACTCTTCATATGGATGCACATACTTATGTGAAGAGTTGTGACACATGCCAACGTGCCCAATATCTGATAAGAAAAGATGAAATGCCTTTAAGGCCAATGATGGGAGGACGTGCATTTTCAAAGTGGGGTATAGACTTTGTAGGTCCCATCAACCCCCCAGCTAGAAACTCCCATAGAGAATACATTATTGTAGCCATAGATTACCTTACAAAGTGGGTGGAAGTAAAAGCCACGACAACGAATGATGCTCAAACGACGGCTAAGTTCTTATTCGAAAATGTGTTCACTAGATATGGGTTACCAATAGAGTTGGTTAGTGATAGAGGTACGCACTTCTTGAATGAGGTCATTGAAAATCTCCTTCAAGAATTCATGGTGACACATAAGAAGTCTGCCCCCTATCACCCACAAGCTAACGGACAAGCCGAGAGCACGAATAAGGTCCTATGTAACGTATTGACAAAACTTGTAAATAATAAACGCTCGGATTGGGACAAACAACTTCATCATGCTGTTTGGGCATACCGAGTTGCTTACAAAACGGTACTCAATGCTACCCCATTTCAGATGGTCTTCGGACAGAATGCGGTGCTACCATTAGATTTCCTAATTCCAGCTTTAAGGGTAGCACAAGAGCATGAGTGGAATGGACATGAGTTGTCCTCTAGGATCTTTGATCTAGAACGTTTAGGTGAGACGAGGTTACGAGCAGCAGCAGGGATCTATGCTGCAAAGAAACGGCAAAAGGCATACTTTGATGCCCATGTGAAGGATAAGGGCTTGAAAGCAGGAGATCTAGTTTTAGTCTACACATTGAAACAACACGCAAGGAAGCTAGAAAAGAGAGGCTACGGACCTATGATCATCAATAGGATCTCCACGAGTGGGGCAGTACAACTAGCCACTTTAGAGGGGGATGTTCTCCCAAACTATATTAGCGGATGCAGAGTCAAGCTGTATCAGGAACCCCTCACGGAGGAAATGCTAACTCAACTCAATACTGCTAAGCAACGTAAAGAGGAGGAAAAACGAATCCGAGAAGAAGCACAGGCAGAGGCCTTAGAGCGTATCAGACGAATGAAGTTGAGGAGACAAGGGAGGGATCGGCCTATGACTGACACTCAAGAGTCTCCAGGCTATCACATGGCCATGTGTGAGACTGCAGGTGAACGTACCCATAAGATAGTGGACGGACGACCTTTCGTGACCCTAGAAATAGGACAAAGAGACAGGAGCACAAGCGTGAGAGCATTAATTGATTCAAGAGCAGCCACAAGTGCAGTTCGGCTTTCTTATTGCCAACAGCTGCAATTGGAGGTAAAACCCCTAGAAGCATATCTGATAGGATTAGGAGGTGTTGAAACCCCTTGCATGGGAGAGGTGGATCTTCCCCTCTACATACAAGAGGTGCTCATGACAGCAAAAGTGCTAGTGTGTGAAGATGAGGACCTGACCGAACCTCTTGTCTTAGGCCAAGACTGGATCTATGATCACGCAGTCAACCTCAACCTAAGAAGTGGACTTCTTCAGGCTTGGGTAGGCCAAAGCCGTCTCACGATTGAATTAGAAAATCAAGCACTCAAACCAATAGAACAGGCACCAACTCCTGGTCCCTCCAGGAATCCACATGAAGATAACAATGTTGTTCTTGTACAAACTTCTATGGTGCAGAGGGGTGTCAATCTTACTGAAGGTACAAGAGCCAATAAGGAGTTCCTAACTGATCCAAAGAAGATCCTAGACGAGCAGACCAAACATCACTTGACACGAAGGAGGCTGCTGATCAAGAGGCAGGAGCACCAACTTGTGCAACACGGAGCATCTCGTGGCGCGAAGCAGATCTGGATACGCAAGGATGGGAAACCCACAACTCTAATAGCAGACTCTCAAGAAGACAAGAAACGAGCCTCACCGTCAAGGAACGAAGTGAAGAAGCCCCCTAGGATAACCCCTAGGCATACCATTTCTATTTGGGTCCCTAAGTGGTCAATGAAGGCTACCCCTAATGCTAGACAGATATGGGTGCCCAAGGCCTGCTTACAAGCCCAAATTACTTCACCTTCAGGCACTAGGATGAAGCAACTTTCACAAGCACTCATGACCAACAACTCAGAAAATGAAAAGATACCTACACCTCTCACTGTCCCCACTCCCATCAACCCTAGGAATGTCTGGAAATGGGTACCCAAAAGGTCCCAAATACATCACACTCTCATCCAAAAATCTTCACCTGTCTTTAGCTCTAAGAGCTACGACTCCTCTATCAAAGTGTGGAGAATTAAACTGTGTACTAAACCCCCTGACCCAATTCTGTAAATCCGTCTACTCTAACACAGGAGCATTCTGAGCCCATTGCATAACCAAAGTATGCATCTAGGATGACTCTGACCTCTAATCACCACTCACACCTATCACAAACACTTCACCGCTAACCACTGACCTCCGGGATTGTCATGTTAGTATTGTGAAGGGAACACCATTACAGCTTGTTTCCTATGCAACACTAATGTGCCTTTCGTCTTCCAGCAGATAAGCAACCTACTCTCATGGCAACAGCGGCAGGCACAAGCTCTCAGGCAGGATCTGGTGCTCCAATCAATTGGGATGCCATGCCGGTGGAGGCCCCACCAACAGCTCGACCTGAGGAGTTCGTGAATGTGCGGAGGATTCCTATTCCAGATCCACCAAATGGCCTAACCGAAAGAGTAAAGGGGCATTCTCACTGGTTCAATGAGATGCCAGGAGATTTGGGGGACGCGGATCATATCTGGGAGTCCAAGATGGAATGTGGAGGAGTGTGGTGGACCTTCCAGTTCTTCTCACGAGAATTCGAAGCATTGCAAAATGCAGCTCCACTTCAAGATATCTGGCAAAAAGCAGGATTACAAACTTATTTCAGTGCAGCTCTGCCTAAACCAGATTTCCTCAGGTGCTACTACCTAATTGCCACGCTGAAGCCGACAGGGGACAAGGATCATTCAGGCACATTCTGGGTGCCCTCCTTGTCAAATCTGGAGGAAATGAGGAAGTTCGAATTGAATGTGACTTTAATCAGGGAAGCACTTCAGATGTATGGCACGCATGTACCTTCTGACCGCGACCCCTTGATACCGGAGTCGATGAAAAGCAATAGAAGCAAGAAACTAAAAGAAATGTGCGCCCTCATCCCCAACATCGCCATACCTTTGCGGATGTGCCTCCAACACTTCGCATTCCCCGCTCAGGACCGTTTCACTCAACCTCACAAGAAAATATGGTATGGGCTATATCTAGCAGAGACTGGAAGCTTGCCCATTAAGATGCCGGTATGGATCTTAGACCAAGTGTATGAAGCAGGCAAGCGGGGAGTGAGGAAGCCCACTTTACATGGCTGTTGTGCGCTGACAAGAATTATCTATAGATGTCTTGCATATGATGTGCCAGTTGCCCGAGCTCTAAAGTATGCACAACTGGAGCTGTTCAAAGGGCGGAAGTCAGGGAGCCAGCCTGCAAAACGAATGCGTGGATCGCTCTCCCAGGTAATGATCCCTCAAGAGGCCACGACTGAAGCCTCTCCCAGACCAGAAGCTCAGGTCGCACCTTTTACGATCCATCTTCAAGGAGTTCAAGCTGGGGAGGTGGTACAACCTGCTCCATCCGCCCCTCCACTACCTACCGAGGCAGAGTTTGCATCTATGGCCACCTTCACAGAGGATCCAAACTTTGATTTTGAAAGATTCCTGCAGACGGTCCCTCTATCAGACAGTGAAGATTCCCCTGACAATGTTGATCCGGGAGCATCAGTCCAAAGAGAACAGCCACGGGGCGAGACCAGCAGAGTACATGGGGAAGAAGTGGCACAACATCCTCAGGACCCAAATACACAAGTTCAGGAAGGTGCACAAAGAAATGAACCAGAAGACAGTGAAGAAGAGGCCCCTGCCTACACGGCACAACTCAGACGGCTGTACAAGACCATCAAGCAGGTACAGAGAAGACATAAGATGACAGAAGAGGCGAATAGAGCTCTAGTGAACCAGATGCTTCAAACCGAGAATGTCGACTCACATTTTGTGGAATCATTGAATCTATTGGCAGAGACATGTGGGATCGGGGAAGCATTGAGGACAATGGTCTATCAGGAAAACCCTATCTATGATCAACGAAGGATTGATACACGGCCAGGACGCGGGAAAATGATTCAAATGGAAGCCTCTACCGCCTTGCCTACTATAATTTCAGAGGATGTTCACATGACGAGCCCAAGTCCCACTAACGAACAAGAGGTAATTACACACGTACCATCTCCACCGCCACCTTCCATCCACCCTTAAGAACCCTTCTCCACTATCCCTTCTGAACAACCGATATCCACCCATCATGAAACCATTGTACACACCTCCGTTTTTACACCCTTCCCTTTACCCACATCCAGCACTTCCACCCAAATTTTTGAACCTCACACCGGTCATCCGGCCACCGATCAAACCATAATAGGTCACCCTTCCTATCTCCCCGCCCTTGGACAACCACTTGCCAATAGCCAGACCTTATCCCAGCCTTTTCCATCCACCCACACCCAAACCCTATCCACCACTCCCCTAGTAACTGCCTCACACTCAACCCAAGTCACACAACCCTCATTCTAGACAAACCTTGTAAATATACTCCAACAGGTGGATAATTATAATAAAAAGTCCCTTTCCCAACCCCACTCCCCCACATTCACTGCCACCACTATCACACCACCCACCATTCCTGTATTCACAGTGCACGAATCACACACTCTCACGTCCGATCCCATGGACATCTCACCATCCACAGGATCACCCACCACCACTGTTATTCCTACATCACCACGTGTCATTTCACTCACGTCGCCATTTCCAAGCACTGTAGGCACAACATCCACTTTTCCCTTTCCCATCTCCAGACCCCTTGCATCTTCCACCTTTACCCCTGCACCCACCTCATTTAGTCATGCACTCAACACCATGCTCGAAGCTGCTGCCCAACTTAAACAGGAATACATGTTATTAGAAGAAAACAATAAAGAGCTATGTACTTTGTCATCCCACCTCCAGGCACGTGTCACTGCCTTGGAGTTGTCTAATACGGAATTACAGCAGAAGGTGACCACCCTCCAACAATATCAGGTGGAGCTCGAGTCCACACATACAGAGAAGAATAGGGCAACGGAGGAACAACTTAGAGATCAGCTAGCCCGTAATGCTAGACTACAACGAAACATGGCTCTACTCCGACGCCATTTAGCGGCTGCTCAAGAAGAAAACAAAAAACTACAGCAACAAAATCAAGACAACCTCGAAGCAGCCATGGAAAATACTCCAAGGGCACCCATTGACCCGGCTAAATTCCAAGCCATCCCCTCAGAGAATATACAACAAATATTAGAAACCTATGCCACTCTCTTAGAAGCACATGATCAGCTTGCTGACCAAGTCAAAGACCTACAGAAAGCCCAAGTGCCTGCACCACACCAACAAGAACCTAAAGAGATGGCCAACGCTGCAACCTCACCAGAGCCAGAATTATCAGTAACCAATGAGGTACTTGAGCTACGGCAACAGGTGGGAGAACTAAAAATTAAATTGTTACAGTATGAACGACCTCCCTCTCCACCTGATCAAACCATAGAAGAAGACACAGTAGTCATTCCAGTGGAGGAGGCATTTGAAGACAATTATGAGCCTCAACCCCTTCCAGGAGGCAGAATTACAGAGGAAGGTCAGGATACATATGAGGAACCCCCGTCAGCATGGATGAAGCAGGTAGAGGAGATGGGTCACACTCACGAAGAGCATGTTGCAACTCAGATGCTAGCCATGAAAGCCATAGAGGAGACCATACTCAAATCTGAATATTTCTCGAACTTGGCTCCTAGGCGGCTGATAACTAGCTCAGAGTTACAATACAAACCTTATTTTGTATTGTTGGCAGACTACAATGCTGAGATCAAACGCATAACCAACAAGTACCCCTCCTTCGCAACACAATTCGAACCCGAGGACATCCCAGAGGCAGCCAAAAAAGGGGCCATATTCCAGCCCATATGGAGGCAAAGATTACTGGAAACATACCCGGACATGCTGAGAACATGGGATCACGCTCCCATGCATTTGAAGTATAACCCTTGTTATGGGCCAGTACAAAGAAGAAGATCATGGAAAGCCTTCGCCATCAAAGTTCAGAACAATGTAAACTGTAGAGAATGGCTTAATTACCCCGCCATTGCACCCCCAACCGGCACCCCCACAGTATCTTACATGATAGCAACCATCAGACATTGGTTGCCACGCCTCCACCCCATGCCATATGTGGCTGCCCAGATGATGCTCAAGATATTCGATATGATGCAGGTGGTGCTCAAAACTTTCCGCAATGTATGACATATTCAGCCTCCGATTCCCGGCTTCATCAATGGTAATTATGACCTCTTGTATGATATGAGCACAACCCCCAGCATACGAGTTGCTTATGCATGGCACGCATGCATCAGATATCTCCCTGCCTGCTATAAGCAAACTTTCGACGATATGTTTACCACGGGGTTCTGGGAGTCACACTCAGAAGTGTTCGCACCACGCCCAACCCACCTGCTACATCTATTCGCGTGTGAACAAACCATGCACTCAGAACTCTACACAACGCCACAACCGAACATACCGGGTGTAGTCAATTGGGAGACTGTCACTCTAGCACAATGGTGAGTACCAACGTGAGGAGATACACCTCATAAATGTCAATCCGTGGAGACGTGAGGACCGGTATGAAGACCGCGAGCAAGTGATGGCACAAGTGCGTGAGTGAAAGCACACAAGCATGCACACACATACACACACACGCACACAAGGTAAGAGCAAAGAGTGGAACAATGGACAGCTTCGATTACCAAAGAGCTCTCTTACAAAACTGAAATCTACAACAAGCCAACCTCAAAAATGAGCTCTCCAGCCTTTTTTATAGTTTTTGAGTGGTTTTGGCCCTGTCCAGACCTAGTGTCCGGCCTAGTTAAAAAATAGGTTCCAGGGCTTATTTGGGGGCTCAAACGGAGTCTAAAAATTATGAAAATTGGTAGGATGGTAGATCTAATACTCCTCAAGCTCGAGGACTCCTCGGCTTGAACAAAATGGAGTTACAAAAATGGAAAATGGTATTTACAATGGTTTTTAGTGATAAAAATCACTATTTTTGTAGGGATTTCTTCTGAAAATTTGACAGGTGCTTCTTGGAGCTCCCTACTTGCTCCTTCTTCTTGTGTGTCTACTTCCTTGATGCGCTTCCATGCTGTGTCCTTGACCTTGAGCTTCAACAGAGACCCTCCAGAGAGACTTGGTTCGGGGACTACGCATCAAGGAACAAGAAGTGGCAACCGACCTCCTGCAAGAGTACATTGATCAAACAGTGGAGCAGAGGTCTGTCAGAGGCGACAGACGCTAGGGGGGGGAGAGTGTTGGCTGTATACGAGAAGAAGCAAGTACGAGCATACAAGCAGATCTAGCACTAAGGCAACCCTTTATTTTTTCAAACCATTTCACCAGTTAAAAGTGATTCTCATCACTAAAAACCCCTGTAAATACCATTTTCACCTTTTTGTAGCTCCATTTTGTACAAGCCGAGGAGTCCTCGAGCTTGAGGAGCCTTAGAAGTAGTTGCCTGCCAATTTTCATAATTTTTAGATCTCGTTTGAGCCCTCAAATAAGCCCTGGAACCTAATTTTTAACTAGGCCGGACACTAGGTCTGGACAGGGCCAAAGCTAGTCAAAAACTATAAATAGAGCTAGAGAGCTCATTTTTGGGCGAGCTTCTTGTAGTTTTGAGCTTGTATGAGAACTTTGTTGCAATAGAAGTGATTCCATTGTCTTACTCTCTTTGTTCTTGCCGTGTGTGCGCGTGTGCATGTATGTGTGTGCATGCTTGTGTGCTTCTCACTCACGCACTTGTGCTTCCACTTGCTCTTGGTCTTCATACCATCCGCACGTCTTCCCGGATTGACATTAAAGGAGGTGCTACTCATCACTGAGCTACACCACCTTGCATCGCATTCTTGTACATTTGGTTCCTTCATTCCCAGTCGTATATCCCCAAGCTCAACTTCCAAAGCTTTGGCTTTTCCTAAGTCTATGTTCATCATGTAACATTCAAGTTGACTTGTGTGTGTCAACCATCCAAGCAATTCTTGGTCTGATTCATCCTTGTAAGCTAATGGGTTCTTATACTCTCTCATCTTCATGTTTTGGAATTTGAATAATTGCAAATTGAACCCATCCTGAAGCAGATCCTTGTAGGGCTCAGTGTTCAGGGCAAACCTTACTCGTGCTTTTTCTTGCTTCACTTTCTCCTTTGTTTTTTTCTCCAATTCCTCCTCTGTTGTTGGACTCTTGTCACTTGAGTTTGAGGAAACTTGGATTTGCACATGATCAGACTTTGGCCCGATTGTAATGAACCCTGTGCGCTAGTCATGCACACATTTGGCTTGCACAAGCCATGGCCATCCAAGTAGGATTGAGAAGGTGGCTTCTGAAGTCCTCGGTCTGACTATCAAGTAATCGACACTAAACTCTAATCCTCCAACCACTGTGCTCATATTCTTCAAAAGACCAGCCGGTTTCACTTGAGTTTGGTCCGCCATTCTTAAGGACATTGGATTCTCCTCCATGGAGCAATTGAAAGGGCGCTATAGCCAGTTCTTTTATCCTCAGATAACCTGAAGCAATATCTTAAAGCATAGTATGGGATGATGATGCCATGGGGTACGTGAGGAGCATCTTAAGAGAAGGGGGAATATCAAGGCTTACAACCTCCGACATCATAATATAGATAGCCTCTAGTTCCTATAAGGTTGTATGTCATGCGTGCAGTTTGTTTTATTGAACATGCTACAATTGTAATCGAGTTCGGAGGTTCAAAATACTTTCCTATCTTGACACTTGCATAGTGATGAGTCATGGGGTTCAAGAAAAACACATTGACAAAAGGAGAGGAAATATATTTAGAATCGGAGTTTTGAAAGGGAGGCAGTAAGTTGATAATTGTTTTTTTGTGACTGAGTGATGAACTAATTCAACTAGTTAAAGTTGGATCGCAATGTCCATGCTCAATGCACTTTCTAACTCTTTATTAGATCGCGAGCCGGGGTGGCTGGTTCCTTCATTCATGCGAGTAAATTCCCTTACCCTACCTCAAGCATTGTTATCGTCATTTTGATTGTTCAAAAGTACTTGTCTGAGACGAGGTAAAGTAGATAGGGCCTTGGGTGTAGTCCAATCATTCTCCCATCATTTCCCCTCTGTAAATCAATCTCTCTTCCAAATCAAAGGTGTGTTGGATCAAGGCTAATTAAAAATCCATAAAGGAAACGTTGTCCATTTGCATGCCTCCTAGTTATACCAATTCAAAGGTTGCCCTCTGATTTCCTCTCAAATTTAGCACATTTTCGACCCTAAGGTGAGTTCAAGACTTGCACTCGCACTATGCATCAAGGTAGCTATGAATACTCGAGTGAGAGTGATGGAGGGTGAGTACGAGAGAAAAGACTAGAGAAGTGTCTGTTTGTGAGTGGGGGAGTGAATAGGTGTAAGTGAAAGAGGGTTTGGGTGAGAGTGTAAAGGAGGACATGAACGTGCATGTGTGATTGAGCAGGGAAGTTAGAGAGGGTGTGGGTGAGTGTAGGTGTGTGGAAGTGTGCACGTGAGAGTAAGCGAGAGTTGGGGAGGAGAGGAAAAAAATTGGGGATCGAAAAAGCGAGTGCATTTGTGCATGTTCGTGTGTTGAAGGTGAGTAAGATCTCCCAAAAATTTAGAAACCCAAGCAACTTAGTGGCGGAAAAACACCTTCCTTGCGGCTTCATATAACCCATCATGACTGCTGCCCCGCTATCCAATTGAGAACCTGGGATTGCATATCCCTTAATTTCAATGGCCACAAAAGGAGCATTTGAATCAATCTAGGTTGTGATGCTCTGAATAAAACCTTGGATGTCTTTTTCCTGTCTCTTCTTGTCTCGAGCTTTCCTCGGTTTCTTGATATATTCGTTGTAAAATTGCTTCCTATATGTTGGGGAACATCTTAGCAAGGTGCCAATGTCCAAAGTAACTTCTGTTTCGGCCAACATTTGCACAATGTCAATTTCCTCTGTGCTTTTTCCTTTCCTTACGACATTTTGTGGGTTTTAATCTCTCTGGGAATGGGGCAATGCCTAGCATGAACTTCTTCATCACCGACGAAAGTATTTTGATTTCGTCTCTATCTTCAGATTCTTGTTGCTCAACAAGTCCCTCCACTTGTTCTTCTACCTCCCTATGCTTGGGTGCCTTTTCTTTATCAACATTTTCACTACTTTTTTCCGCATCCTTCTTCACATATTCTTGGGTCCTCCTGACCACTACCACAATAGGATCTTTTCGTGCACTCTTGCCTGGGTCAACTTCTACAAAGTGCATGGAAGAACTGGGTCCTTCTTGGGAATCCGGTGTCCTAGACACCACACCTATTGTAGGAATTTGTTCTTGTACTCTAGGAGTGGGATGTGCCTGGGTCTCAACATAGTTTGAGGATTCTACTGGCCCTTTTACTTTGCCATTGTCGGCTTTCTTTTTTGGACAGTCTTCATCAAAGTGGCCCTCTCCACTGCAGTACCTGCACATTGGAGTGTAATCAACGGGTTTCTTTTCATTTGGGCATCTAGTTTGAGTATGTCCAAAACCATGGCATCTCCAACATTGAATTGGACCAGCCCCCCTTCCCTGGGCCTGTGCTTCTCTTCCACGATAGCCACCCTCTTGACCTTGAGCACCATGCTCATAAGTGTGTCTGGTCTCCCAACGAGGTACATGTGGGATGCTTTGAGCAGGCAGTCCTGTGTAAGGACGCCTTTGGGTGTTTTCGGATTGTAGGTTCCGTTCTTCATAAGCCCTTTTATGATAACAATGGTCCTCTATATGGTTCGGCCTATTGCAGAAAGTGCAAAACCGTCTAGGTGGTGGTCTATCCACGAACACTCTTGAAACTGTGGGGCACTCCCAAGCCAGATGACCATAGCCATGGCACTTCCCACACCATGTGGTGGACCTAAACACCCCCTGATTAGGGTCCGAGGTTGTCTCATGTTTCACAGTGTATGTTTCTTGGGTGAGCGTGGTAGCTTTTACTGCTTGAGTTACCAACTCTATTATTCGCTCCTCTGTCAATGCGGGTTTAACCTCGACTGGCGTATTGGTCGTAGCTACAAAGGCCGGAGTGGTCAATGTAGGGCTTCCTTGGCCAAGATTTCTTACTGGTGCGCTCCTTAGTCCTTCTGTTGGCTCATATAGGAGCTCTATCCTCCTCTATTGACTCAATTGCACTTCCTCCCATACCCTAGCCTGCTCTTTGGCAGCTATCAAATTGATGGGCCGCGTAAGGCTTATATGTTGCTGTGTAGTGGGATCCCTTAATCATGCGATAAACCTCCTCTTTAGTGTTTCATCATTTGGGGCATTTACGCCAATCTTCCTTACCAAAGTTTCCATTCTCTGGATATAATGGTCTATGCTTTCATTTACTCCTTGTCGTTGATAGTCCATTTCTTGGGGAAGGCGGTCTTGGAACCCTTGTTTTCGAAATTTCACCAAAAAGGCATCTTTTAGCATTTGATACGTCCCTCTCTCTTGAGGGGTCGAATTCCCATACCAGTTTGCTGCCTCGTCTCGGAGGGTTGCTGGAAAAATTCTTAATCTCTGCCCTTGGTCTACGACTTCATTCGCCTCGCAAGTCACTTCAAAAAGCTAAATGAAATTGTCTGGGTCCTCATCCCAGAGGCCTGAGAATCTTGGGAAGTCTCCTAGATGTACCGGAATGCGGTACGCCATTTCAAACAAAGGGGTGATATCAATGTCACTTCTTTCCTAGAAGTTCAGAGCCCTTGGTTTCAAGACTCCCTCGAGTCTCCTTACCTGAGCGGCTACTCTTCTCCGATAATACCTTCTTTCCTCTAACTCCTTCCAACTACTCGAAGATGTTTCGTATGACTCCTGCCTACGCCTCTCTCAAGCTTCAGCCCTTCGAGCGGCTCGCTCTTCTCTCTCAGTTCTAGTTCTTCTTGAGGAAGAACTTTCTTCGCTCATGTACTAGTCACTGGGTCCGAGAGCTCAGCCAACTTGTGGCGCTAGGCAAACCTATGGCACTCTCTTGTAGAGACGTGCCAAGCTCTCCCCAGTGGGATCGCCGAATGGATAAGGTCTTGAGCCCGTAGAATGTGCAAATAATTGCACCTATATCTAGCTATTTCTACTTTGTTTCTCGTAACTTGCCAAGTTTATTTCACCCTCAAGCCACAGTGATGTCCGTTGTGGCCCACATTTCTAATCTTGTTTGCTTATTCTTTGGTCATTTGACAACCTTGATCTTGGTCCTATTGCCCGCTTTGATACATGAAAGTTCTAGTTTTAAGCCTGGTTTTATCATGCCCCTTCCCTTTTCTTCTTCCCTCTCAATCGTAACCCCCTCGTATACCCTCCTTACTTACAATCCTACGTTCACCTCCTCACGATGCTCACCCAATCTCGCCAAACCCTACACACTCTAGTGCATGCCCTTCCTCTTCCTCTAATTAGCACACACACTCTCTCTATTTCCTTTTGTCCCTCTCTATATGGTGCATTCTTTCACTTCTTCACTCTTACTCCTCTAGTTGCACACACCTAATAGCCAAGCGCTCACACTCATAATCACTCACTCACTAACTCACCCCTACACACCCGCACACTCCCTATCTAGTCACAACTTATGATTCTTTCTCACCCAAACACACATAAACAGTCCAGCTTGCACATAACTCATACTCACATAGTTATTAATGCCCTCTTACATACTTGCAAATTATCACTCTCACTCTCAGCTCTGCTCTCTTTTCTCTCCTTCAAGCTCATTCTCTCACTCTCACCTTCAGTCCACACATGCATGCTCAACAGTCAAAATAGACTCTCCCACACATTTTCTAGCACAAAATCACTCAAACCTCGAGCATATGCCAACACACATACACACACACACGTTCACACTTTAGTGTGCACATATAAACACCATCACAGCCACACCTGCAACCATGCAGCCAATCAGACACACACATTCAATTGGACATACTCACTCACACAACAACGCACCTTTAAACACACACCCTTCCACACGAACACTTAGCCACAACTTTACTCACACATTCATTCTCAAACATTCAAAACTCAGGCATTCAAATCTTCACACACTAACACACTCTCACATAGCTGCACACTGTCATTTTCACTCTCAGCCTTCACGCACTCTCACTCATTAACACACAAGTCAAACACACAACTCATTCAATCATAGGCTCCAATATCCAGATATTCACATACTCAAATTCACCTATTAACCATCAAGTGCACCATGAAGTGATTATACATGTGTGGATATCAAAGGCACAATGAATTGCATCTCAGTTATCTATGAGTTGGTGCATGTTGATGCATTCCTAACCAATGCAATACTTACATACATAGCCCTTTAGGGATTCGATGCAGATAAACTTAGAATACTCAAAACAGACGCACCTTTGGTGTCCCATATAACTTCCGAAACAGAACATAGCAAGATATTTCCATGCTTTCAATAGTTATAAATCATAAGGTCCTTATTTTCTCCATGTAAACATGTACATTCTGAGTACATTATGCACTAAACAAAGATAGGGGATGACTTCAAGATGTACATAAAATATCTGACAGCTTTTAATACATATCAGTGAAATGAGCTCCTAGATTTATGAAAGATTTAAGTCCCTCCCTTGCTCCCATATCAAGAAGATCCCAACCTGATAACAATATTTGAATGTTCAGCCGGACAAAAAGTTCTTCCTTTGCAGCTCACTAACCTCCCGATGTGCAACAATGACAATTCCTTGCTGATCTCATTTCCACAGCAGAAGCCCAATGTGTCTTCATTCTCTCAACTACAGAACAACTCTCTCTCTCTCTCTACCTCAGTAGGGTGACTCTCTCCTCCTCAATCAAACCTTGCTGGTCTCTCTATGCTTTAGTCTGCAGGCTCCTTTTACTTAGACTAGTGTTTTTTTCTAAAATCCTCGAACTCCCTTATTGGGGAAGGAATGCCACTTTTATAGAGTGGAAGAGGGGACAGGGGATCAAACACCTTTGACCACACGTGGGTGGAAAATCTTAGAGGTGCACGTGGGGGTTTGAGACTACAAGAGTGGGTGTCAGAGTAGAGGAAGAGTGGGGGAAGGAGTGGTGGACACAGGATCTGACCAGGGCAGAGAGGAGTGGGGCATGTACAATAGTCTAAAAGAACTAGAGAGAGAAAAGGGTCAGAGTATAGGGAGAGTCGGTCATAAGTGACTGGGGGGCAGGTCCCTGAAATTTAGGATCTGCTTCCGTAGGGTCTCTCTCCAGAGTCCAAGTCCATCAAGCTAATACCAGCTTTTAAGATACAGACAAGTATTGCTACATCTACCTCTATTAAATCCTTTTGTGACCGTGCATAAAGTTGAAGAGCGTTAAATATTCCACTTGCTTACACCAGGTCATCAACCAACACCTATTTCCTTTCTCCCCTGCAACCTCCACTACCTTGTGCCATGCGTAGAACATCCATAGCTTCTGCTACTTTTGCCTTCAAGGTATCAGGAGATTCAATGAGGTGCAATACCTCAGGCTAATCCATTTCCAGTAGCATACCACTCACTTTGCGAGCATGATCATGCTCAATCTGATCAACTAGGGGATAGAGTTACTCTCCCAACATCATTCTATGTTGGTCAAGAGGAGCTGATGCCAATGCAGATGCAAGTGCCTGTTTGTGGTAATGCCCAATAAGAGAAACGAGAGTTCTGTCTTCCTCAACTGCGACTGCTTGAAGGGAAATAGGAAAGGTTGTCTGGTTTGGGATTATACCTTCCTATCCATCTTAGGAAGCAAACGTAAAGCCATTGATCCTTGACCAACCTGAGTGTATCCTGAGAGCATGTTGTTCCAAGAAATTCTATCTCGATGTACCAGGGAAGCAAAGACATGCTCCATGTCCACAATTGCCCTGCATTTCTTGTACATATTCATCAATGTGTTGTGCAAAAAAAATTAATGGCTAGGAACCCGTTCCTGCAAGCATCGGCATGAACAACCTGTCCTATCTCATACCAGCCTCCTTTTACTATGTCTTCTTGCTCCGCAAGGATACTCAGTGCCTGAAGGACAGAAATATATGTTCGATATGTGGGTTCCACATCCTCATGTTGCATTTGTCTGAACAAAAGCAAAGCTTCATTTCCAAGATCTTGCCTTACGTAAATAGAAAGCATAGTGTTCCATATAACAACATTAGAATGGGGTAATTCTACAAAAACATTCTCTGTAACTCCCAAGGCATTAAGTCTCCCATACATATTTAGCATCAAGCTAGAAACCATTGTGTTTGATACACAACCTTGCACATAGGCATCGTCCTGTAATAGCTGACCCTAGTTAAGATAAGCTGTAACCTCACAAGCCTTGAACATGACAACAAAAGTACTGGATGATGGTTTAATTACATCAGACTTCGTCCGCATATACCACTCTACTGCTTTCTCAGCTTTTCCTTCATCAACGAAGAGTGACAATATCATATCCCAGGATAGAACATCACATTGTTCCATAGTCGAAAAGACATCTTCTGCATCTAGAAGGGCACCACAACTTGTGTACATATTGAGCACTGCATTACCAACTTTAACATTTGAAAGAAGTCCTTTCATGCACACGTACACATGGAGGATTCTACCTTGATTAAGATCTCCTTCCATGACACACGCCTTGAATGCAGAGAGAAATGTACACTCATTAGGATCAACATGTTCCTATACCACTTCCTCAAAGCAATCAAGGGCATCACATGTTCGCCCTTGTTCAGTATACCTAGAAATCAATGATGTGTATGAATAGATAGAGCGATGGAGTAACTCGCTGTGCATGCACGGGGCCTTGTCAATAGCACCACAAATGAAAAAAGTGACGACGAGATAATCACCCAGAATCCCAGAGAGAGGAGCTTGATGTTGTTGGATGTGTGCAAGAACTTGCCTTGTGTAAGATATGGATCCAATTCTGCCACGCTTGCAAGCCTTGCAAAGGGACAAGTAGGTATTTGGAGGGAGAGGAGCCTAAACACTGGCCAAGAGCTCCATAGCTCCCGCAAGCTCCCCTCGTGCATAGCGTCTGTATTGCACGGCTCGCCATCGTTTGCACAGAGGCAACACACATTGATAGTGCACGCATCTATGCGCACTACTCAAGATTCTTTGGTGTTGGTCTTTTCGCTAAGGATAGATGAGATGCAATAGAAATTCAAGCTCTGCACCTCAATGCTCCCATGCCATAAGCTCCTCCCTAGTGTTGCAACTGAAACTGTAGTGAAGCTTCGAGTATTCGTATAACACAAAGCATGTGTTATTTGTTGCAGCTCATCAAGAGTGAAGTCATTCTCATCCATTTGCACGGGATAGTGCGTCAGTCACGTAGTATCGATTAGGCCTGTATGTGCACAAAGATAGAAATCCTAATCTCTCGGATAACATAGGCTTGCTTCCACAATTGTGTTGGCCCTATATTCCCTTCCTGGCTGACATCTTGGATTCCTTGAGCAGAAGAAGGATCCTCAGATACAACATGACAAAGGAACAGAGTTTTCCACTGCCATGTATAACAAGAAACTGTGAGCTTCATAAAGTATGGACACAGGGAAAACGTTGGGGGAGGGTTTTAAACTTCACCCTTTCGAGCCACCTTCATTGGCTCCTTCCAGGATGTCAACACTAGGGGGTTGGGGGAAGGAGCTTCTCCCACGGCTCTCCCGCCCAACCAAATTTCCCTACCCCCCCCCCTTTGCATGGGCAGAGGAATCCGACCAGGAGGCCAACAGGCCCGAAAATGTCAGGGAGCATGGTCCCCCAAAAAGTCCAATGCCTCTAATAGCATTGCTATCAAGGATATCAATATTATTGGGTTCAACAAGATATCAATATTATCGAGTTCAACAAGGTGTCTGTATAATGAGACATGCATCCAATATCTTTCCTCCAAAATGACAAACTTATCAATGGACATAAAAATAAATTGGAATAACTTTTGATTTTCCAAGTTTGTACAGAACCATTTCATCCTCAACCACCACCCTTTTACCCTCCGTTTTTGCAATGTCCATTGTCCTGCATATTAATTTTGTGTTTCCTTTATCCTTAGATAATCCATTTGACAAGAAATATTCTATAGTGGCATAAAAGTCCTTGCTCTTTTGCCCAGGTATGCCCTTGAAAAATCGTATCTTCATCACTGACAACATCGATTTTGTACCCACTAGAAAATATACACTACCTTCACCTTCAAGATGACACAATCATTGCCCTTGACATTCTTACTGTCTCCAATCATCGCCTGGGAGATATGGATATACGAAGCGGGACCCGGTTTACAAGTGACTGGCTTACCACTTGAAACCTCAACACCAAGGATCAACAGTTTTACACAGAAGATGTATACTCAAACTAAACACAAATTATACCACAAAACCCCATAGCTGCTGATGGACAAAATTGTCTAACAGAACTAAGTGGTTGAGAACGTACGAGCTGACAATGGCCAATCGTACCCAACAACTAAAATAAAAAACATGCCCAATAGACAAACTTCCTTTTGATAGCAACCTCAACAAATGACAACATGCATTCATGTATTTACGCCACACCACATGTACATAACCATACAATCTCCTTATGTATGTCATCATGCTGTATTTTACACATTTATTTCGGAGTGCATGCACATGCACCAACACTATGGGATCCCTATCGACATACATGTGACTATCGCAAAACAACTTCAAGATGCCACACATCGTAATCTGCATATACATCCATTCATCTACTCGTAGATGCACATGCACATGTACCTACATATTCTCATGCTCACACATGCAACACATGCAGACACCCCATGAATGTCAATACAACCATCAACAATTCTCTAATAATTTAAGAAAAAAACATTCTTGACAACTTTATTTTCATATTTGTCATGCTACTAGACCGCCCAATCCACACACCCTTCCTGTGTAACAAGGCATTTGGTTTGACTCTCAAGGGCATTGCCTTAGCTTGGTTTCAGCCCCTCAACAGTCACAATTATCAAAACATAGGTCAACTGCTAGAAGAATTCATTGTAGAATTTTCCAAGAGTGGCATCGGCCATAATACATCATCCTTGATCCACAGCTTCAAGCAGTCACCCCAAGAAACAGTGCGACTTGCAGGAGATGGTTCAGATAGTACTTAGAAAGATGCCCTATTCCAGACTTACCCACACTAGCCAAACAAGTGGCAATGTTTTTACATGGCTTACTGAGCTGAAAGTTAAGGTCATATGTGTACTTGAAGGAGCTTAGATCCATAGAAGAGTGTGTGCGGATATGTATTGACATAGAAGACAATTTGGGTGAGGAGTTAGGACTATCCAAACTCTATAAGGACTCTGACAGCTCTACTAGTCATACCTCTAGAACCTCCACTGAGATAGATGAGATAGCTGAGCAAGTTGCCAAGAAGCTAGGAGTCCAAAATTGACAAACACCAAGAGTCACCTCATTGAACCGATGTTATACTTATGGAGGGGACCACATGGCTAACGTATGCCCAATACAGAACCCAAACATAAGAGAAAGGAATGCTCCATATTGCACCATTGACAGAAAATACATGAACCACGCAGCTCAAGATTGCCCATACAATAGGCAGACTGTTAGACAAAATTATCAGCAACCTTACCAGCAGGGCAGGTGTCAGAATCAATACCAATAATGTTATTATAGGCCGCAATAGCAATATCAGGCACATTATAGGCCACAACCAGTCCTAGGAAACCAACCACTAGCTCCTGCCAATGTGATCCCAATTAAGTATGCAGTGGTAGAGGAGAATCTTAATAGAGCATTGGTGCCACTAACCCCATTGGTCTCAGAAAATGACTCTCATGCTCATAGTTCAGACTACTCCCATGAAGATAGTCCACAAGCTTATTGCACAAAGTCACTAGAGCATAGTGAGGCTTATTCCTATCAATAGGAGACACCATTTATAGAACAAAATTGGGAGCCAAAGTAATCCAATGTCATGTTTACATATCCCAACCCCAGGCCCCAAGCGAGACAAGTAAGACCAAAAGCCCCTAGAGGTCCATGTTTTAGATGTCTGGGTGACCATTTCATTCATGAATGTCCCCACTCACCGTCTCTAGGACAAGGACAAAACATCACAATACAAGGTTTTTGTCTTAAGTGTGGCAAAGAACATCTCCCGAGAAATTGTCCCAGGAATCCCTCTAGTGCGCCCAAGGTTACCCATTAATGTGGTAGGCTTAGTGGTGGATTCAAGTGCAAGTAGCAGTAATGTGGCTCCTGTATAGGCAGTTACTAGGGCACAAGCCATACAACAAGCAAAACCAGCTAATCAATTAGAGTCAAGCGAATCAAGAGAGCCTACTAAGAGGAAAACAAGAACGTTGAAGGATACCAAAGAAAAAGCTAATCGCAAGTGGAATAAAAAGTTATCTGAACTAGAAGAAAGCTTGAAAGACACAAAAACAAAAATACAAGACATTGCATCTCAAATCCCCTCGCATGCTAAAACTCCATCCACACCACCTCATTCCACCCCAACAGCCATTGTAAATAAACCACAACCAGGGTCTGTTCTTGCAGATCCAACTCCTGAAGGCTTGGACATGATGTTCAAGGCTTACCAGGCTCGACCTCAAGAAGGACCAATAGCCAAAAACCTAGACAAGAGCTACCCTAGAGCAGATTTAGAGATTGAACGGACAAAAATGTGCATGAAAATGGTAGAACTAGCTCAAGCTATGCTCCAGACTAGTCAAACATTCAATCAAACAAACTCTATCAAACCAGATTTGCATTGCTAGGGCTTATTAGAAAGATTAGAGCAGTTGGTAAACAAGCCCCCGATTTCTTTACCTACACAGGTTCAACCGGTTATTGAAAGAGAAATTTCACCACAAAAGAAAACTTATGTTCCTGATTCCATAGATGAGGGAGCACCTCTTTCAATTCCACAGTACTCTCAAGAGTTCTTGCAGGAAATATAAGAAGAGAAATGGGCCAAGGAGAAGGGTAATCGCCCTCCTATTACTGAGATTGATGACCTTCATGATCAATTTCCCCAAGACATTCCATCTATCTATGGAGACCAATTAGAGCAGCAAGAAGATGAGATTAGATTTTGAATCTAATTCTTTACAAGAGTTGCCACAATTCATAGGCCCATGGGAGTCTGAATCTCTCCAGATCAGAGCTCCCACAATATTGGTAAGAAATGAAGACTCAATGGTCCCATGGAACATTGATGTCATGAAGAACACTAAGGTTTAGTGTCATCTCACCGTAGAAGAGCTGCTCAAAGCAAAACCTGAGCTATGGAATCATGTGAAGGATCAGGTCCCAGAACTTGATTCCAATATGCCAAAAGTAGGCTCTAAGTAGAAAGTACTAGAGATACCTCTAGAAAAAATAGGGGACATGAGTGAAGGTGAAGAAGATAATACTTATCTTCCGATCACCTATCAAGGTTACACAACCAAAGCGATCATAGATTCATGTGCTGGTGTTGCTATTGCAACCACCTCCTTGTGGAAGCAATGGGCAAACCCACATTAAGACCAACTAGAATGAAGCTTCAAATGGTGGATGACCATGTTGAAAGACCTCTAGGATTTCTCAAAGGGATAACTCTAACCACTTGTGGTGTAGAGTTTGAACACACATTTGCTATATGTGACTTTGAGAAAAATAATGTGTATGAGATGATCCTAGGAAGACCCTTCCTACGACAATTGCAAATAGTACAAAATTGGGGAACCAACTCCTTGTACTTGCAACACTTAGGGGTCACCACCAAGGTCAATCTAAAAGAATATACATTCAGAGATGTACCACCCCTACAGTGGAATCCTATCCACAAAGCAAAAGAAGATTCTATCTCCGTGCATTCTCGAAGTTCACTTGAACCATCATGGATGCATGAAGATACTCATTTGTGGATGTGCAAGGTTGCAGAGGAAGATGAAAGACGCCTGAAAGCAAAAGAAGAAGGAACCCCCCCAGGAGATAGACCAATTAAAGACCTAGCCTATACATCGATGATATTTCCAGATGAGGAATTTGAGCCTCATGGTTGGGCATAAATCTTAGCTACCATGGACATCGCAGTTAATGAAGAACAATGGACACCTCATTGTGATGAGGAGGGTTATGATATTTCAGTGTTCATGTGTCAACCCTTGCTAGAAGAATGCGACCCTTGTGATGTCATAGAAGAAGAAGAGGACGATGGTGATCTAGAGTCCATTGTGATGGATAGTTGCTTTAATTCAGAGGAGCACTATCTAGAAGATGTAGGAGTATTTAAACAACAAGAAGAAGAACCTCTCACAAGCATTAAAACGGTAAATTCAAAGGATGGAAGTGAAGGAAGTAAAAAGAAAAAGAAAAGAAAAGCAGTGAAACAAGAAGAGGAGGAATCATTGTTTGAAGTGCCAGAAAACTTCAAGAAATATGAAGTTGAGGATCAGAAAATTTTGGTACGAATGCCTAAGAGAGAGGCCATCACAGGAGAAGCATATGATAATAAAGAAAAGACCAAAAAAACTGTGATAACCATTGAAGGGAACGAAGAGCGATGTACATACATAGGAGAAGACCTAAGTGCAGAAGAAGCAGAGCTTGTAGCTCTATTAAGGGAATATAGGGATGTGTTTGCATGTCGCTATAGAGATTTGAAGGGAGTAGATCCAAAAATTTGCTCTCATACTATCCCCATGACCGCTGATGCCAAACCCACCAAACAAAAGCCCTACACATCTAATGACACTTATGCACCTAAAGTCAAAGAAGAAATTGATAGGTTGATTGAAGCTGGATTTATCTATGAATTGAGCATACTGAATGGGTGTCCTCCATTGTAGTGGTGCCCAAGAAGAATGGAAAGTTGCGAGTGTGTATTAACCTTAAAAAAGTTAATGCTGCTACGATTAGAGATAGTTATCCGCTTCCAATCACTAAACATCTATTGGAGCGTGTTGTAGGCAAGGAAGTTTATAGCTTCCTTGATGGATTTTTAGGTTACAACCAAGTAGCCATTGCCCCAAAAGATCAACACAAAACAGCTTTTGCCACAGAATGGGGAATCTTTGCATTTCGTATGATGCCATTTGGGCTCACCAATGCACTTGCAACATTCCTAGGTTCATGTGTCATGTTTTCAAGGAGTTCTTGTGAAAGAGCTTAGAGGTATATGTGGATGATTTATGTGCCCATTCCCAAGAAAGAAGATACCACATCCCTGAGCTTAAAGAGATCTTCAACAAGTGTAGAGAATATGGAGTGTGTCTGAGCCTAGAGAAGTGTGTTCATGGTACGACAAGGTAAAATATTAGGTCATGTTGTTTCTAAGAATGGAATATCAACAGATAAGGACAAAGTAAGAGCCATAGCGGAGCTGCTCAAGCCAAGGAACATTAAAGAGGTCCAAGCCTTTATGGGCCATTAGCATATGCTAGCAGGCAATTGAATGCTGTTGAACAAAACTATACCACAATTGAGCAAGAAGGTTTAGGCATGGTATATGCTGTGAAGAATTTTAGACACTATCTATTGACCTACAAATTCAAGTTTTTCACGGATCATCAAGCTCGATTATATTTGGTCAATAAACCTTGCAATACTAGACGCTTAGTAAGATGGTTCCTCTTACTAATGGAATACGACTTTGAAGTGGTAGTTAGGAAAGGTAGGACCCACCTCAGGGAAGGTCACCTTCAGTTCAGGAGAGCAACCACAAGGAGTGTTTGATGAATTGCCTGATGCTTATCTGTTCAATTTAGACGTTATTCCTAAATGGGCAAATAAGTTGGTACCTGTCCTAACCTTTCGACCTGCAAATAAAAACACGAAAACAAACAAAGATGAAATTGTACCATTGCAAAAATACCAAATATTGACATGAAGCATGTACAAACAAGATATAGAGGGTGTGTTAGCTTGTTGTGTCGAGGATGATGAACATAGTAGTTGGTTGCAACAAGCCCATGAAGGATTGCAAGGAAGTCATTATTCTAAACAACGACATTGCAAAATCTAAAACGTTTAGGAGTGTACTAGCCTAGTATGGACAAAGAAATACATGAGTGGATCAAATTGTCCAATGTGCCAAAAGAGAACTCGAGTGGAGCATGCCACCCTTTATCATGTGTCATTAGTTCCAGATTGGAGTGCTCCATTGGTAGAGTTTATGAGATCAGGAACATTACCCAATGAGGCTAGTCTAGCAAGAAAACGAAGCATGGAGCAAGAGGCTAAAGACTATGCCTTAGTAGGAGACAACCTATATCGAAGAGGCAAGGATGGTTACTTAAGATTGTGCGTTCATGAATCAAATTATTTGAAAATCTTAGAAACTCCACATAATGGTGTTGCAGGTGGACACTTTGGTCCTAATTGAGTAACTAAGACCATTCTATTCTCAGGACTTTGGTGGCCAACTCTCCATATGGATGCACATACCTATGTGAAGAAATGTGACACATGCCAACATGCACAATACCCGATACGAAAAGATGAGATGCCTTTAAGGCCAATGATGGGAGGACATGCATTCTGAAAGTGGGGTATAGACTTTGTAGGTCCTATGAACCCCCCAGCTAGAAACTCCCATGCAGAGTACATGATTGTAGCCATAGACTACCTTACAAAGTGGGTAGAAGTCAAAGACAACAAAGAATGATGCTCAAATGATGGAAAAGTTCTTATTCGAGAACCTGTTCACTAGATATGGGTTACCAATAGACTTAGTAAGTGATAAAGGTACACACTTCTTGAATGAAGTCATTGAAAATCTACTTCAAGAATTCGTGGCGATACATAAGAAGTCTACCCCCTATCATCCCCAAGCTAACCGACAAGCTCAGAACACGAATAAGATCCTATGTAACGTATTGACAAAACTCGTAAATAATAAACGCTCTGAGGGACAAATAGCTTCATCATGCTGTTTGGGCTTACTGAGTTGCTTACAAAACAGTGCTCAATGCTACCCCATTTTAGATGGTCCTCGGACAAAATGCTCTGCTACCATTGGACTTCCTAATCCCAACATTAAAAGTATCACAAGAGCATGAGTGGAATGGACATGAATTGTCCTCTCAGGTCTTAGGTGAGACAAGGCTATGAGTAGCGGCAGGCATCTATGCTGCAAACAAAAGACAAAAGGCATATTTTGATGCCCATATAAAGGATAAAGGATTGAAAGAAGGAGATCTAGAATGCTTAGGTGAGACAAGGCTACGAGTAGCGGCAGGCATCTATGCTGAAAACAAAAGACAAAAGGCATATTTTGATGCCCATATAAAGGATAAAGGATTGAAAGAAGGAGATCTAGTGCTGGTTTATACACTAAAACAACATGCTCATAAATTGGAAAAAAGAGGATACAAACCCATGATCATTAATCGAATTTCCACTAGTGGTGCAGTTCAATTGGCCACTTTGGAAGGTGACATCTTGCCAAAATATATTAGTGGATGTCGAGTCAAGCTGTATCAATAACCTCTTACAGAAGATATGCTAATGAGACTCAACACTGCTAAGAAGCGGAAAGAAGAAGAGTTAAGGGTTAGAGAAGAAGCACAGGAAGAGGCTAGAGAGCGCATTAGGTGAAATAAGTTAAGACGACTAGGCCTAGATGTCAACCCGAAAGCCCCAAAATATCACATGGACATGTGCCAAAAATCTGGCATAATTACTTCTCGAGTAATCGATCGATGCCGCTTTGTGACCATAGAGGTAGGAGGAGGAAAGAGTGTAAGGAATGTGAGAGCATTGGTTGACTTAGGTGCATCAACTAGTGCAGTTAGACTTTCATACTACAAAGACTTGCAATTGAACATCAAGCCCATAGAAGCCTATCTCATAGGTTTGGGAGGTGTGGAAACCCCTTGTTTGGGTGAGGTGGAACTTCCCATCTACCTTCAAGATGTTCCAATGAAAGTCAAAATGCTAGTGTGTCACGATGAGGACCTTACAGAGCCACTTGTCTTGGGTCGAGATTGGATTTATGACCATACAATCAACATGAACCTAAGAAGTCAACTTCTTCAAGTATGGGTATAGGAACAATGCATTACATTAGAATTAGAGAATTGCATGCTCACAAATCCAGAGGTCACATATTCTCTTAGTTCTTTTAGGACTAATCTTAGCAAAAAGGATGTTGTCTATGTCAAAGGCTCTATGTTCCAGAAGAACTCAATCATGGAAGAGCAGGCTCAAAGGCAAGCTGACTCCTGTTCTTGTGCAAAGACTAATGCCGCCACAACCAGTCAACCAAAAAGGCAAGAAAAATAGTACAAGACAATCACCATATCAAAAAGGAAAGCAACCACCAGCCTTGCCAACACAATTCCCACCCATGCAAGCCAACCACGAGAAGACAAGAACCAAGCCACCACGACCAGCTCAACAAGAAGGTCTCCGACAAATTTGGGTGCCTAAGAAATTAGCTGGAGTTCAACAAGGGCAATCACACGTCGGTACCCAAGAAACATTTACATGCACAAAGACCTATGCTCTCCACCATGCAAAAGGTCTCAACAAAGAATTCAAGGAGAGAAAAGGGTAAGAACCAAGCATAGAGACCAAAAGAAGATAAACTCACCCCTTTGGCAAACGTAAGAAGACACTCATCAAGGATATGGGTTTGGAAGCCAAAAGCATCAGTAGCACCCACAAAAACAAAGCACCAACCACGAGGGATACAAAATACAAGCAACCATCCACAAATGAAGAAGCCCAAGTTGATCTCTACGCAGTCGAACACTGTTCTCAAATGGATCCCTAGAGGGTGGAATGGCCAGTTTTCATTTAACCATCAATTGATCACATCATTTCAAGATCCACTAGCTACCTCCAACAAAGACTGCATCAACATCCACCAGCAACATTGAATGCCTCGACGTGCAACAACCATGTGCCTTTGGCATAACCTTGTCTTTTGCACCATTTAGGTCATGCATTTCCAAAGTATGCATCAATATAGGGCCACATTACACGGTTGTGCATAGACACCATTGAGAATCCTAGGCACATGAGACACACTTGCTAAATGTAAAATATTTTTTTGATGCTAACACCTTTCTTCTTGTCTTGTGACTTTGTTCCAAAAAAAAAGAGACAGGACAGGATTGTGTGCTTGAAGAATCTCATATGCGAACCATCAACACGGACATCCATCAACAAGAAAGAAAAACCATTGGTCAATCATCACGATGGGCATACAACACGAAGAGTGAAGATTGATGGACCTTTCACCATGGCAAGAATCGCCTACTTTGGCAACACCACAACCGTGATAGATAAGGAAACCTCTTTGTCAGCATACCCTTGAGCACTTAGCTCAAGATCCCATTTCTTGCACCATACTTCTTCCAATACATTCCCCAAGTATGCATACATAGGGCCACATTACAAGGCCGTGCACAAGGCACATATTTTTTTTCAACCCATGCACTAATGCACTTGCCCATCAGTCATTATGGGTCAAAAGTACTTGGCATCCTACTATGAAACTCATGTTCAAAGCTCCAAAGGACATTGAGAGTACAACAACAGTACCTATGAAGCAATTCAATGTTGACAACTTCTCAAGATCGATATTGACAACCTCTTTTGAGCAACTAGCAATCTTTGAAAGCACAAAAATACACCATCCAGCTCACGTCCAAAGAAGAATTACTTACAAGGGGACCAACTCTCACACAGCTAGCAGTGGAAAAATGAAGAACTAGACCAAGCTACATTACCGCTCTTGTTGATACATGAAGGTCACTACCTCTCAGAGTACTACATGGAACAACCACTCCAACAAGGGTCTGTCAAGGATGACAGACTTGAGATGGGGGGGGGGGGTGTTGACACTCAAGTTCTAGTAGAAGCATGGAAGCAGATCAAGGAAGTGGACACACAAGAAGAAGGAGCATGTAGGGAGCTCCAAGAAGTAATTTTCAGAAGAAATCCCCATAAAAATAGTGATTTTTATCACTAAAAACCATTGTAAATACCATTTTTCATTTTTGCAACTCCATTTTTTTCAAGCCAAGGACTCCTCAAGCTTGAGGAGTATTAGAACAATCATCCTACGAATTTTCATAATTTTTAGACTCCGTTTGAGCCCCCAAATAAGCCGTGGAACCTATTTTTTAACTATGCCGGACACTAAGTCAGGACATGGCCAAAACAATTCCAAAAACTAAAAAAAGGGTTGGAGAGCTCATTTTTGAGGTTAGCTTGTTGTAGATTTGAGCTTTGTAAGAGAGTTCCTTTGTAATCCGAGATCTTCCACTATTCCTCTCTTTGCTCTTACCTTGTGCACGCATATGTGTATGTGTGTACATGCTTGTGTGCTTTCACTCTTGCACTTGTGCGACAAAGCGTGAATGACCTCCACAGGTATCCTTATTTGACCTCTGCACACAAAAAATGCTCTTACTCAGAGCTTATGCAGAGAACTCCAGTGACCTTTCGTAGACCTGTAGTAGACACCAAGAGCTTTCCAACAAAACAAATTTCACTTCAAATGGATGCTTACACAAGGAGAAACAATGTCTACAACATGAGCTAGTTGAATGCTCACAACTGCCAATCAAGCAGATACCTCACTTCACTCCAACAAGCTTTTCTCAGCGATTATACAGAGAATGAATCTCAAACTTGAGTCAACTTTAGAGGACTCTAATAGCTACCCAATGCCACCAAAATCATAGCAAATGGATACATAGAGAAGGAGAACCAGCCCTTACAACAGAGAGCAAAATATTTCCAACAGAGCCTACACACCAAGAGAGATATCAATCACACAACTTCACTAAAATGAATGTTGCTCCTAGATTACTCAGAGAATGATCCAGAGACTTTGTGAGCATAAAATAGACTCTAATAGCTATCCAATGAGACAAGAACTACATCAAATGGATACAATATGAGGGAGAACCAATGCTAACAACTCAGGGGTAGAGAGTTGCAACACTGCCTGCGCACACACATAGATATGCCTACTAAAAGAAAACAAACAAGCAAGCAAGGGGCTAGCTTAAGCAAGGGGCTTGCTTATCACAACTCCAGCACTTAGTTCTCACTTTACATGAGCTAAAACTCCAAGAATATGGGGACAAAAGAAGTCGGGATACATGCTCCTTTTATAGTGAGAAGTGTGCCCCTAAAATCTAGGAACTACCTTTCCAAATCAGCCTCCTAACTTGGAGGACTTACTTGAGATGACTTGGGGAGTGGTTGAGTGACTTTTCTTGATGGAATCTCGTGGCTTTTGGCTTCCTTTGATTGCTCCACATGTCCATAAAAGATTCCCCACGAATTTGTAGCTTGAAGCTTGACTTTTAACACTCCCCCTCAAGCTTCAATTCTTCGTCCTCATCCAAGCTCCTTCATGTTGATGCATTGCTTGAATTTTGAAATCTTCATCCCATCCAAAGCCTTTGTAAACATGTCCGCAACTTGGTCCTTGGTACCAATATGATGTACTGAAACTTCCTTGGATATCACCTTTTCCCTTATGAAGTGATAGTGCACTTCAATATGCTTGGTTCTAGCATGATAGACAGGATTCGATGCTAGATGAATGCTACTCATGTTGTCACAAAAAATTGGATATGTGTCAACCTGCAAATTAAGCTCCAAAAATAACTTCTTAATCCACATTAGCTCACATGTGACTTGAGCCAAAGCTCTATACTCAGCCGCCGTGGAAGATAACGCCACCGTGGGTTGCTTCTTTGAAATCCATGAGATGATCTTGCTACCTAGCATGGCTAGGTAACCACTTGTACTTCTTCTATCCTCCTTCGAACCGGCCCAATCGGCATCAGAATAAGCTTTGACCTGCATATCATCATCAAATGAATAGAACAATCCTTCATTTATAGTGGCCTTGAGATATCGTAACATTCTTCTTGCAGCTTGCAAGTGTGTAGTCCTTGGACTATGCATAAATTGTGATAACACTCCAACTCCATATGCTATGTCGGGCCTAGTTATTGTGGCATACTTGAAAGATCCTACAATAGATCGATACAAGGTTACATCCTCTAATGGCTCTCCATCAATGGAGCTTAGCTTTACATTAACTTCCATGGGATTTGAAATAGGCTTGCAATGTAGCATCCCAAACCTCTCAAGTAGGTCTAGAATATACTTCCTTTGTATGAGCATAATACCTTCTTCTTTGTATACAACTTCAATGCCAAGAAAATACCTAAGATCTCCAAGATCAGAGATCCTGAACTCCTTTCCAAGATTTGCCTTGATCTCCTCAATGCCCTTTGTATCATTACCAGTAATGATAAGATCATCTACATACACACACATGTAGACTACAAGTTCTCCTCTTTGTTTGATGAAGAGAGATGGATCCACCTTGCATTGATTGTAACCACATTTGATCAAATAGTCCACCAATCTTTGGTTCCAAGCCCTTGGAGCTTGCTTTAGGCCATAAAGTGCCTTCTTCAACCTACAAACATGATGTGGAAACTCTTTATGAACAAAACCTAGTGGTTGCTCCATGTATACCTCTTCTTCCAAGTCTCCATTGAGAAAGGCATTCTTGATATCCAATTGGAAAAGCTTCCATCCTTTGCTAGCAGCCATTGCAATGAGTGTCCTAATGGTGCTCATCTTTGCCATGAGTCCATGTTTGATTCTCCTCAAGTGCATCGATCTCTTCTTGCATTGCCTCTTTCCATTCGGTGTACCTGCTTGCATCTTCATAGCAATCGGGCTCATGATCTTCTACTACTTTGTTCATATATGCATAATGAGTTGCCATGTATGAATCATAAGTAAACCTTTGAGTTGGATACTTAACTCTAGAAGACTTCCTTTCTTCACCTTTGGAGGAATAAACCTCCTTTGCCTTGGGAACTTGATCTCTTTCTTTGACATGGCTTCTTTCTCCATCATGTGTCCTTCATCATCTTCAACTTCATTACCTTCTTCATCCAACTCCACCAATGTTGCTTTGCCTTTGTTGATTGATTGTGCTTCATAGCTTGATGAAGATCTCCCCCTCCATGGTGAGTTCATGCTTGAACTATCTTCATTGATGGAACACCTTGAGCCGCTTAGCTCTAGGTCGATTTGTTCTTCATCATGTCCATGCTTTTCTTCTTCATAGTCCTGCATACAATCATACTTCTTATACCAAGCGAGTAGCTCATCAAATGCTACATCCCTTGATATCCTCAAGTCCTTTGTGCTTGGGTTGAAGCACCTGTAACCTTTATGATCATTTGAATATCCTAGAAACACACACTTTTCTGCCTTTGGTTGCAGCTTGTGCCTCAATTCACTTGGCACATGTACATAACAAGTACATCCAAATATCTTCAAGTGGGAAAGATCGGGTTTCTTACCATAATAGGATTGATATGGTGTCAAGCCATGGATCCCTGAGGTAGGAGCCCAATTCATAAGATACACGGCGGTATTTGCTGCATCACTCCAAAACATGTTAGGTACATTCATCTCATTAAGCATTGCTCTAGCGATCTCGGCAATGTATCTATTCTTTCTCTCTGCTACTCCATTTTGTTGGGGTGTGTACCTGCATGTTACTTGCGTCTTGATGCCTTGATCCATTAAAAAATCAAAAAACTCATTTGAGAAATATTCTCCCCCTCCATCGGACCTTAGCTTCTTGATATATGTACCTGTTTCCTTCTCTACCATTGCCTTGAATGCTTTGAAACATGTAAACACATGTGATTTGTTTTTTATGAAATAAACCCAAACCATCCTTGTGCAATCATCTATAAAAGTGACAAAGTACTTGTTACCTCCAATGGATTGCTCTTTGGTTGGCCCCCACACATCTGTATGTATCAACTCCAATGGATGTTGGCTTATGTAGCCACTCTTCTTGAATGGAAGTCTCGCTTGCTTCCCTAGTTGACAAGATTCACATAAATGCTTCATACCTTGTCCTTGGAAGTTGGGAAGACCTTCAACCAGCCTCTTGAATTGCATTTCCTTCATTCTTTGTATGTTGATGTGACCTATCCTCTTGTGCCACAAGTCCAACTCCGAAATCCTCTTGTTTCCATATGTGAAGTAGACATGTTGAGTGGAATGAGAATTTACCTCCAAAGTGAAGAGTCTCCCTTGCTTCTATCCTCTTGCTATGACCTTGTAACCTTGCTTAGGGTTCTCCACAAAGCATCCACCTTTGTTGAACCTTACTTGATAGCCTCTTTCAACCATTATCCCAACGGACACCAAGTTCTTTGTGATAGTAGGTACATGCAAGACATCCTTGAGACATCTTCCTTCCTCCTTGTCATCCAAAGCTACATCTTCAACATGGGAGATCTCATGGGCTGTATCATCACCTGTTTCTACATGTCCTTTACCTTTGGGAACATGTAGATTACTAAACCAAGAAGCATTGCAACTCATATGGTTGCTACATCCACTATCAATATACCAAGTGTTATCTACTTTGCTTGAATTCCCATTCATGTGCATCATCAAGAGATTGTCATTTTCTGAAATTGTAGAAGCATAATTACCTTGGCCTTTGTATGAAGAACCTTGATTATAGCTCCTTTGGTTTCCTCCTTGGTAGCAATCTCTAGCATAGTGGCCAAACTTGCCACATATGTAACATCCTTCACCATCTTGATTCTTGTTTTGTTGATGTCGTCCTCCTCTTCCTCTTGTTCTCCCTCTCCCTCTTTGTGATGAGGTGCCTTGGTCATGTCCTTGATTGTTTGAGTGGCCTTGCCTTCCTCCAAACCTTCCTTTGTCCCTTCCTTGTCCTCGTCTTCCTTTGCCCCTTTGATTACCTGCATAGAAAACTTGTGCATCCTTGCTTTTAGTTGAACTTCCACCTATGTTCATTTCTTCGGTGACCATGAGAGCAACCAATTGCTCAAAATCCGGAAGATTATCCCTTACATAAACTGAAGTGGTAAAGGGTTTCCACTTCTCATCATCTCTCAAACCATTGAGAGTATAAGCCACAAGATCGTCATCGTCTATGTGGCTTCCAATGGATCCCAATGCATCTGATAACTCCTTGACCTTAAGTATGTAGTCATTTATGCTACTCCCTGAGCTCTTCCTAAGGTTTTTGAGCTCATTCTTGAGTTGGATCTTCCTTGCTTTGGTGCTTGTTGAATAAAGCCTTTCAAGTGTCTCCCATACCTTCATGCTTGAATCCAAGTCTTAGATATGGCCGATCATGCTATTGCTAATGTGTTGGGAAAGAATAAAGATAACCCTCTTGTCTATTTCATTCCATTCCCTAAAGGCCCTTCTCTGGTCATTGGTTGGATTCTCATCCAACCTAGGTCTTGGTTCACTTCCACTAATCAACCCCCAAAGGCCCTTGCCCATAAGATAGTTGGAGACCCTAAATCTCCATGGTTGATAGTTACCTTTGTCTAGCTTTTCAATTTGAGTGTTGAAGTCTCCCATATCTAGTCTTTGATACTTGACCTAGCCCTTGGATAATGCTCCAATGTGTGTAAAATGAAAATGAGGCTCTGAGGTTACCTCAATCCAAAGCTTACCTTAGATGGACACCTTGTGCTCTTGCAAATTTGAGTAGAATAGCTCCCCCTTGATGTGAGCTACCTCCAAGAAGCTTTTTGTTGATGAAAATCTTCAACCACCACCTCCAAGAGGTCTTCTTGCTTGTATGTGATGCCTCCAAGATGTCCAAATGCTCTGATACCACTGCTGGGGGAAGTATCTCAACCCCTAAGCAACGACGAAGCGTGAATGACCTCCACAGGTATCCTTCTTTGACCTCTGCACACGAAAAATGCTCTTACTCAGAGCTTATGCAGAGACGTCTAGTGAGCTTTTGTAGACCTGTAGTAGACACCAAGAGCTTTCCAACAAAACAAATTTCACTTCAAATGGATGCTTACACAAGGAGAAACAATGTCTACAACATGAGCTAGTTGAATGCTCACAACTGCCAGTCAAGCAGATACCTCACTTCACTCCAGCAAGCTTTTCTCAAAGATTATACAGAGAATGAATCTCAAACTTGGGTCAACTTTAGAGGACTCTAATAGCTACCCAATGACACCAAAATTATAGCAAATGGATACATAGAGAAGGAGAACCAGCCCTTACAACAGAGAGCAAAATATTTCCAACAGAGCCTAAACACCAAGAGAGATATCAATCACACAACTTCACTAAAATGAATGTTGCTCCCAGATTACTCAGAGAATGATCCAGATTACTCAGATTACTTCCTTTCTTCACCTTTTGGAGGAATAAACCTCCTTTGCCTTGGGAACTTGATCTCTTTCTTTGACATGGCTTCTTTCTCCATCATGTGTCCTTCATCATCTTCAACTTCATTACCTTCTTCATCCAACTCCACCAATGTTGCTTTGCCTTTGTTGATTGATTGTGCTTCATAGCTTGATGAAGATCTCCCCCTCCATGGTGAGTTCATGCTTGAACTATCTTCATTGATGGAACACCTTGGGCCGCTTAGCTCTAGGTTGATTTTTTCTTCGTCATGTCCATGCTTTTGTTCTTCATAGTCCTGCATACAATCATACTTCTTATAACAAGGGAGTAGCTCATCAAATGCTACATCCCTTGATATCCTCAAGTCCTTTGTGTTTGGGTTGAAGCACCTGTAACCTTTATGATCATTTGAATATCCTAGAAACACACACTTTTCTGCCTTTGGTTGTAGCTTGTGCCTCAATTCACTTGGCACATGTACATAACAAGTACATCCAAATATCTTCAAGTGGGAAAGATCAGGTTTCTTACCATAATAGGCTTGATATGGTGTCAAGCCATGGATCCCTGAGGTAGGAGCCCTGTTCATTAGATACACGGCGGTATTTGCTACATCACTCCAAAACATGTTGGGTACATTCATCTCATTAAGCATTGCTCTAGCGATCTCGGCAATGTATCTATTCTTTCTCTCTACTACTCCATTTTGTTGGGGTGTGTACCTGCATGTTACTTGCCTCTTGATGCCTTGATCCATTAAAAAATCAGAAAACTCATTGGAAAAATATTCTCCCCCTCCATCAGACCTTAGCTTCTTGATATATGTACCTGTTTCCTTCTCTACCATTGCCTTTAATGCTTTCAAACATGTAAACACATCTGATTTGTTTTTTATGAAATAAACCCAAACCATCCTTGTGCAATCATCTATAAAAGTGACAAAGTACTTGTTACCTCCAATGGATTGCTCTTTCGTTGGCCCCCACACATCTGTATGTATCAACTCCAATGGATGTTGGCTTATGTAGCCACTCTTCTTGAATGGAAGTCTCGCTTGCTTCCCTAGTTGACAAGATTCACATAAATGCTTCATACCTTGTCCTTGGAAGTTGGGAAGACCTTCAACCAGCCTCTTGAATTGCATTTCCTTCATTCTTTGTATGTTGATGTGACATATCCTCTTGTGCCACAAGTCCAACTCCGAAATCCTCTTGTTTCCATATGTGAAGTAGACATGTTGAGTGGAATGAGAAATTACCTCCAAAGTGAAGAGTCTCCCTTGCTTCTTTCCTCTTGCTATGACCTTGGAACCTTGCTTAGGGTTCTCCACAAAGCATCCACCTTTGTTGAACCTTACTTGATAGCCTCTTTCAACCATTTGCCCAACGGACACCAAGTTCTTTGTGATAGTAGGTACATGCAAGACATCCTTGAGACATCTTCCTTCCTCCTTGTCATCAAAAGCTACATCTCCAACATGGGAGATCTCATGGGTTGTATCATAACTTGTTTCTACATGTCCTTTACCTTTGGGAACATGTAGATTAGTAAACCAAGAAGCATTGCAACTCATATGGTTGCTACATCCAGTATCAATATACCAAGTGTTATCTACTTTGCTTGAATTCCCATTCATGTGCATCATCAAGAGATTGTCATTTTCTGAACATGTAGAAGCATAATTACCTTGGCCTTTGTATGAAGAACCTTGATTATAGCTCCTTTGGTTTCCTCCTTGGTAGCAATCTCTAGCATAGTGGCCAAACTTGCCACATATGTAACATCCTTCGCCATCTTGATTCCTGTTTTGTTGATGTTGTCCTCCTCTTCCTCTTGTTCTTCCTCTCCCTCTTTGTGATGAGGTGCCTTGGTCATGTCCTTGATTGTTTGAGTGGCCTTGCCTTCCTCCAAACCTTCCTTTGCCCCTTCCTTGTCCTCGTCTTCCTTTGCCCCTTTGATTACCTGCATAGAAAACTTGTGCATCCTTGCTTTTAGTTGAACTTCCACCTATATTCATTTCTTTAGTGACCATGAGAGCAACCAATTGCTCAAAATCGGGAAGATTATCCCTTACATAAACTGAAGTGGTAAAAGGTTTCCACTTCTCATCATCTCTCAAACCATTGAGAGTATAAGCCACAAGATCGTCATCGTCTACGTGGCTTCCAATGGATCCCAATGCATCTGATAACTCCTTCACCTTAAGTATGTAGTCATTTATGCTACTCCCTGAGCTCTTCCTAAGGTTTTTGAGCTCATTCTTGAGTTGGATCTTCCTTGCTTTGGTGCTTGTTGAATAAAGCCTTTCAAGTGTCTCCCATACCTTCATGCTTGAATCCAAGTCTTGGATATGGCCGATCATGCTATTGCTAATGTGTTGGGAAAGAATAAAGATAACCCTCTTGTCTCTTTCATTCCATTCCCTAAAGGCCCTTCTCTGGTCATTGGTTGGATTCTCATCCAACCTAGGTCTTGGTTCACTTCCACTAATCAACCCCCAAAGGCCCTTGCCCATAAGATAGTTGGAGACCCTAAATCTCCATGGTTGATAGTTCCCTTTGTCTAGCTTTTCAATTTGAGTGTTGAAGTCTCCCATATCTAGTCTTTGATACTTGACCTAGCCCTTGGCTAATGCTCCAATGTGTGTAAAATGAAAATGAGGTTCTGAGGTTACCTCAATCCAAAGCTTTCCTTAGATGGACAACTTGTGCTCTTGAAACTTTGAGTAGAATAGCTCCCCCTTGATGTGAGCTATCTCCAAGAAGCTTTTTTTGATGCAAATCTTTAACCACCAACTCCAAGAGTCTTCTTGCTTGTACGCGATACCTCCAAGATGCCCAAATTCTCTGATACCACTGATGGGGGAAGTATCTCAACCCCTAAGCAACGATGAAGCGTGAATGACCTCCACAGGTATCCTTCTTTGACCTTTGCACACCAAAAGTGCTCTTACTCAGATCTTATGCAAAGACATCTAGTGAGCTTTTGTAGACCTGTAGTAGACACCAAGAGCTTTCCAAAAAAATAAATTTCACTTCAAATGGATGCTTACACAAAGAGAAACAATGTCTACAACATGAGCTAGTTGAATGCTCACAACTGCTAGTCAAGCAGAGACCTCACTTCACTCCAACAAGCTTTTCTAAGAGATTATACAGAGAATGAATCTCAAACTTGGGTCAACTTTTTAGCACTCTAATAGCTACCCAATGAAACCAAATTCATAGCAAATGGATAAACAGAGAAGAAGAAACAGCCCTTACAACAGAGAGAAAAATATTTCCAATAGAGCCTACACAGAGAGAGAGATATCAATCACACAACTTCACTAAAAAGAATGTTGCTCTCAGACTACTCCGAGAATGCTCTAGAGAATTGGTGAGCATAAAAAGACTCTAATAGCTATCCAATGAGACAAGAATTACATCAAATGGATACAATATGAGGGAGAACCAATGCTAACAACTCAGGGGTAGAGAGTTGGAACACTGCTGTGCACACACATAGATATGCCTACTAAAAGAAAACAAACAAGCAAGCAAGGGGCTAGCTTAAGCAAAGGGCTTGCTTATCAGAACTCCAGCACTTAGTGCTCACTTTACATGAGCTAAAACTCGAAGAAGATGGCCCAAAAGAAGTCGGGATACATGCTCCTTTTATAATGAGAAGTGTGCCCCTAAAATCTAGGAACTACCTTTCCAAATCAGCCTCCTAACTTGGAGGACTTAGTTGAGATGACTTGGGGAGTGGTTGAGTGCTTTTCTTGATGGAATCTCGTGGCTTTTGGCTTCCTTTGATTGCTCCACATGTCCATAAAAGATTCCCCAC
>CM035433.1:109400951-109435951 GCA_020310875.1 Ceratopteris richardii
ACACGTTTATTGAGTAAACCGTAAGTGACCAAAAGTACGTATACAGTGAAACTGTAACTGTTAACTAACTTTAACCGTAACATAGAATAATCAAACTTCTACTCATACGAAGAATGCGCGCAGAGCTTCCACATGAACATGTGTTTTCTATTAGAGAAGATGTGTACAAACAAGCTTGGCCTCTTCTTGCTCAAGCTATAGAAACTCTCCTACACTGAGTAGTTTCTTATTACCATCTCTCTCAGATGAATACCTGACATTTCAGGTTTCTGTTATTCATCTTTACATACGCGATCTATGGCGTCTTCTATACTACATACGCGATCTCTGGCGTCTTCTATCTCTCTCTCTATCTGTATATCTGTATCTCTGCGTCTCTGCGCATCTGCTATATTTCATCTCTCCGTCTTGCTTGATTCTTGGTTGATATATATGTAGTCTTCATTCTTCCATGCTCTTCCGCGCCTTTCACTTTCGGTATGATCCACGATCCTTCTTTATGTGCATTATGCGCACTCCCTTGTTCACTACTCTGTTACACGTCCTGTTCTCATATTTACAATTCTTGATTCGGTTTTGTGATTCTGCACGCTGTACAGTTTGGTCGTGCTTCTTTAATTCTGCTTCTCTTTGTCTTTTCTCCTTCCCTTTTTGTCTGGATGCCAAATTCGTGAGTGCTTCTTCGACAGCTCCCCCTCAATCACTAATTTGCATCTTCCGGTCTTCATATATCTTTCTTTCTTTTATACCTGCCTTTTCTTTGAATCTGTTTATCTTTGTTCCATCCAAACTCTTTGTCAGCATATCTGCAATTTGATCTTTTGTCGGAGTGTATACAATTTCTAACTCCTTCTTCATTACCTTTTCCCTCAAGAAATGATACTGAATCTCTATGTGTTTTGTTCTTGCGTGAAACACTGGATTCGCTGCAAGATATAGAGAGCTCATATTGTCTCCATGTATAATTGGTATACCTTGATCAATGCCCAAGCTTTTGAGCAAGGTCTGCATCCATATCACTTCTTTAGCTGCTTCTACCAGTCCTTTGTATTCAGCTTCTGTTGATGATAAAGCCACTGTGTGCTGTTTCTTCGAGCACCAGTTTACTAGCTTATCTCCTAGGTATATCATATACCCATGTGTTGATCTTCTGTCATCCTGGTTACCTGCCCAGTCTGAGTCACTGTAGGCTCTCAAATTTATATCTGGCGTATAAGGATAGTATAATCCTTCCTTAATAGTTCTCTTTATATATCTGAGAACTCTTTGACATGCAATCCAATGTGGGTCTTTCGGACAATGCATAAACTGTGATAAAACTCCCACTGCATAACTCAAGTCAGGTCTCGTCAGTGTAGCATAAATCAAACTTCCTACTAACGACTGATACTTTGTCATATCTTTGTAATCTGCGCCATCATATTTACTGAGTTTGTGATTGGCTTCAAGCGGTGTTGAAGCTTCTCTGCAATTCTACATATCAAATTTCTTCAATATATTCAGAAGATACCTTTCTTGTGATACATATACGCCGTGGTCTGTATAAGTGACTTCCATTCCAAGAAAGTATGACAACTTTCCTAGGTCACTGATCTTAAACTCCTTTTCAAGCAGTTTCTTTACCTCTGTGATTCCTGCATCTGAGGTACCTGTAATTATTATGTCGTCTACATAAATGCAAATGTAGATCATTCCTTCGTCTATTCTTTTAATGAGTAGACTTGCATTTGCCTTTGAACTTTGGTATCCAAGTTTGTTTAGATACTTCACGAGTCTGTAGTTCCAAGCTCTTGGAGCTTGCTTTAGTCCATAAAGTGCTTTTCTTAACCTGCATACAAATTTCGGGTATCTGGAGCTTAAAAACCCTTCAGGCTGCTCCATGTAAACTTCATCTGATATATATCCGTTCAGAAATGCATTCTTGATGTCTAGCTGACTTAGCTTCCATCCTTTTGATGCTACTATAGCAATCACTGTCCTTATGGTTGACATTTTTGCCACCGGACTAAACATCTCGTCGTAATCTATGCCATGTGTCTGAGCATAGCCTTTGACTACCAGTCTAGCCTTATATCTGGCTATCCTTCCATTTGCAAGCTTCTTTAATTTGTAAACCCATTTACTTCCAATTACTTTCTTACCATTTGGTTTCGGAACAAGTTCCCATGTCTTGTTCTCCTCCTGTGCTATAAACTCTTCTTCCATTGCTTCTTCCCATTGCTTCTTTCCTTTAGCTTCAGCATAGCTCTGAGGTTCTTCATCATCTTTGAACATATATGCATAGTCTTTCTGAGTTATATACGATGTATCATAGAAATACCTTTCTGGTTGTCTTCTATTCCTGTTTGACCTTCTTGGTTCAAACTCTTCATGTGTATCTGTATACACATCTTTATCAAATCCCTGTTCATCTTTGTTTCTTATACCTGATCTGATCCTGGACGTACTCGCCTGCATATAGTCTTCATCTCTATCCACCTGCACGATTGATTTCCCTTTCTCTTTTCTTCTTACCTCTTCTTAAAATTCTTTCGATGTGTGACTTTGATCTGTATACCAGCTTTTCTGTTCATCAAACGTAACATCTCTTGAAACAATAAACTGCTTAGTTAGAGGACTTCATAACCTGTAACTCATCTGTCTTTCATCGTATCCGACGAACACATATTTTTCTGCTTTCGCTTCAAGCTTATGTCTGAGTTGAGACGGTACATAAGCATAAGCGACTGATCCAAACACTTTGCAGTGATCAAGTGTTGGCTTCTTTCCCCACCAAGCTTCATAAGGGGTCATTCCATCTAAAGCTGTACATGGTAATCTGTTTACCAAGTATGTCGTTGTGTTTACGGCTTCAGCCCAAAGATAATTTGGACAATCCTTCTCGTTTAGCATGGCTCGTGCAAACTCAACTAGAGTTCGGTTCCTTCTTTCTGCTACTCCGTTTTGTTGCAGTATATTCCTGCAAGTTATTTCTCTTTTGATACCTGTATTCCAAAGATAATCATTGAACTCTCGGGAGAAGTATTCTCCCCCTCCATCAGACCTCAGTCTCTTAAGCTTTCGTCCTGTGAGTCTTTCAGCGTATGCATGAAAATGCTTGAAGGCTTCAAATACTTCTGATTTTTCTTTTAAGACATATAACGTTATCCATCTTATAGCATCATCAATGAATAAAACATAGTACCTTGAGCCGCTGATCGATCCTTCTTGTGTTGGACCCCATACATCTCTATGTATGAGTTCAAGTACTCCATCATGTTTGAATCCTTTCTTCTGGAAAGGTAACCTGTGGGCTTTTCCCATCTGACATGCTTCGCATTTATGAATCATATGTTGGTTCTGTACGTTCGGTAAACCCAATACAGACTGATTTGCAATCATAGCTTTAATTCCTTTTTCATTGAAATGACCTAATCTCTTATGCCAGAGATCAAGTTCTGTAATTACTTTTTCATTATGTGTGAGCAATGCTTGGCCAATGTCCCCTTGTACTCTTACAGTAAAGAGTCTGCCTTCTTTCTTACCAGAGACGATCTGGTTGTATCTGTTCTCGGGATCTTCTACAAATACTCCTTTATTTGTAAATCTGACTTGAAAACCTTTCTCAACTATCTGTCCCACGCTAATCAAATTTTTTGGTATTGTCGGAACATACAAAACATTGGTTAGCAAATCTGCTCCACTCTTACACTTCACTTTTCCAATTGAATGTACACTATGTCTTGTATTGTCACGTGTTTGAACAGTGTGACACGAACTACCCTTTTCCAGTTCTGACATCAATTCTATATTTCCTGACAAATGATTAGAACATCCGGAGTCAATGTAAAATACCTTTAGGTCTTCGTTTTTTGATGTGCTGATAGAGTTCATCATCAACGATGTATGACTTTCATTCTGCGTGTCATTTGTGTAGTTGTTGTAGGTGGTGTTGTAGGATTGATTTTGTCCCCAACTTCTTGTTCCACCTCTGCCATAGCCTCTTCTTTGGTTTTGTCTACCTCTTTGATATCTTCCGCTTCTACCTCTGCTATTACTATTCTGATTTTGATTTGAACCTTGTTGATTATGCCAACAGCCATAAGCCAGATGATTACTTAGTCCACAAATCCAGCAAGCTTTCTTGTTGATATTCTGACTACTTCTTCCTCTTCCAAAACCTCTTGCTCTTCCTCTGCCGGTGCCTTTGCCTCTAGCATAATAAACCTGAGAGCTCGACTCTTCTTCATCTTTTGACTTACCTTTATGTCCTTTCTTTTTGTTCTTCACGTACATTGCAGAGCTTTGACCTTTATCTCCATCTCCTTTCAGGTCTTGCTCATATGTGAGCATCAATCCTAGCAACTGATTTAAATCTGGAACACAATGCTTTAAAGAGAGTTAAGTTGAAAGTACAAAAGGTTTCCACCTTTCATCTCCTCTCAAACCTGTGAGCACTTGCGCTATCAATCTGTGGTCTTCGATATCTTCATTTATGGATCCAAGACTGTCTGCTAGATCCTTCATTTTAGTAACATAGTCATTAATGCTTTGATTCGACTTCTTTTTGAACGTTGTGAATTGGACCATAAGCTAGCCTTCCTCGCTTTCGTAGTATTTTGGAAATGGTCCTCCAACGCACTCCATATGTCCTCCGCTGTTTCCAGGCCTCTAATATGCGGTAGTAGATAATCTGTAACAGTACTATAAATGTATGCTCTTGCCGTTGCATCTTTCTTCTGCCACAGCTTCAAGGCTTCCAATTCTTCTTCCTTTGGTTGTCTGTTGACTTCAAAGGTTGGCTTCTTTTCTTCTCCGGTCACATACATCATTAAGTCCTTACTCATAAGTAAGGCTTCCATGCGCATTACCCATGCGGGATAATTATCGCTGTCCAGCTTGTCAATAGAGACATGTTCTGCCATGATCTTCTTGTTTTCTTTATTTGCTCTGACACCTCTTGTTAGATTTTACGGCTCTGATATCACTTGTTGTGGTGATTAACCCGCTCTGATACCACTTGTTGGGGTGGTCGACGTCTTCGGTAGTACCGCTTTTATACCTCTGATAGTTGTAAGCTTCCGGTACCACCCGTCTGCCACAGCAAAGACTCGAACCTTATAAAGCCTGCGGAAATTCGCTGCGCCACCGAATTAGTGTTAAACTACAGTGATGTTAGAACACCTCTATAATCAATAGTAGCTTAACAAGGCTTCTGTCACTCAAACTCTATTAGACTGTGCTTTGAATTCTCTTGAAATTCCACCGGAACTTCACCGGACTGTCACCGAAATTTACCGGAATCTTACCGGAATGATCTTCAATTATGTTTGTAATTGTTTCAAATGTTTATACGTGAAATAAGGAAGTGATGAGTGAACTTCCCTTACTGACAAAACTCTTCCTGAAGTTTAGAGAAAAAACTTCATCAGTTACGAGTGCTATTTTCGGTTCGACTTTGTACTGTGTGTACATATCCATTTCACCGAAAACTTTGATCCCTATAAAGTAGAGACTTCTAGCTACAAGATAAGCTATGTCTCGTACAAAACTCTATATTATTCTGCGAGATATACTTCGTGATTTTTCCTCAAAACACGTTTATTGAGTAAACCGTAAGTGACCAAAAGTACGTATACAGTGAAACTGTAACTGTTAACTAACTTTAACCGTAACATAGAATAATCAAACTTCTACTCATACGAAGAATGCACACAGAGCTTCCACATGAACATGTGTTTTCTATTAGAGAAGATGTGTACAAACAAGCTCGGCCTCTTCTTGCTCAAGCTATAGAAACTCTCCTACACTGAGTAGTTTCTTATTACCATCTCTCTCAGATGAATACCTGACATTTCAGGTTTCTGTTATTCATCTTTACATACGCGATCTATGGCGTCTTCTATACTACATACGCGATCTCTAGCGTCTTCTATCTCTCTCTCTATCTGTATATCTGTATCTCTGCGTCTCTGCGCATCTGCTATATTTCATCTCTCCCTCTTGCTCGATTCTTGGTTGATATATATATAGTCTTCATTCTTCCATGCTCTTCCGCACCTTTCATTTTCGGTATGATCCACGATCCTTCTTTATGTGCGTTATGCGCACTCCCTTGTTCACTACTCTGTTACACGTCCTGTTCTCATATTTACAATTCTTGATTCGGTTTTCTGATTCTGCACGCTGTATAGTTTGGTCGTGCTTCTTTAATTCTGCTTCTCTTTGTCTTTTCTGCTTCCCTTTTTGTCTGGATGCCAAATTCGTGAGTGCTTCTCGACAATATGTATATGTATATGTATATGTATGTGTATGTGTATATGTATATGTATGTGTATATGTATATGTATGTGTATCTGCATATGAATGTGTATATGTATATGTATATGTATATGTATATGTATATGTATATGTATGTGTATGTGTATGTGTATGTGTATGTGTATGTGTATGTGTATGTGTATGTGTATGTGTATGTGTATGTGTATGTGTATGCGTATGTGTATGTGTATGTCTATGTGTATGTGTATGTGTATGCGTATGTGTATGTGTATGTGTATGCGTATGTGTATGTGTATAAGTATGACAATTACCTTCATCCCTTGTGGCCTTGGAACTAGACTCCATGTATTGTTGTCTTCAAGGGCTTTGTACTCTTCTTCCATAGCTTCATGCCACTCCTTTGTGTCCTTGGCTACTTCATAGGTAGAAGATTCATGATCTTTGATAACCTTATTCATGAAAGCATAATGCCTAGAAATGTAATTGTCATACAAAAGCCTCAAGATTGGATGTTTTACCCTTGTTGACCTCCTTTCTTCTCCTTTTGGTGGAATGAACCTTCTTTGCCTTGGTGCCTTGATCTCTACTTTTGATGTAGCTCCCCCTTCTGACATAGGTTCTTCAAAGTCTTCAACTTCATGTCAATCTTCATTAAGCTTTACCAATATTGCATTTCCTTTATTTACTAATTGATAGGCTAAATCATTCTTGAACTTCTTTGTATGCTTGGTCTGCTGATTTCTAAGCTATCTTGAAACCTAGCTTCATATCTCCTCTCTGCCTCTTCAATATCTTCATCTTGCAATGGAACATTGGAAGCATACCATGGTTTGCGTTCATCAAAAACTACATCTTCAGATACTTTTAACTCCTTTGTATTAGGGTTGTAGCACCTATCACTTTTTTGCTCCATAGTGTAACCAATAAACATACATCTTTCAGCCCTTGCATCCACCTTACCACTCAAATCTTGGGGCACATGTGTGTAGCATACACACCCAAAGATTCCAATATGTGAAATGTGTGGTTTCCTTCCACTCCATGTTGTTGGGAAAGATGGATGGATGCTCCAAGAGATTGAGTAGGTACTGCCAAAACCTGCTTTGTATTAGCCCTCTTTTGCTTCAGACTTGATACGTGGACCTCCTTAGCTTTCCAATGACACCATAATATGGCCTATGTACTTTGGAAATAATGTGTGCAATGATTGAACCAAAACAGATAACTTTGAAACTCACAATCTCAAGAAAACCTTTTATTTATGTCTTGACACCTACTGGATCTTTTGCTCAGTATGACCAGTACAGTAGGAATTGGAAAAAATCCTTTTAGGTGTATCTAATTAACTTAGCAAGCTAACTATTTCAAGTGAAATGATGTAAAAAGATAAACTATGCTAAGAGAAATCAATTTAGCAAGTAAAGCTATACCCCCAATTTTTTAGGACTGTAGCAAACTTTGACTAGTGATCACCTCGACACGTATTTCTCTAAAATGGCTAAATAGAATCTCTTCAAACTTTGATAGTATGTAGAAAACGTTGAGCTGAATCCAACAAGCTTTAGATCATCGAATTTGGTGAAGAATTGACTGAGATATGCACTTCACAGGTTGACAGAGTTTTGAGTAGTATGACAGAGAACTCAGAAATGAACAATGAGAAAGTATGTATTAATGAACACTTGTATACAAATCCATTGGCATGAATGTCATTGCCTAATGTTGTAGATAGGTATGGGCTAGAGTGTAGGCCTCACACACACACACACACTCAAAAACAATAATGAGAAGCTCGGGAGTGATGAGTTCTACCCGCGACTTTTCCATGACCATTTTTATAGAGAATGAGTAAAAATTTGAATTCAAATTCAAACTTTTGGCTCCCTATGATCAAGCTCCTATATCCTAGGAGATATTCCTTCAATCAAAGAGCTAACTTTTTCTACGAATCCTTTTGTAGGTGATTACAAAAGATTCCAAGTCAATTTGACTTTTACAAGGAGATAAAGTGGTAATTAACCACTAGCACTAGTTCCTATGCTTCTTCACATATGTAGGGTCTTCAAGATATATTTCAAGACAAATGTGTAGGCTTGTGATTTGCACCAACAGCTCCCCCTCAAGCCAAACATTTTGGCTTGGTCTTCATCTTCAATCTTCATGTATATCCTGCAATCCAATCATTGCTTTGAATATGCAAAGTTTGGTTCCATCCAAAGCTTTAGTCAACAAATCTGCACACTACATGTTGGTTGATACATAGGTTAGTTGAATGTCTTTGCTTATCAACTTCTCTCTCACATAACGGTAATGGACCTCTATATGTTTGGTCCTAGCATGATAGATGGGGTTAGCTGCAAGGTGAAGAGAACTTGTATTATCTCCAAAGATTATTGGAGACCTAGTATATAAACCCAATTTTGTATACAAAAGCTTGATCCATATGGCTTCTTGTGTGGCATTAGCTAGCCCTCTATACTTTGCTTCTGTAGAAGACAATGCAACAGTTGGTTGCTTCTTTGCAGACCAAGATATTGGCTTATCACTTGCAAAAGAAATATATCTAGAAGTGCTCCTCCTATCATCCTTGCATCCTGCCCAATCTGCATCTGAATAAATTTTGATATCAATATCTGAAGTGTAAGGGAAATACAAACCATGGTTCTGTGTACCCTTGAGATACTTCAAGATTCTCTTGGCAGCCTCTAAGTGAGGTATCCTTGGCTTGTGCATAAACTGACTTAGCACACTAACTCCATATGCAATATCTATCCTTGTTAAGGTAGCATAGTTCAAGCTACCCACCATACTTTGATAACCTGTAATGTCATTGACTTCATCACCTTCATGGGCACTTAGTTTTAGGTTGACCTCCGTTGGAGTGCTTGCTACTTTGGCATCCTGCAAGTGAAACTTCTTCAACATATCCTGTATGTATTTTTTCTGAGTAATGTATATTCCTGAGTTAGTATAGACTAACTCAAGCCCAAGAAAATACTTCAATAGACCAAGATCATTGATCTTGAACTCCTTCATCATCTGGCTCTTGATTTGTCTGATTCCATTGACATCATTACCTGTAATTATGATGTCATCAACATAAACACAAAGGTATATTACCTCTGAATTACTTCTCTTGATGAATAGAGAAGTATCTGCCTTGCTCATAACAAAACCTTGGTCTTGGAGGTATGTGGTTAACCTGTAATTCCATGGCCTAGGTGCCTACTTCAATCCATATAAAGCCTTTTTTAATTTGCAAACATATGTTACCTTCTTAGGGTCCTCATAGCCAGGAGGTTGTGACATATATACCTCCTCTAAAATCCATCCATTCAAGAAAGCATTCTTGACATCCAATTGGTACATATTCCAATTTTTTGATACAGCCACACTTACCAACACTCTGATAGTTAGCATCTTGGCCACAGGAGAGAATGTCTCTTCATAGTCAATGCCTTGGGTTTGTGCAAAACCCTTGGCTACCAATGTGGCTTTGTACCTATTAATTATGCCATCATAATTTCTTTTAAGTTTATAGATCCATCTGGATCCTATTACCTTCATGGAGTCCTTGTTTGGTACTAACTCCCATGTATCACTCTCCTTGAGTGCTTCAATCTCCTCATCCATAGCTTCTTTCCATTCAATCTTGGTTATGGCTTCTTCATATGATCCTGGTTCTTCAATTGACAAATCTTTGGCAAGATAAATAGAATGTTTAGTAACAAGAGATGTATCATATCCATATCTGATAGGTTTTTTGCTTTCTCTTTGTGATCTTCTGATTGATTGAGTTGAAGATTCAGGTATGTCTTCAAGCTTCCTCATCTTCATTTTGCCCTTGGACTTCCATGCCTTGAACTCTTCAAGTTTGATAGTATCTTCATCATCTGAACTTGAGTCTTCATTCTGAGTAGGTTCCTCCTTTGCAAGACTTGGAAACTCCTCTTCCAAATCATAGGGTAGTTTAACCTTCCTGCATTCATTCTCATACCAAGAATCATTTTCATCAAAGACAACATCTCTACTCACCATGAATCCCTTATTGGTAGGGTTATAAAACCTGTAACCTTTTTGATTTAGATCATATCCAATAAAGATGCACTTTTCAGCCTTTGGGTCTAGCTTTCCTCTTATTTGAGAAAGAATGTGTACATATGCTAAAGATCCAAATATCCTGCAATGGTCTAGTGAGGGTCTCTTACCATGCCATGCTTCATAGGGTGTCATGCCATCAAGGGACTTAGATGGTAACCTGTTTATGAGGTAAGTGGCAGTAGAAACACTCTCTGCCCATAGATAGTTAGGTAACCTTTTTTCATTCAACATAGACCTAGCTGTCTCAACAATCAACCTATTTCTCCTCTCAGCTACTCTGTTCAGGACAATACCTTGTGGTTATTCTCTTTTGATGCCTCTGTCCTGCAAGAAGTTTTCAAACTCATTGGAGAAGTACTCACCTCCTCCATCTGACCTTAGCCTCTTCAAATTCTTTCCTATCTAATTTTCAACAAGTGCAAGATATTTTTTAAAACAATTAAACACCTCATCCTTGTGCTTCATGAAGTACAATATAGTCCATCTACTATAATCATCGATAAAAGATATATAGTACCTTGATCCTGAGACTGAGGGGTCTTTGCTTGGTCCCCATACATCTGTATGGACAAGCTCTAGGTAGTCTTCATGCATGTAACCTTTCCTTGAGAAGGGTAACCTGTGAGACTTCCCAAATCGACAAGCACCACACTTGTAAATCATATGTTGCTTGGATACATTAGGTATTCCAAGCACACATTGATCCCTGCATATTTTCTTCAAAGTACTTTCTCCTATATGCCCTAATCTTTTGTGCCAAATCTCAAGCTCTGAAAGTGTTTGATCTTTATAACTGTATAGTGCAATATTCTTTGTGTCTTCTAACTCAAAAGTGAAAAGTCTACCTGATTTTTCTCCTTTAGCAATTCTCTTGAACCCATGCCTTGGATCCTCCACAAATGCTCCATATTGGTTGAATCTAACCTGCAAACCTTTCTCCACAATCTGTCCAACACTCATCAGATTTTTGGTGATGGTTGGTACATAGAGTACGTGCTCAAAAAATTCTGATTTCCATCACAAGTCTTAACATTTCCAACTTTAACTACTGAGTGCATGGTGTCATCACCTGTTTGGACTTGATGCTTACCTTTTGGTTCCTCAAGATCAGAGAGTAGTGCTACATTGCCAGCCACATGATTTGAGCATCCTGAGTCACTGTAGAATAGGTGGTCATCATTTGTACCTGATTTTGAAGTCATGTTCATGATCAGAAGAGATTCATCCTGCTCCTCTGTGTAGTTGTTGTAGTCCTTTCTGGATTTGAATCCTCCTTGGCAGTTGCCATTGTAATTATTGTTGTAATTGTTGTTGTAGTTGTTGTTGTAGCCTTGGTGATGATTAAATCTACCTCTTGACTGTGAGTATCCACCTCTTTGGTATCCTCTTTGTTGCTCTAGCACAATGGTGAGGACCACATTAAGAAGCTCCACCTCCTTAATGTCAATCCGCGGAAGAGATAGGAGTGATATGAAGATCGTGAACGTGAGATGAAGTGAGAGTGAAGGTGAGAAGCATAGAAATGCACACACACATACACACACACAACGAAGAGACAAGCAAGACACAATGGAAGGTGAGAAATCAACTCTATTGCTCAAGATCTCAATTACAAGCTCAAAGAAGTTCTAAGCTCACACTAACTAACTTCCAAAATGAGCTCTCTAGCTCTTTTTATAGATTCTAGACTAGTTGTGACCGGTTTCACATCTAGTGACCGGCATAGTTAAAAAATAAGTCCTAAGTGCTATTTGAAAGGGTAAACAGTGTCTAAAAATAACCAAAATTGATACGCTCATTCTACCTAAGCTCCTCAAACTCGAGGACTCCTCGGCTTGCACAAAATGGAGCTATGGATTACAAAAAAAAGGGTTTTTCTATGTTACATATCTTACAATAGTGATGCAAATCACTGTTGGAGGTTTTGAAGAATATTTATAAAACATAATCTTTGAAAAATTGATTTGACTGACTCCCTGCTCTGTCTTTACATGCTTCCGCGTCTTCTATGCCTCTGGCTACTGCCAACACCCCCCTCCCTCTCGCTTCTATCGTCCTCGACAGAACCTTGTTGTGCGGTCTGTCGGATGTAATTTTGGAGTAGATCCTGAGCGAGGGTGTGTTCGGATATTCGAATGCCTCGGGCCAGATCTGCCTCGAGTTTCTCCCAATCAATTGGTTGTGGTTCATCAGATGGTAGGAGTCGATAATGTGTGGAATATACCATCTGTTCATAGGCGAATAACTGAAGCAAATGTGTGGGCCTACTGATGAACACTTCTGAATGGTATTCCCAGAAACCGGTTGTGAACATCTCTTCGAAGGTTTGCTTATAGCATGCCGGTAAATATTTGATTCTGCAATGCCAGGCATAACACACTCGAAGCGATGGCGTTGTACTCATATCATATGCAAGATCTAGATTGCCATGCTCGAAGCCCGGGGTGTTTACATGAGGTGCCTTGACGCCTCTGAAGACTTTAAAAACCATCTGCATCATGTCAAATATCTTGACAGTTATGTGTGCTGCTATATCGTCCATGTGTTTCAAGCGAGGGAGCCAGTGACGAATCGTGGCCATCATGTATCCCACTGTTGGTAGTTCTATGGGTGGCTTGAAATATGGGTAATTTAACCAATCCTGACACTGCTTGTTGTTCTATACTTTAATAGCAAATGCTGTCCAGGAGCGGCGACGTGGCACTGGTCCCCAACATGGGTTGTATTTCAAGTGTAGTGGTGCCTTTACCCAAGTACTCATCATCTCAGGATATTTCTGTAGTAAATCTTTACGCCAATCTGGTTGATAGATCTCACCTTGCTGCGCATCCAGTGGCAAATCGTCCGGTTCAAATTGAGTAGCGTGAGATGGTTTCTTGCCTGTTTCTTTTTCTATGGCCAACTGATACTCGACCATTAACATAAAATACGGTTTGTACTGTAGCTCATGCCCATATATGTATCTGCGAGGGGCCAAGTGAGCGAAGTAGGGGGACTCTAGAATTCTTTCTTCAATCATTGCCATGGCGTGTAACTGCGCCTCGACCCTTGCTAAGTGTGTTGTTTCGAGTTCTTCAATTGTCTTCATCCATGCGGGGGTTGGAAGTTCGTAAGTCGTCTGGCCTTCAGCCGTGACTCGTCCGCCTGGGATGGGCTGGGGTTCATACGCTTCTTCAAAAGTTTCCTCCACTGGAATAGTGACTGTTTCTCCCTCGGCTGGTAGTTCCGGTGGGGAGTCTAGTCTGGGTGGTGCTTCATAGATTGCGATCCGTGATTCAAGATTTGATACCTGGGCCCGTAAGGCATTGAGTTCCTCTAAGATCTCAGGAGAAGGGTCCGCAGGAGTTGGTAGTCCTTGTGCTATTGGTGCTCTTAACTGGAGTAGTTTATGATCTTCTTTCAATTTCTGATACTCTTCGTTCATGCTATCGTATTCATCTAACAATCTGACGTGATCCTCTAGCAACATTCTCATAGATTCAGAGGGCACAACCTTAAAGCAACTAGGGCTTAACGGTTGTTCTAGCTGATCTAGGGTAGCTTCTAAGTTCTCTCGGTTTTGTTCTTGTAAGCGCTGGTTCTCCTCTTTTGCTGCTGCCAAGTGTCGTCTAAGTAAGCCCATGTTTCTCGTTAATGTTGCGTTGCAAATTGTTTGGGCTCTTAACAAATTATCAAGATCAGTAGTGGCTTCTTTGGTCTTTTCTTCACTCTCTAATTCCACTTTATGATAAGCTTCACGTAGTTCCTGGTACCGGGTATTCAGTGAGGCATTCTCGATCGATAATGAAGTCAGCTGCGACTGTAAATCATTCGTTATTTTCTGCAGCGCTTGATAATTCGTTTCAAAGATGTAAACTCATTGCGTACTTGAGTCATACAAGTGAACATTTGTTGAAATGCCGTGTCTATGGTGGGTGATAAAATTAGTGACGGAGTGAATGCAGTTGCGGTTGGTGTCAGGGTTGATGCAAGGGGTAAGGGGAATGGGGGTGGGAGAGTGGATGCTGTGGCGATTGTGGAAAATTGTGATTTGCCTATATGTGGTGGTGAACTGAATGAAGTGAGTGGTGGTGTAGTGGGCGGTGATATATCCATGTCGCTGGACGTGGTGTCGAGTGCAGTGACAGTGAATAGTGGTGTGATTACGGGTGCGTGTGTGGGTGTAAATACAGGGTTTACAAAGGTTGATGAGTAATTTACAGGGGGGTTTTCTTGTACTCGTTGGGGGAAAGGGGGAAACGGAAATACGGTAGGTCTGGGAGGTGAGACGGGGGAGAAGGTTAGTGGGGTTAGAAATGGAAAGAGTTGTCTTGGAGGTGTGGGGAAGGAAGGGAAGGGTGGATGGAGGAATGGACTAGATAGAAGAGTGGATGTCCGAGGGGGACAACTAGGTTGGGTGGGTGTGGACATGGTGAGAGGAATGGATGTTACAAGGGCTTCTGCTACTTCACCGTGGAAGGGGGTGGGTGTTCGGGGAGAAGGAGGGTGTATGGGGGAGGCTGGATGGATGGGAGGTGAAGGAGGAGCGGTTGGGGTGGTAGGTACTTCGACAACTGTGGTGGTATGTACAGCAATAGTACGGGGTGGGGAATCTATGAGGATGGCTTCTTCTGCCAATGAGCCTTCAGGGACAAGACGTGCTTCCCTGGCCTGTTTTGAAGATTGTGCACCGGTGGGTACACGAATGTATTCACCAGGTTTGGTTAGTAAGCAGATTCTGCAAGGATCATACTGCGGTAGCGGTTTTATCTGCAAATACCTTAAGGCTTCGGTAGATCCTATGGATTTGACAAGTTCCCGGAAGCCTTTGATGTACACTCCTTCAAATCTGCCTGAGACAAGTTCTTGTTCGATTAGTGCCTGGCTCTCTTCCTCAGTCAATTTGTTGCGCACCCAAACTTTCTCCATGGTGCGATACAATTTTTTTATGGCCAGTGTATAAGCTGCTGCTTCATAGGTTTCATCTTCGTGCGTACTTGTATCACCCTGGGTGTCCGTTTGTCGTCCTTGTTCATCTGTGTGTACATGTTCTAGGGATTCCTGTGTGCCCTGACTGGCTTCGTCATTGCCATCGTCTTCATCAGTTTTTGTTCTTTCGCCCTCGGAACTAGACACTACTTGTCCTTGTGGTTGGTCTCGGGGTGTGGTAGGGTAGCTTGGCCGTTCGTATTCCTGAGAGAAAATCTGGCCTTCTGAAAACTGAAATTCATTTGAAAATACGTCCTGCATCTCAAAATCAAATGTGGTGTCTGCTTGTTCTGCTTCTAAATGGGGTATCAGAAAAGAGAAAGCTTCCGCACCAATAGTGGTGGGAACTTCTGCTGTAGTGGTGGTAGGTCCTGGAACTGTGGCTGCTTGAGGAGCAACTGTTGTGGTGGTGGTCTCCGTTATAACCGGTCTTGATAACCATATGCGAAGAGGTTGTACAGGGGGTTCAGTAGGAGATTGTTCTGGAGAGGGTTGCGGTGACGGTGATTCTGGGACCTGTAGGCATGGGATAGTGCCTCTCATGCGTTTTCCTGCTCGTCCTTTGCTAGGCTTCCTAGCTTTCTTCGATGTCCCTTTGAATGCTTTCAACTCCTCGCTTGTCATTGCTCGCTCGATAGGTAAATCGTAGGCCAAACACATATAGACAATGCGCGTGAGGGTGCAACATCCATTGATGACCTTCTTTCTTTCCCATCTGTGTTGTGCTAAATACAACTGATCAATGATCCAGCTAGCTAGATCAACTGTCTGGGGTCCAATACATGATAAATACAAACCGAACCATATTCGTTTGTGAGGCATTGTGAATCTGTCTTGAGCGGGGAAAGCAAAATGCTGCATACATATCCGCAGTGGTTTTGAAAGCTCAGGTGTGATTGCCGAAATCTCTTCCCACTTAGTAACGTCCCCACGTTTCATAGGGTCTGGAACTAACCTTTCTCGCTCTGTGGGCGTGTGGGTTCCATGAATCTTGATGGCAGCTCGAATCAAATCCTTAGAAAGATAAAATCTTTTATATGGTGGATCGTTCACTAAGGATGGCAAAATAAAAGTGCCGGGCAAATCCTTATTCTCCGAAGCTATCAAAGTGGTGATTAAGTAATAACATCTGTAGAAGTCAGGTTTAGGCAAAGGGTCACTGAAATACTCTGTGAAGCCGGCTCTTGCCCAAACATGTGTTAAGTCTTGTGTGTTCTGTAGTCCTTCAAACTCTCTTGAGAAAAACTGATATTTGCCCCAGGTGCGGTCATCAAAAGTCAAATTAGCCTCAAATATAAACTCAGCATCCGCCAATGGTCCTGCCAGCCCTTGAAACCAGTGAGAATTGCAACGAATCTTCTCAGTATACCCTCGAGGAGGATCATCAATAGGCATGGGTCCTAGGAAACCTTGAAATTCTGGCGGTGGTGCTGTCGGATGGGGCTCAGCAAGTAAATCACCAATAGTAGCCCTGGGTATACTGGTTCCAGCTTCAGATGGTCCTTCTTCGGTTTGCATGATGATTGACGTGCTAATGGAAACGATCTGCTACAAAAGATTAGCACATTAGCATGGAAATTAATTATGATCCCATTAAAGTGAGACCGCAATCCCTTTCCATAACCGATGTGTAACCCGTGTAGCCAAGTGCTATGAAGTGATTAATGCAATGATTTTTGCAGAGCTAATGCAGGTCTCTAGACACCTACATGCTTCAGATGATACATACATTTCTTGATGAGGTGTTATTACAAATGATGGTGGATTATAGTGTGTGGATTTTTACAAGGTTCAATTGTGAATGAGTTATTACATGGTTGTAGATTAGTCAGGGTGGGAGTTATGTTAGACAATGGATTAGGAGAAGACTTCTGGATACGTTTCGGTATCCACTTCCTAAGAGTTTGTGATCGGGTGATAGGTCTCTACGAAGGGACAAAAGATGATATCGGATTTGGTGGTCTGGAGGGTTGAAAAGATTTCCGAGGGGTATATTTTACATGGCTTGAGGGTTGAGCTATAGTACATGGTTTGGGTACCCATATTTGTGTGGGTGTGGGTCTGTTCATAAGGTACTTCTTGGCGATCCAAATCTGGCAAATGTTTGTCAAAGTCGAGGTCGAAGAAGGTCGAGGAGATGTTGGATACGGATTCTGCTTCTGCCTTGACTTCTTCTTATCAATGTTTGCGTTGTTGAAATCAGTCGGTGCTTTTTGTCCTTTTGGCACCCATATTTGTCTTGTGCCACTTGCTTTGTGATGCTAACACTGCTTTCCTCTTTGTGTCGTCTGATGTTGTCGTCGGTCTGGGTTCCTTCGTAGTGGTTGACTCCTTTGTGGTTGAGGTTGAGAGGTCAGATGGACACTCTGCTTTGGAAAAGAAGGGAGGTCCAACACTTGCGAAACTTGCCCATTAGGAGATGAGGCATTCTGTACCACAGATCTAGGCCAATCCGCAGTGAGTGTGGAAGGATGAGCACCGCAGGGTATTGTGCCCTGGCCGCTAATTGTGCCCATTTGACCGCTGATGTTGCCCATTTGACCAAGCGGTTGGGCGGTTGCCCCGTCTAATTTGCAGGAAGCCCAAGGGAAAATCTCCTGACGTCCTTCTAATTGACAATTGTCCATCACCAAGCCCGCGTGGGTTGGTGTAGATGTAACGTGACTGATCTGACCAAAAATCTTCCGATCTTCCGAAGACCGTCGCATGTTGTTCATATGGTCTAGGGTTGCAAAGCTCAGTCGGAATGCCGTTAGGGAAGTCAAGCGGTATCACTCGCTTCTCATCTAAGGTTCCAATCTGCAAGGAGCCTTGTCTAAGATGTAGGTCCACTGAGTGATCGTATAGACAATCTTGGCCAAGGATTAGGGGTTCTATCAGGTCCTCGTCATGGCACACTAGTAGCTTTGCTGTCATAGTCACTTCGTTAACGAGGATAGGAAGGTCCACCTCACCCATGCAAGGGGTTTCCATGCCTCCTAGCCCTATGAGGTATGCCTCAATTGGCCGCATTTCTATTCCTGAATCCTTATAGTGGGACCACCTAATCGCACTAGTCGCAGCACCTGAGTGAATTAAAGCCCTGAGCTCTTGGCAAGGGTTGCCGTGCTCTAGCCTGACTGAAATGAATGGTCTCCTGTCCACTATGCTAGGATGAGTGGTTGACTTTACTTGACACATGGCCATGTGATATCTGGGTGTTGTTTCCAGACGGTCATAATGTTCTCTCCCTAGTCCTTTTCTTCTTAGCTTCATGCGCTTAATGTGTTCTATAGCTTCTGCCTGAGCTTCAGCTCGTATTCTATTTTCTTCCTCCTTACGCTTCTTTGCCAAAGTGAGTCGTCTAAGCATATCCTCAGTAAGAGGTTCCTGATATAACTTGACTCTACAGCCACTAATGTAATTAGGCATTATGTCTCTTTCTAAGGTGGCTAATTGTACTGCTCCACTTGTCGAGAGTCTGTTAATGATCATAGGTCCATAACCTCGCTTTTCTAATTTTCGTGCGTGTTGCTTCAGCATATATACTAGAACTAAATCTCCTACTTTCAAGCCTTTATCTTTCACATGTGCATCAAAATATGCTTTCTGTCGTTTCTTTGCTGCATATATTCATGCTGCTGCTTTCAGCCTGGTTTCACCTAATCGTTCCAAGTCCATTATTTTTGCTGATAATTCATGGCCGGTCCACTGATGTTCATGTGCAACCTTAAGGGTCGGTATCAAGAAGTCCAAAGGAAGCACAGCATTCTGACCAAAAACCATCTGAAAGGGAGTTGCATTGAGTACGGTCTTGTAGGCCACTCGATATGCCCAAACAGTGTGGTGTAACTATTTGTCCCAATCTGAACGTTTGTTGTTCACGAGTTTCGGCAGCACATTACATAGGATCTTGTTAGTGCTTTCAGTCTGACCATTGGCCTGAGGATGATATGGTGCGGATTTCTTGTGAATCACCATAAAATCCTGTAACAAATATTCAATGACTTGGTTTAGAAAGTGAGTTCCTCGATCGCTCACTAACTCTATAGGCAGTTCATATCTTGTAAAGACATTTTCAAATAAGAATTTTGCAGTCGTGTGTGCATCATTCTTTTTCGTGGCTTTTGCCTCTACCCATTTGGTAAGATAATCTGTCGCGACAATAATGTATTCAGCATGTGTACCTTTTGCAGGGGCGTTAATAGGTCCTACAAAGTCTATACCCCACTTAGAAAATGCACGTCCTCCCATCATGGGTTTCAATGGCATTTCATCTCTGCGAGTAGGAAACTGAGTTATTTGGCACACATCACATCTCTTTACATAGGTATGCGCATCCATGTGAAGAGTGGGCCACCATAATCCTGCAAAGAGGATGGCTTTGATTATTCTATCGGGTCCAAAATGACCTCCTGCAACCCCTTGGTGTGCAGTCTCTAGTATGCTCAGATAATCACTTTCATGAACACATTGTCGTAAATATCCATCTCTTCCTCTTTTGTATAGATTATCGCCAATACGTGAATAGTCTTTAGCTTCCTGCTTTAGACTGCGTTGTTGTGCTAAAGTCATTCCTTGAGGGAATGTGTTCGTCCTCAAGTATGTCACTAAAGGTTCACTCCAGTCTGGTGTGAGAGACACGTGATACAATGTAGCATGTTCTACTGGTGGTCTTTCACAACAGACAGGGCATTCTTTACACAACTTGTAGACATCTGCTTCCATCGAAGGCCAATATACTCCTAGTCTGTGCAGAGTCTCCAACGTACGATGTTTCGAATGATGTTGCTTTAATGCACCTATGTGTGCCAATTGCAACCAATTCGCATGTTCTGATTCATCTACACAACAAGCAAGAATCTTTTGATTATCCTGTTTATATATACTTCCTACTATGATTTGATATCTTTGAGATTTTGTAATCTCTCCTTCCTTGATCCTTATCCTACGATTCTTGGGTCCATATGTGAGAATCGGGACTATCGGCTTAGCCCATTCTGGTGCTATCTCAAGGTTAAACAAATACGCATCGGGTAATTCATCTGCTATTCCTTGAGGAGCTTCTCCTGAGGTTAGTCTCGAGAGGTGGTCAGCTCTGAGATGTGTCTTTCCTTTCCTAACTACCACTTCAAAGTCATACTCCATGAGTAATAGAAACCAACGTATCAGTCGTCCTGTGTTACATGGCTTGTTGACTAAATACAGTAATGCTTGATGATCTGTAAAGAATTTGAACTTGTTTGCCAAAAAATGATGTCTGAATTTCTTTACTGCATAGATCATTCCTAATCCTTCTCGTTCCGTAGTGGTGTAATTTCTTTCTGCGGCATTCAACTGTCTGCTCGCGTAGGCTATGGGGAGATCTATATTACCTTCATTCGTGGGTTGTGCTAACACACATCCTATGGCATAATTGGATGCATCCACATGTACATGGAATGGCTTGCTCCAATCCGAGGTTGTTAATATAGGTGCTGAGCACAAACGTCGTTTGAGTTCATTGAATGAATTCTCACACTCATCTGTCCATTCAAAATTGGTTAAAAGAGAGTACAAAGGCTTGGCTATGATTGCATACATGTGTATGAATCTCCTATAATAACCACAATGGCCCATAAATGCTTGTACCTCTTTTACGTTATTTGGTCTAGGTAGATCTGCAATCACTTTCACCTTTTCTTCATCCGTAGAAATTCCATTCTTTGACACAATGTGTCCTAGAATTTTGCCTTGTCTGACCATGAAAACACATTTTTCTGGGTTCAAACAAACCTGATATTCTCGACATTTGTCAAATATTTGTCTTGACTCTGGGATATGCGTCTGCCTGATATTGGAATGAGCACATATGTCATCAACATAGACTTCCAAATTCTTGTGTAAGAATTCCTTGAAAACATGACACATGAGTCGTTGGAAAGTGGCGGGTGCATTTGTGAGCCCAAATGGCATCACACAAAATGCAAATATGCCCCATTCTGTGGCAAAAGCCGTCTTGTGTTGATCTTCTGGAGCAATGGCTACTTGATTATAGCCTGAGAATCCATCAAGAAAGCTGTAAACTTCCTTGCCCGCAACTCTTTCCAATAAATGTTCCGTGATAGGAAGAGGATAACTATCTCTAATTGTGGCGGCATTAACTTTTTTAAGGTTAATACACACACACAATTTTCCATTCTTCTTGGGCACAACCACAATGGGGGATACCCATTCGGTATGCTCAATTTCATATATGAATCCTGCTTCTATCAATCGATCAATCTCCTCTTTAATCTTCGCAGCGTAATTATCATTGTACGTGTACGGTTTCTGTTTCGTAGGTTTTGCATCTGGAGTCATAGGGATTCTATGAGAACATATATCTGGATCTACTCCTTTCAAATCTTCGTAACTCCAAGCGAACACATCTCTATATTCGTGCAATAGGGCAACTAATTCTACTTCTTCTTCAGTCGTCAAATCATGCCCTATGTATGTACATTTTTCTTCTTCTCCCTCTATGGCAACTATGATTTTCTTGGTTTTCTCTCGATTATCATATACTTCTCCATCATCAGCCTTTCTATTAGGCATTCGTACCATTATTCTTCTATCTTCTATTTCATACTTTTTGAAGTTGTCTGGAACCTCAAACAAGGGTTCTTCTTTTTCTGACATGGTTTCTTTCTTCTTTCTTTTCTTACCTTCACTTTTAGTGGTCACTTGTGTGGCTAACCTCACCTCATTCATAAGTTCTTCGGGTCTCTGAGGGTGAGTTTCTACTTCATAGAAGTATTCTTCCTCTGATGCAAAGGGTGGGTCCATAATGATTGACTCTAGATCAAAATCACTTGCATCCTCAAATGCATCAGCGTTCGGTTCACTGCTAGGTTCACATTCTTCTATAATCGCATTGCACATGATTCGCTCTATAGTGAAAATTGAGATGTCATAGCCATCCTCATCGCAATGGGGTGTCCATTGTTCTTCGTTGATGGCTACATCCATGGTTGCTAGGATTTTTGCCCAACCATGAGGTTCAAACTCCTCATCTGGAAATACTACAGGTGCGTAAGCTGGGTCTTGAAGGGTTCTTGGTTGTTGTTCTGCACCTAAGTTCCTGGCTTCTAACCGTTCTTCCTCTTGTTTTGCTACCTTACACATCCATAAATGAGTATCCTCATGCAACCATGAGGGGTCTGACTCTAATGAATGTACCCATTCCGTTTCTACCTGTGTCTTATGGATGGTATTCCATTGTATTGGGGGTACATCTCGATGTGAATAGTCTTTAAGATTGACTTTGGTAGTCACTCCTAAATGTTGCAAGTACAAAGAATTAGTTCCCCAATCTTGTACAATTTGCAACTGACGCATGAATGGTCGTCCCAATATCATCTCATAAGCATGATTTTTACTAAAATCACAAATGGCAAAGGTATGCTCAAATTCCACACCACAAGTGGTGAGGGATATGCCTTCTAGTAAGCCTAATGGTTTTTCTATATGTCCGTCAGCAATTTGTAGCTTCATCCTGGTGGGTCTTAATGCTGGCTTACCCCAACGTTTCCATAAAGCGGTGGTAGCGATGGCTACTCCGGCTCCTGAATCTAAGATGGCTTTCGTGGTGTAGCCCTGATGGGTTATTGGAAGATAAGTGTTACCTTCCTCTCCTTCGCTTACATCTCCGATCTTCTTTACGGGTATCTCTGGTACCTTCTTGTGTGTTCCTATTTGAGAGGAAGTAGTAGCAAGCTCAGGGAATTGATTTGCTACATGTTTCCACAGTTCTGGTTTTACCTTTAACAACTCCTCGAGAGTGAGATTACATTGTACTTTAGTATTCTTTATCACTTCCGTATTTCTAGGGATCACTGATTCTTCATTCCTCACTATTATCGTGGGTGCTCTCATACTAATAGACTTAGCTTCCCAAGGTCCTGTGAACCGAGGTAATTCTTGCAAAGAATTGGATTCAAAACCTGTGTGTTCACTCAGTTGCTCCTCCTCTACATCATCGTAAATAGAGGGGATGTCTTGGGGAAATTGTTCCTGCAAGTCGTCTATTTCTTGAATAGGAGGATGGGTTCCTTGTTCTTTTCTCCATTTCTCTTCTTGTATTTCTCTCAAAAATTCATGTGAGTACCTATGTATGGAAGACAGGTTGTCTTCACTTTTCGTATCGGGTACTTGAGACAGGGATGGTGCATTCCTTTCCTGTGTCTCCAAAGCAATAGGGTTCCTATGCCGATCCTTTTTCTCTTTGCTTTCTATCAAGTATTCGAGCCTCTCCATCAATCCTTGAAAATGTAATTCAGGTTTAGCCATGTTATTCCAATTTAGATATCTAGAGGCTTCGAACATAGCTTGTGCTAATTCTACCATTTTCATGCAAAGTTTAGTTCTCTCAATTTCTAAGTCTGCTCGAGGGTAGTTATTGCTCATTTCCGCTACTTGGGGTCCTTCTTTTATCCTAGCTTGATATCCATGAAACATCATGTCTAGGTTTTTTGGTATGGGTTCTGCTAGAACTGATCCTGATTTTTGAGCTAGGTTTTCTTGATTCAATTCTTGTGAAGTCAACTCTAGGATTTTAGCTCTAGATTCCTTGAGACTTCCTTCCAGTTCTGTTATCCTTTTACTCCAATTTCTCTTGATCCTTTCTCTATAATCTTTCCAAGATTTCGTCTTTTTACTGCTAGATTCTGCAACTTCACTAGTTCCAGCTGTTTTCTCCTAATTGTGTTGCTGATTCTGTAAGAGAGCCTAGGCTCTGGTTATAGCTTGGATAGGCACGTATGTAGGGTTAGATCCATCTGCGTTATTTACAATGCCTATCACATTGATTGGTGTCACATTTGAAGCATTAACAGGGTTCTTAGGACAATCTTTGATTATGTGCTCTTTACCGCAGTCGGCACAAAAGCCTTGTATGTTATAGTATTGTGATTGTCCTGATATTGGAGGATGTGGACAATCCTTTATGAAATGGTCTCCTTGGCACCTAAAGCATGGTCCTCTAGGGCCCTGTGGTCTTTGCTGTCTCAATTGGGGCCGTGGATTTGGTTTCGTGTACATCACATTAGCATAATCGGGCTCCCAACTAGGCTCCAATGGTGGACTATCATAATGATATGTTTCCACGTGTTCTGGTGACTCTGTGTAATATGCGGGTGGACTATCTACATGAGTAGAGTCAAAACTGTTTGAGTTTGGGTCACTCTCTGTGATCAAAGGTGAAGAAGGCACTAAGGCCCTACTTAGGTTCTCTTCTGCAGCAGCATATTTAACTGAGATGACATTCACTGGTGGGGGTGGCTGCTGAGCTAAAACAAGTTGAGGTCTTTGTTGAGCCTGTATGGGTAGTTCTGAGGAGGCCTATAGTAGTAAGGCTGAGCATTATACTGACCTTGATACCTACCTGGCTACGGGTATGCTTGCGGGTAGTTCTGTCTTACTGCTTGTTTGTTATATGGGCAGTCTTGAGCCGTGTGATTTGTATATCTTCTCTCAATTGTGCAGTATTGGCCACTAGGATTCGCTTGTGGTTGTGTTGCATTGGGACACACATTTGCCATATGATCACCACTACAAGTGTAACAACACTTGTTTGTTGTTACCCTAGGCATCTGTTTACTAGAAACTCCTAGTTTCTGGGCACTTTTTCTGCTAGGTCCTCTATTGAGCTAGACAATTTTGTGGATGCTAGAGAGGAACAATCTGAGTCTTTATAGACCTTTGACAGTTCCAACTCGTCTCCTAAGTTGTCCTCAATGTCTATACAAATTCTTACACACTGCTCTAGCGTTCTGGGTTCTTTCAAGTAGACATAGGAGCGTAGTTTAGAGCTCAACAGGCCATCTAAAAACAATGACACTTGCTTGGCCTGTGAAGGTAACTCTTGTACTGGACATCTTTCAACATATTGTCTAAACGTACGTCCTGCCAATCTTACTGTTTCTTGAGGGGTCTGTTTGAAGCTATGAATCAACAAAGACGTGTCATGCCTGATCCCACTTTTAGAGAATTCTGTGATGAATGACTCTAAAAAGTGATGGATGTCTCTAAATTGCCTCTGTTGCAAAGGTTGGAACCAAGTTAAAGCTGTATTCTTTAACGTTAGTCCAAAAGCATTATATTGCGTGAACATGTCTTCGACTTGTTCTGCTCTTAGTACTTGCTTAAATTCCGCAACATGATCATAGGGATCTCCTGTCCCATCAAAGTAGTTTTTCATGGATTTTACTAGTTGAGTGGGTCTTAATATTCTTGCGTGTTCACGTGGTCTAGGTAGAGGAAAATCATCTCTACCACCTGGCATTCTAGGTTCTCCTTGTCTATCCACTCTGTCCGTGTTTATGGTAGTTCTATCTCTTCCTATGGGATGATTGAAGCTTACTTTAGGTCTTTCTTTGTTTTTCTCTCTTTGATTAGCATGGGCGGAGGATGTCCCTGCCCCTTGTTGGCTCGCGTTTACGTTTGCTCGTGATGGAGGGAATACCAAATTTCCTCTCCATGTGTATGTGTTTCTTGCATGGTCTTATACTACAAAGACTCTTTCTGAAGTCTCATCCAGGTATACAACCTTTCCAGGTGTATCCGGGTCCTTGAATTCGTAGATTATAATGGAGCCTACCTCACTAGGTTGTTCCGTTCTATATCTCCAAAATGCTTTGTCTGTTTCTTTGTTTACAAATAATTCTATGCTTTTGTTATCCTGAGGGGTCCAATCTAGAACTAGTACTCTTGTCAGTATAGATTTCCCTCTAGGTGTTCTAGGTTCTTCCAATGGTTCTTTTCCTTGTGCTCTCGCATCCGTTTCTAACTGAATTACGCCAAAATCATTTGCATTGTTTGGCTACGTACTTAAGATGTACATCGTTCCTTCCTTGTCTATGTATGCGTCTTGCTCGAATTTCACCACTAGACGTTCCAATCCAATGGGTTGATCGGGGTTGTGCATTTGCACCACTTGTCTCTGCAAACCATCCTCATAGATGCGGGCACCTAATCGGTTGGTTCGGAGAAACTCTAATTGAGTCCTATAGGGTCCTTCAGGTTTTTCTAAATAGGCTACATTCGACCCTACTTTTGGTCTTTCTGTGCTAAATGCCATTTCTGATTCACTAGTATCTGAGCTCTCGTAGGGATAACTAGTGTTCAATTGTTGAGCCCATGATCGTGTAGTAGTTCCTACACTTGCCTCTGATGATCTAAGGCTTCGACGGTCTGACTTACCTATATGTTTGCCCGATCTAAGGTTCATTAATTTACTTCCTTGCACACTCAATAAACACTCATATCGTCAATGGTTCTTTGTTCTTACCTTCTTGATTCTTTTTAGATCCCTTTAGATTCTTGTCTAGATGTATGCGTAAGGAATTCGACTTTCTGTGGTACTTTGAGTTCTCGTTCTGTCAGACTTAAGTTCTTTCCCCTTAAGTTTTTGTATCACACACCTTTACTTTAGTCTTGAACTTGATAAATTTAATTCTCTTGAACTTGGTGCGTTCCTATCGTCTTGAATCCACAATGCTAACGTTTATCCTAAGCTAAAAATTGACTGAGGAGGTTGAGTAATCTTCCAACCTCGAGTCAGCTTTGTTGGTTGCTCTGATGCCCAAGAAGCCGCACTTCCCAAGCTTTATACCCTTCACTGCCTTGCCTTGCTTTGCTTTGATTGCCCTTGCTAGACCTGGAAAAATCCAATATTAGACCAATTTCACAAATGGATGATCAAGCACTTGAGTATGTACACCCTTAAAGTCCCTTAACCTTTGGCAAAATTTTCTTCCCAAGCCCCCTTTCTTTCCTAGCCCCACAAATGGTCAACCTAAAAAATATCCTCTCAAAAAATCAATGTGTTCTCGTAGTACTCGTCAAGAGCTTTCTAAGGAGCTATAAAGCTCAAAAAACGGACTTCGGATGCAAAAGATATGACCGTTTAGGCCCTCGAGGGTAAAAACTGACAATTAGGTTTTTCTCCAAATATGAGCTAAGGGGTCTCCTATGAGCTTAATGAACCAAAAATTTTCAAAAAATAGCCCCAAAATTGGTCAAAAATTGAAACCCTAAAATTGGTGTTTGGGTGAGCAATTGTGATGGTCTGAGATGATCGCGATGGTCTGGGACCATCATGATGGTCTAGGCGAACCGTCGCGATGGCGTGATGCGTGAACCGTCGCGATGGTCTGAAGTGCACGGTCGTGATGGTCTAAATGTGAGCAATCGCGATGGTCGGGGTGAGGCGTCGTGATGGTCTGATAGAGTGAACAATTGCGATGGCATCAGTCAACGATCAACGTGAACCGTCGCGATGGTCCAAAGTGAACCGTCACGATGGCCACAGATGCGATGGCGTGAGCCAATTGCGATGGTCCAAATTTTGAGTTGTCGCGATGGTGTAAGGGTCTCGTCGCGATGGCGTGAATGTGAGTAATTGCGATGGTCTAGCTTGCCACGTGGCAGCGTTGGCGCGATGGCATGAGCCAATCGCGATGGTGTGGGGTCGACGGGATGGTCGCGATGGTCAAGGACCGTCGTGATGGCGTGGGACCGTTGCGATGGTCCGGTCGAGCGGTCGCGATGGCGTGAGCCAATCGCGATGGTGTGACACAATCGCGATGGTCTGAGCCACTCGTGATGGTCCACCAAAATGCAAATTTTCAAGATGCGTCTGTGGATTCGTGTATGCGAGTGTGTCGCCTACCTCATGGTGAACTCACTTACCAAAAATACCGAACTTGGCAGACCATCGCGATGGTCTGACACACTCGGCAGATCTCTGACAGAAAGTGAAATTTTACCTTTTCCAAGCTTTCTTGATGCACTGGAGCTCTGTACGTGCAAGAAAACTCAAAAACACACAAGTACACACAAGCACACAAGCTCTCTCTCTCTCTCTCGCACATGCACAAATGAGGGGAAATGAGGAGAATGGGTGGATATGGTGAATTTTCTGATTTTTTTGGAGTTGAAGATGATGATGCGGTGATGAAGATGGAGTGTGGGGGAGGTGAAAAACACTAAAAACTAAGTAAAAACAACAACAAAAACTGAAATTTTTACCTTCCAACACCACTTCTTGCTATACTCTTACCATCACACATTCGTCCTAGACTCGATCCCCGGCAACGGCGCCAAATTTGGTGTTGCTCTAGCACAATGGTGAGGACCACGTTAAGAAGCTCCACCTCCTTAATGTCAATCCGTGGAAGAGATAGGAGTGATATGAACAACATGAAGGAGCTTGGATGAGGACGAAGAATTGAAGCTTGAGGGGGAGTGTTAAAAGTCAAGCTTCAAGCTACAAATTCGTGGGGAATCTTTTATGGACATGTGGAGAAATCAAAGGAAGCCAAAAGCCACGAGATTCCATCAAGAAAAGTCACTCAACCACTCCCCAAGTCATCTCAACTAAGTCCTTCAAGTTAGGAGGCTGAATTGGAAAGGTAGTTCCTAGATTTTAGGGGCACACTTCTCACTATAAAAGGAGCATGTATCTCGACTTATTTTGGGCCATCTTCTTGGAGTTTTAGCTCATGTAAAGTGAGCACTAAGTGCTGGAGTTTTGATAAGCAAGCCCCTTGCTTGCTTGTGTGTTTTCTTTTAGTAGGCATATCTATGTGTGTGCGCAGGCAGTGTTGCAACTCTCTACCCCTGAGTTGTTAGCATTGGTTCTCACTCATATTGTATCCATTTGATGTACTTCTTGTCTCATTGGATAGCTATTAGAGTCTATTTTATGCTCACAAAGTCTCTGGATCATTCTCTGAGTAATCTGGGAGCAACATTCATTTTAGTGAAGTTGTGTGATTGATATCTCTCTTGGTGTGTAGGCTCTGATGAAAATATTTTGCTCTCTGTTGTAAGGGCTGGTTCTCCTTCTCTATGTATTCATTTGCTATGATTTTGGTGTCATTGGGTAGCTATTAGAGTCGTCTAGCGGTAACCCAAGTTTGAGATTCATTCTATGTATAATCTTTGAGAAACGCTTGCTGGAGTGAAGTGAGGTATCTGCTTGACTCGCAGTTGTGAGCATTCAACTAGCTCATGTTGTAGACATTGTTTCTCCTTGTCTAAGCATCCATTTGAAGTGAAATTTGTTTTGTTGGAAAGCTCTTGATCTCTACTAGAGGTCTACAGAAGCTCACTAGAGTTCTCTGCATATGCTCTGAGTAAGAGCATTTTTGGTGTGCAGAGGTCAAAGAAGGATACCTGTGGAGGTCATTCACACTTCGTCGTTGCTTAGGGGTTGAGATACTTCCCCCATCATGTATATGTATATGTATATGTAAATCTATATGTATATGTAAATCTATATGTATATTTATATGTATATGTATTTGTATATGTATATGTATATGTATATGTATATGTATATGTATATGTATATGTATATGTATATGTATATGTATATGTATATGTATATGTATATGTATATGTATATGTATATGTATACATATATGTATTTGTATTTGTATATGTATATGTATATGTATATTTAGTATATGTATATTTATATGTATATGTATATGTATATGTATATGTATATGTATATGTATATGTATATGTATACGTATATGTATATGTTTATTTATATGTATATGGATATGTATATGTATATGTATATGTATATGTATATGTACATGTATATGTATATGTATATGTATATGTATATGTAAATGTACATGTACATGTACACGTCAATGTACATCTACATGCACATGTAGAACATGTACATGTACATGTACATGTACATGGACATGGACATGTACATGGACATGTACATGGACATGTACATGGACATGTACATGGACATGTACATGTACATGTATAAGTACATGTACATGTACATGTATAAGTAGATGCATATGCATTTGTATATGCATATGCATATGTATATCTATATGTATATGTATATGTATAGGTATATGTATATGTATATGTATATGTATATGTATATGTATATGTATATGTATATGTATATGTATATGTATATGTATATGTATATGTATATGTATATGTATATGTATATGTATATGTATATGTATATGTATATGTATATGTATATGTATATGTATATGTATATGTATATGGATATGTACATGTATATGTACATGTACATGTACATGTACATGTACATGTCCATGTACATCTACATGCACATGCAAGACATGTGCATGGACATGTACATGTACATGGACATGTACATGTACATGGACATGTACATGTACATGGACATGTACATGTACATGAACATGTACATGTACCTGTGATGGGGGAAGTATCTCAACCCCTAAGCAACCACGAAGCGTGAATGACCTCCACAAGTATCCTTCTTTGACCTCTGCACACCAAAAGTGCTCTTACTCAGAGCTTATGCAGAGAACTCCAGTGAGCTTTTGTAGACCTGTATTAGACACCAGGAGCTTTCCAACAAGACAAAGTTTACTTCAAATGGATGCTTACACAAAGAGAAACAATGTCTACAACATGAGCTAGTTGAATGCTCACAACTGCTAGTCAAGCAGAGACCTCACTTCACTCCAGCAAGCTTTTCTCAAAGATTATACAGAGACTGAATCTCCAACTTTGGTCAACTTTAGAGCCCTCTAATAGCTACCCAATGACACCAAAATCATAGCAAATGGATAAATAGAGAAGGAGAACCAGCCCTTACAACAAAGAGCAAAATATTTCCAACAAAGCCTACACACAGAGAGAGATATCAATCACACACATAGATATGCCTACTAAAAGGAAACAAACAAGCAAGCAAGGGGCTAGCTTAAGCAAGGGGCTTGCTTATCAAAACTCCAGCACTTAGTGCTCACTTTACATGAGCTAAAACTCCAAGAAGATGACCCAAAAGAAGTCGGGATACATGCTCCTTTTATAGTGAGAAGTGTGCCCCTAAAATCTAGGAACTACCTTTCCAAATCAGCCTCCTAACTTGGAGGACTTAGTTGAGATGACTTGGGGAGTGGTTGAGTGACTTTTCTTGATGGAATCTCGTGGCTTTTGGCTTCCTTTGATTGCTCCATAAAAGATTCCCCACGAATTTGTAGCTTAAAGCTTGACTTTTAACACTCCCCCTCAAGCTTCAATTCTTCGTCCTCATCCAAACTCCTTCATGTTGATGCATTGCTTGAATTTTGAAATCTTCATCCCATCCAAAGCCTTTGTAAACATGTCTGCAACTTGGTCCTTGGTACCAATATGATGTACTGAAACTTCCTTGGATATCACCTTTTCCCTTATGAAGTGATAGTGCACTTCAATATGCTTGGTTCTAGCATGATAGACAGGATTCGATGCTAGATGAATGCTACTCATGTTGTCACAAAAAATTGGATATGTGTCAACCTGCAAATTAAGCTCCATAAATAACTTCTTAATCCACATTAGCTCACATGTGACTTGAGCCAAAGCTCTATACTCAGCCTCCGTGGAAGATAATGCCATCGTGGGTTGCTTTTTTGAAATCCATGAGATGATCTTGCTACCTAGCATGACTAGGTAACCACTTGTACTTCTTCTATCCTCCTTCGAACCGGCCCAATCAGCATCAGAATAAGCTTTGATCTGCATATCATCATCAAATGAATAGAACAATCCTTCATTTATAGTGGCCTTGAGATATCGTAACATTCTTCTTGCAGCTTGCAAGTGTGTAGTCCTTGGACTATGCATAAATTGTGATAACACTCGAACTCCATATGCTATGTCGGGCCTAGTTATTGTGGCATAATTGAAAGATCCTACAATAGATCGATACAAGGTTACATCCTCTAATGGCTCTCCATCAATGGAGCTTAGCTTTACATTAACTTCCATGGGATTGGAAATAGGCTTGCAATGTAGCATCCCAAACCTCTCAAGTAGGTCTAGAATATACTTCCTTTGTATGAGCACAATACCTTCTTCTTTGTATACAACTTCAATTCCAAGAAAATACCTAAGATCTCCAAGATCAGAGATCCTAAACTCCTTTCCAAGCTTTGCCTTGATCTCCTCAACGCCCTTTGTATCATTACCTGTAATGATAAGATCATATACATACACACACATGTAGACTACAAGTTCTCCTCTTTGTTTGATGAAGAGAGATGGATCTGCCTTGCATTGATTGTAACCACATTTGATCAAATAGTCCACCAATCTTTGGTTGCAAGCCCTTGGAGCTTGCTTTAGGCCATAAAGTGCCTTCTTCAACCTACAAACATGATGTGGAAACTCTTTATGAACAAAACCTAGTGGTTGCTCCATGTATACCTCTTCTTCCAAGTCTCCATTGAGAAAGGCATTCTTGATATCCAATTGGAAAAGCTTCCATCCTTTGCTAGCAGCCATTGCAATGAGTGTCCTAATGGTGCTCATCTTTGCCACGGGGCTGAATGTCTCTTCAAAGTCCACACCATAGGTTTGTGCAAAACCCTTGGCCACCAATCTTGCTTTGAACCTAGAAATAGATCCATCTGAATTCCTCTTTACTTTATACACCCACTTATTACCTATTACCTTCATGTTATCCTTCTTGGGCACTAGAGTCCATGTTTGATTCTCCTCAAGTGCGTCGATCTCTTCTTGCATTGCCTCTTTCCATTCGGTGTACCGGCTTGCATCTTCATAGCAATTGGGCTCATGATCTTCTACTACTTTGTTCATATATGCATAATGAGTTGCCATGTATGAATCATAAGTAAACCTTTGAGTTGGATACTCAACTCTAGAAGACTTCCTTTCTTCACCTTTTGGAGGAATAAACCTCCTTTGCCTTGGGAACTTGATCTCTTTCTTTGACGTGGCTTCTTTCTCCATCATGTGTCCTTCATCATCTTCAACTTCATTACCTTCTTCATCCAACTCCACCAATGTTGCTTTGCCTTTGTTGATTGATTGTGCTTCATAGCTTGATGAAGATCTCCCCCTCCATGGTGAGTTCATGCTTGAACTATCTTCATTGATGGAACACCTTGGGCCCCTTAGCTCTAGGTCGATTTGTTCTTCATCATGTCCATGCTTTTCTTCTTCATAGTCCTGCATACAATCATACTTCTTATACCAAGGGAGTAGCTCATCAAATGCTACATCCCTTGATATCCTCAACTCCTTTGTGTTTGGGTTGAAGCACCTGTAACCTTTATGATCATTTGAATATCCTAAAAACACACACTTTTCTGCCTTTGGTTGTAGCTTGTGCCTCAATTCACTTGGCACATGTACATAACAAGTACATCCAAATATCTTCAAGTGGGAAAGATCAGGTTTCTTACCATAATAGGCTTGATATGGTGTCAAGCCATGGATCCCAGAGGTAGGAGCCCTATTCATAAGATACACGGCGGTATTTGCTGCATCACTCCAAAACATGTTAGGTACATTCATCTCATTAAGCATTGCTCTAGCAATCTCGGCAATGTATCTATTTCTTCTCTCTGCTACTCCATTTTGTTGGGGTGTGTACCTGCATGTTACTTGCCTCTTGATGCCTTGATCCATTAAAAAATCAGAAAACTCATTGGAGAAATATTCTCCCCCTCCATCGGACCTTAGCTCCTTGATATATGTACCTGTTTCCTTTTCTACCATTGCCTTAAATGCTTTGAAACATGTAAACACATCTGATTTGTTTTTGATGAAATAAACCCAAACCATCCTTGTGCAATCATCTATAAAAGTGACAAAGTACTTGTTACCTCCAATGGATTGCTCTTTGGTTGGCCCCCACACATCTGTATGTATCAACTCCAATGGATGTTGGCTTATGTAGCCACTCTTCTTGAATGGAAGTCTCGCTTGCTTCCCTAGTTGACAAGATTCACATAAATGCTTCATACCTTGTCCTTGGAAGTTGGGAAGACCTTCAACCAGCCTCTTGAATTGCATTTCCTTCATTCTTTGTATGTTGATGTGACCTATCCTCTTGTGCCACAAGTCCATCTCCAAAATCCTCTTGTTTCCATATGTGAAGTAGACATGTTGAGTGGAATGAGAATTTACCTCCAAAGTGAAGAGTGTCCCTTGCTTCTTTCCTCTTGCTATGACCTTGTAACCTTGCTTAGGGTTCTCCACAAAGCATCCACCTTTGTTGAACCTTACTTGATAGCCTCTTTCAACCATATTCCCAACGGACACCAAGTTCTTTGTGATAGTAGGTACATGCAAGACATCCTTGAGACATCTTCCTTCCTCCTTGTCATCCAAAGCTACATCTCCAACATGGGAGATCTCATGTGTAGTCATTTATGCTACTCCCTGAGCTCTTCCTAAGGTTGTTGAGCTCATTCTTGAGTTGGATCTTCCTTGCTTTGGTGCTTGTTGAATAAAGCCTTTCAAGTGTCTCCCATACCTTCATGCTTGAATCCAAGTCTTGGATATGGCCTATCATGCTATTGCTAATGTGTTGGGAAAGGATAAAGATAACCCTCTTGTCTCTTTCATTCCATTCCCTAATGGCCCTTCTCTGTTCATTGGTTGGATTCTCATCCAACCTAGGTCTTGGTTCACTTCCACTAATCAACCCCCAAAGGCCCTTGCCCATAAGATAGTTGGAGACCCTAAATCTCCATGGTTGATAGTTCCCTTTGTCTAGCTTTTCAATTTGAGTGTTGAAGTCTCCCATATCTAGTCTTTGATACTTGACCTAGCCCTTGGCTAATGCTCCAATGTGTGTAAAATGAAAATGAGGCTCTGAGGTTACGTCA
>CM035433.1:109443451-109445951 GCA_020310875.1 Ceratopteris richardii
ACCACTCCTTTCATCATTTAAACTTCCTGATGGCTGAACTATGCATTCATCTCCTTCAACCACACCTTCTTCATTTTCATCCATGACCTGCAAACAATTCTTATCTGCATACCATGAAAGTGATTCATCAAAGTTTACATCTCTTGACACAACAACCTTATTGGTATGAGGATTATAGCATCTATATCCTCTTTGAGTATCTGCATAACCAATAAATATACATTTTTCTGATTTCGCATCAAGTTTAGATCTCACCTCACTAGGTACATGTACATAACATACACAGCCAAATACTTTCAAATGACTTACACTTGGTTTCCTTCCATGCCATACCTCATATGGTGTCAAATGATGAACTCCAGCAGTCGGAACTCTATTCATAATGTAAACACTTGTGCTAACAGCTTCAGCCCAAAAATAATTAGGCAAACACATATCATTAAGCATGCTTCTAGATGCTTCTGCTATGATTCTGTTTCTTCTTTCTGCGACTCCATTTTGTTGTGGAGTATACCTGCATGTAACTTCTCTTTTGATACCTTCATCATACAAAAAATCAGTAAAAGCTTGAGAGAAATACTCTCCTCCTCCATCGGATCTTAGCTTCTTAATATACCTTCCTGTTTGCTTTTCGACATATGATTTGAACTTCTTGAAACAATCAAAGACCTCACTCTTATGTTTAATAAAATACACAAATGTCATTCTACTATGATCGTCAATGAATGATACATAGTACTTATTACCAACCAAGGATGCCTCTTTAGTAGGTCCCCACACATCTGTGTGTATGAGATCTAGCAAACCATCACTTACATAGCTTGAATGCTTGAAAGGTTGTCTACTCTGCTTACCCATTTGACATGCTTCACAAAGATGCACCATATGTTGCTTAGTAAGATCAGGTAATCCTTCAACAATCCTCTTCTTTGATAGCTCCTTTAACCTGTGTACATTCATGTGTCCAATCCTTTTGTGCCATAGATCAAGCTCTGCTATTCGATGCATACCATAAGAGGAATAGTTTGTATGATTTGGGTTTACCTTGAATGTAAACAATCTACCTTGTTTTTGACCTCTAGCAATTAACCTCCTTTGCTTTGGATCCTCAATGAAGCAACCTGCATGATTAAATCTCACTTGTAGACCTTTTTCTACCATTTGACCAACCGACATCAAATTCTTAGTGATCGTTGGCACATAAAGTACATCCTTCAAGCAATTTTTCTTGCTCTTATCCTGCATAACAACATCTCCAACCTGCATAATCTTATGTGTTGTATCATCTCCTGTTTCAACATGAACTTTACATGACGGATTATGCATATTAGAAAACCATGAAGCATCATGAGACATGTGATTAGAACAACCACTATCTACATACCATACATCGCTATTGCAATTCATCTTAGTTTCTACATTCATCATAAGAAGAGAATCATAATCATCACTTTTACCTTCAACTGCATAATTTCCTTGTTGTTTACCTCTTCTTGAATAGCCTCCTATTCGATTACCACCTTGATTATTTTCATTTTGATAACAATCTTTGGCATAGTGTCCATACCTTCCACATATATAGCAATTGTTCTTATTATCTTCACTCCTTTGTCTTTGGTTGTAGTTGTAGTAGCCTCTCGTACCTCTAGCGCTTGATCTTCCTCTTCCTCTTGTGTTGAAGAAGCCACTTGAAGTCCTTTGATCATCACTCCTTCTTCCTCGACCTCTATTTGAACCTCTTCCACCTCTGTTTCCACCTCTTGATGATCCTACATAAAGAGCTTGTCCTTGAGATCCTTTTTGATTTGAAGTAGAACCATTTAGATTCATCTCCTCCATGACCATGAGGGCAATAAGTTGATCAAAATCTGGTAATTCTCCTCTGACATAAACTGAAGTAATGAAGGGTTTCCATCTCTCATCATCTTTGAGTCCGTTGAGAGTATGTGCAACCAAGTCGTCGTCCTCCACATGAGCTTGAATTGATCCTAGTTGATCTGCAATCTCTTTAACTTTCAATATGTAATCATTGACCGATGTCCTTGTATCTTTCTTTATGTTATTCAACTCATTTTTGAGTTGAATCTTCCTTGCTCTTGTACCTGTAGCATACAACCTTTCCAATGCAAGCCAAACATCTCTACTTGTGTCTAGATCTTGTATGTGTCCTACCATTGAATCTTGAATATTTTGTGATAAAATGAATATAACCCTTTTTTCTCTCTCATTCCAAAGTCTAAACTCCCTCAATTGTTGCTGATTTGGGTCCTCTGGTAATGTGGGTTTGATATCTGTGCCGTCAATCAAACCATACAAGCCTCTACCTTGCAAGTATGCTGTGATTCTAAACTTCCATGCCTGATAATTGGTCTTATCAAGCTTCTCTATTTGTGCATGTTGGTCTCCCATAATACAAATGCTAAGCTTCCTCCTTTAAGCCTCCTTTCCAATGTGTGTGATAAGAAGAAATATAATATTTACCTTGTAAATGAGGTATGTG
>CM035433.1:109453451-109463451 GCA_020310875.1 Ceratopteris richardii
AGTGAGAAGTGTGCCCCTAAAATCTAGGAACTACCTTTCCAAATCAGCCTCCTAACTTGGAGGACTTAGTTGAGATGACTTGGGGAGTGGTTGAGTGACTTTTCTTGATGGAATCTCGTGGCTTTTGGCTTCCTTTGATTGCTCCACATGTCCATAAAAGTTTCCCCACGAATTTGTAGCTTGAAGGTTGACTTTTAGCACTCCCCCTCAAGCTTCAATTCTTCGTCCTCATCCAAGCTCCTTCATGTTGATGCATTGCTTGAATTTTGAAATCTTCATCCCATCCAAAGCCTTTGTAAACATGTCCGCAATTTGGTCCTTGGTACCAATATGATGTACTGAAACTTACTTGGATATCACCTTTTCCCTTATGAAGTGATAGTGCACTTCAATATGCTTGGTTCTAGCATGATAGACAGGATTCGATGCTAGATGAATGCTACTCATGTTGTCACAAAAAATTGGATATGTGTCAACCTGCAAATTAAGCTCCATAAATAACTTCTTAATCCACATTAGCTCACATGTGACTTGAGCCAAAGCTCTATACTCAGCCTCCGAGGAAGATAATGCCACCGTGGGTTGCTTCTTTGAAATCCATGAGATGATCTTGCTACCTAGCATGACTAGGTAACCACTTGTACTTCTTCTATCCTCCTTCGAAGCGGCCCAATCGGCATCAGAATAAGCTTTGACCTGCATATCATCATCAAATGAATAGAACAATCCTTCATTTATAGTGGCCTTGAGATATCTTAACAATCTTCTTGCAGCTTGCAAGTGTGTAGTCCTTGGACTATGCATAAATTGTGATAACACTCCAACTCCATATGCTATGTCGGGCCTAGTTATTGTGGCATAATTGAAAGATCCTACAATAGATCGATACAAGGTTACATCCTCTAATGGCTCTCCATCAATGGAGCTTAGCTTTACGTTAACTTCCATGGGATTTGAAATAGGCTTGCAATGTAGCATCCCAAACCTCTCAAGTAGGTCTAGAATATACTTCCTTTGTATGAGCATAATACCTTCTTCTTTGTATACAACTTCAATTGAAGGAAAATACCTAAGATCTCCAAGATCAGAGATCCTAAACTCCTTTCCAAGCTTTGCCTTGATCTCCTCAATGCCCTTTGTATCATTACCTGTAATGATAAGATCATCTACATACACGCACATGTAGACTACAAGTTCTCCTCTTTGTTTGATGAAGAGAGATGGATCCACCTTGCATTCCACATTTGATCAAATAGTCCACCAATCTTTGGTTCCAAGCCCTTGGAGCTTGCTTTAGGCCATAAAGTGCCTTCTTCAACCTACAAACATGATGTGGAAACTCTTTATGAACAAAACCTAGTGGTTGCTCCATGTATACCTCTTCTTCCAAGTCTCCATTGAGAAAGGCATTCTTGATATCCAATTGGAAAAGCTTCCATCCTTTGCTAGCAGCCATTGCAATGAGTGTCCTTATGGTGCTCATCTTTTCCACGAGGCTGAATGTCTCTTCAAAGTCCACTCCATAGGTTTGTGCAAAACCCTTGGCCACCAATCTTGCTTTGAACCTAGAAATAGATCCATCTGAATTCCTCTTTACTTTATACACCCACTTATTACCTATTACCTTCATGTTATCCTTCTTGGGCACTAGAGTCCATGTTTGATTCTCCTCAAGTGCGTCGATCTCTTCTTGCATCGCCTCTTTCCATTCGGTGTACCTGCTTGCATCTTCATAGCAATCGGGCTCATGATCTTCTACTACTTTGTTCATATATGCATAATGAGTTGCCATGTATGAATCATAAGTAAACGTTTGAGTTGGATACTTAACTCTAGAAGACTTCCTTTCTTCACCTTTTGGAGGAATAAACCTCCTTTGCCTTGGGAACTTGATCTCTTTCTTTGACATGGCTTCTTTCTCCATCATGTGTCCTTCATCATCTTCAACTTCATTACCTTCTTCATCCAACTCCACCAATGTTGCTTTGCCTTTGTTGATTGATTGTGCTTCATAGCTTGATGAAGATCTCCCCCTCCATGGTGAGTTCATGCTTGAACTATCTTCATTGATGGAACACCTTGGGCCGCTTAGCTCTAGGTCGATTTGTTCTTCATCATGTCCATGCTTTCTTCTTCATAGTCCTGCATACAATCATACTTCTTATACCAAGGGAGTAGCTCATCAAATGCTACATCCCTTGATATCCTCAAGTCTTTTGTGTTTGGGTTGAAGCACCTGTAACCTTTATGATCATTTGAATATCCTAGAAACACACACTTTTCTGCCTTTGGTTGTAGCTTGTGCCTCAATTCACTTGGCACATGTACATAACAAGTACATCCAAATATCTTCAAGTGGGAAAGATCAGGTTTCTTACCATAATAGGCTTGATATGGTGTCAAGCCATGGATCCCTGAGGTAGGAGCCCTATTCATAAGATACACGGCGGTATTTGCTGCATCACTCCAAAACATGTTAGGTACATTCATCTCATTAAGCATTGCTCTAGCGATCTCGGCAATGTATCTATTCTTTCTCTCTGCTACTCCATTTTGTTGGGGTGTGTACCTGCATGTTACTTGCCTCTTGATGCCTTGATCCATTAAAAAATCAGAAAACTCATTTGAGAAATATTCTCCCCCTCCATTGGACCTTAGCTTCTTGATATATGTACCTGTTTCCTTCTCTACCATTGCCTTGAATGCTTTGAAACATGTAAACACATCTGATTTGTTTTTGATGAAATAAACCCAAACCATCCTTGTGCAATCATCTATAAAAGTGACAAAGTACTTGTTACCTCCAATGGATTGCTCTTTGGTTGGCCCCCACACATCTGTATGTATCAACTCCAATGGATGTTGGCTTATGTAGCCACTCTTCTTGAATGGAAGTCTCGCTTGCTTCCCTAGTTAACAAGATTCACATAAATGCTTCATACCTTGTCCTTGGAAGTTGGGAAGACCTTCAACCAGCCTCTCGAATTGCATTTCCTTCATTCTTTGTATGTTGATGTGACCTATCCTCTTGTGCCACAAGTCCAACTCCGAAATCCTCTTGTTTCCATATTTGAAGTAGACATGTTGAGTGGAATGAGAATTTACCTCCAAAGTGAAGAGTCTCCCTTGCTTCTTTCCTCTTGCTATGACCTTGTAACCTGTGAAGAGAGATGGTGGATGCAATCCAAAGATGAGTAGGTGCCACTACAACCAGCTTCACACCAGGCAACTGAGACTTCAGAGTTGACTAGTAGACCCTTTGAGCTTCCTAAATCCACCAAAATATCAGCCAAGTACTTTGGAACATGTATCCCAAAAGTTTAAGTCAAGACAGACTAGTTGCGAAATGACTAGCTCCCAAAACTTGCTATTTTTGGACATACACCTGCTGGAAAAAATGAACAGTGCTCTCAACGTGGTAGGAATTAGACAAATTCCTTTTGGGAATATCAAATAGACTTAACAAGCTTGCTATTCCAAGTTAAAACACTTCAAATGATGGACTGAGCACTGAGAACAAGTTTCATCAATTTCTGGAACCTCCCACAATTCTCGGGGCTTTGTAGAGATAGGCCAGGGAGCAGTAAAATGCATATATCTCCCAAAATATTACTCCAATGACCATGGAAATGTATAGGTATAATCTAGACAGTAAGAGCTATCCAACGCACTTTAAAACACTGAAAAATGTTCAGTAAAACGCGAGATATGACCTTTTGAAGGTACTGCTCTGAGTGAGTATAGCAGAGAACAAAACAGAGAAGTAGATGATGATAAATGTATAGATTCACATATGATTACAACCACATTGGCAATGAATCTTTGCACAATGGGAGTAGAATGATAGATCTATGGAGTAAGCTCTTCAATCTCTACAAAATGACATGAAGTGGTCACGTACAAGGCTTGCTAATCGCCTCTTCCTTCTTGCTCCTTTTATAGCTATTCTTGGAGGGAGTTTTGAATTCGAATTCGAATGGCTCCACCTAAAAGTGATCCCCAAAGTTAGGAGATATTCCCTCAGCTCAAAAATTCGTGATTTTAGTAGTTAGAGCCATGAGTTTGCTTTTACATCATGCATGAGGTAAGCCAACCTTTTCCTTTTTTCTTTTTCCATTTACAAAAGATAAAATGTACTCTTTTACAAGAGGTGTTCACATGACTACTCATGTGACTTACAAATGAGGATAATATCAAATATATCAAGCATGTAGGCTTGGGTAAAATGCACCAACAGCTCCCCCTCAAGCCTAACATGCTTGGCCTTCAAATAAGTCTTCAATTGTCCTTGATTTCTTGCAAACCAATCATCAACTTGAATCTACTTAACTTCGTACCATCAAGAGCTTTCGTCAACATGTCTGCACATTGCATATCTGTAGAGACATAGGATAGTTGAATATCCTTGCTCATTAGCTTCTCCCTTACGTAATGGTAGTGGACTTCAATATGCTTGGTTCTAGCATGGTATACCGGATTAGCTGCTAGATGTAGTGACCTTGTGTTGTCACCAAAAATGTGAGGTGTTGAAGAATGAAGTCCAAGATCTGTGTACAAAGACTTTAACCACATGATTTCTTGAGTTGCATTAGCCAAACCTCTATATTCGGCTTCGGTAGAAGATAATGCCACGGTTGGTTGCTTCTTTGATGACCAAGAAATGATTTTTGAACCTGCAAATGATATATACCCTGATGTGCTTCTTCTATCATCTTTAGATCCGACCCAATCTGCATCTGAGTAGACCTTTAGCTCAATATCTGAAGTAAATGAATAAAACAAACCTTCATTCATGGTCCCCTTTAGGTACTTGAGGACTCGCTTGGCCGCTTCCATATGGTGGTCTTCTCGGCTTATGCATAAACTGACTCAATATGCTAACACTATAGCATATATCCACCCTTGTGAGTGTTGCATAGTTCAAACTTCCAACCAAGCTTTGATAACTTGTGATGTCTTCAATTGGCTCTCCTTCATAAGCACTAAGCTTATGATTTTGCTCCATAGGTGTACCTGCACACTTGGTATTTTCCATCTTGAACTTGACGAGCATGTCATGGACATACTTCCTTTGTGTGATGTATATACCTGAATCTGTGTAGATCAACTCCAATCCAAGAAAATAAGTGAGTGGTCCGAGGTCACTTATTTTGAACTCCTCCTTCATTTGACTCTTTACCTGTTTGATTCCTTCAAGATCATTGCCTGTGATAATAATATCATCAACATACACACATAAATAGATCACTTCAGATCCATTTCTCTTTATGAACAAAGAGGTATCCGCCTTGCTAGCTTTGAATCCTTGGTCTTGCAAATAAGTCACCAATCTGAAATTCCAAGCTCTTGGAGCTTGCTTCAATCCATACAAAGCTTTCTTTAGTTTGCATACATAGTTAGGATGATGTGCATCCTCATATCCAGGAGGTTGTGCCATATACACTTCCTCAGAAATCCATCCATTCAAGAAAGCATTCTTTACATCAAGTTGATAAAGATTCCAATTTCTAGATGCAGCAAGACTAATGAGAACCCTAATTGTAGGCATTTTTGCAACAGGAGAGAAAGTCTCCTCATAATCAATACCATGGGTTTGAGCAAACCCTTTAGCAACTAACCTTGCTTTGTGTCTATTTATACTTCCATCTGGATTCCTCTTGATTTTGTATATCCATCGAGATCCGATTATCTTCATAGATGGCTTGTTAGGTACAAGCTCCCAAGTGTCATTCTCCTTCAAGGCTTCCATTTCTTCATCCATTGCATCTCTCCAAGCTTTCTTGCTTTGTGCTTCTTCAAATGTGGTAGGTTCTTCATTGGTTGAATCCTTTGCAATGTAGATTGAGTGCTTGGTGACCAAAGAAGTATCATAACCAAACCTCTCTGATTTCTTCTTATCCCTTGAAGACCTTCTAAGTGGTTGATGTGAGCTCTCGGGTCCATATGTAGCATCCTGCATCTTTGCTTTACCTTTGTTCTTCCATAGCTTTAGTCTTTCCAAGTCTTCTAGGTCAATCTCCGAATCACTTTCTTCAAGCTGCTTTGGTTCCTTTGGTTGAAGTGATGGAAAGTCTTCATCCAAGTCATACGGCAGCTTCACTTTCCTGTCATCATCAAACCATGATTTGTTTTCATCAAAAATTACATCTCTACTCACATAAAATCCTTTATTGGTTGGATTGTACAATCTATATCCTTTTTGGTTTTGGTCATAACCAATAAATACGCACTTCTCTGCCTTGGGATCCAATTTCCCTCTTACTTGAGAAGGAATGTGAGCATAGGCTAAGCATCCAAATATTTTGCAATGCTCTAGACTAGGTCTTCTTCCATTCCACACTTCATATGGAGTGGTTCCATCTAGTGACTTAGATGGAAGTCTATTTATGAGATATGTGGCTATCGACACAGCCTCTGCCCATAGGTAGTTTGGCAATCCCTTTTCGTTGAGCATGGACCTTGCTGCTTCGACAATAGCTCTGTTCCTCCTCTCTGCTACACCATTGAGTTCGGGTGTATACCTTGTAGTGACTTCCCTTTTAATGCCTCTTTCATGCAAGAAGGCATCAAATTCAGAAGAGAAGTATTCTCCTCCACCATCTGATCTGAGTCGTTTCAAAGTCCTACCTGTTTGGTTTTCAACAAGAGCAATATACTTCTTAAAGCAATTAAACACTTCATCCTTGTGCTTCATGAAAAACAGAATGGTCCACCAGCTACAATCATCTATGAAAGACACATAATATCTTGAGCCTGATATAGATGGCTCCTTACTTGGACCCCACACATCCGTGTGCACTAGATCCAAAGGATTTTGATACATATATCCTTTCTTATTGAAAGGTTGTCTATGAGCCTTGCCGAGTTGACAAGCTTCACACTTATAAATCATGTGTTGCCTTGTGATATTAGGCAAACCAAGTACACTTTGGTCCCTGCAAATCTGTTTGAGTGTCCTCTCACCAATGTGAGCAAGCCTTTTGTGCCATATCTCCAACTCTGTTAGAGTTTGAGATCCATAGCTAAACAAAGCTATGTTCTTTGTATCTTCCACTTCAAAAGTGAAAAGCCTTCCTGTCTTTTCTCCTTTGGCAATCCTTCGAAAGCCTTGCCTTGGGTCTTCAACATATGCTCCAAATCGATTGAATCTAACCTGCAATCCTTTTTCAACAATCTGTCCAACACTTATTAAATTTTTGGTAATTGTAGGGACATACAAGACTTTGCTTAAGAGGTTCATATTCCCATCTGATGTCTTCACATTACCTATCTTCTCCACTGAGTGCTTTGTGTCATCTCCTGTCTGCACTTCATGCTTGTTATGAGGATCTTCCAAATCAGAAAGTAAAGCCACATTTCCTGCTACATGGTTTGAGCATCCGGAATCAATGTAAAGTATGTGATCATCATCCTTACCCTTCTTCGCTGATAGATTCATAATCAATAATGAATCTTCTTGACTTTGGTCCTCTGCATAGTTATTGTAATCTCTTCTTCCTCTATGGCCACTTTGATAGTTGTTGTTGTTGTAATTGTTGTTGTAGTAGTTGTTGTTGTTGTAGCCTCCATTGTATCTACCTCTATTTGATCCATAGCCACCTCTATTGAATCCTCTTCCTCTTGAGTTCCTCGGGTTCCTGAAACATTCTTCAGTAGTATGGTTAGATAAGCCACATATGTTGCAAGGTTGAGATGATTGGAATCTCCCCCTGCCTTGCTTTCCACCTCTGCCTCTTCCTCTAGCTCTTCCTCTACCTGCAAAGTTTGCTTGGAAAGAGCTACCTTCATCTTCATTCTTCCTATTCTTTGACTTGTCCTTGACCTTAGCTTTATCAGAATATAAGGCAGAAGTTTGATTACCTCTTGAGGACTCACCACCTTTGCTAATCTTTGCTTCATGAGTGAAGAGTTGGCCCATGAGTGTGTTGAGGTCGGGTACATGCATATCCATGTATAAATCCATGGCTGTTGTGAAAGACTCCCACTTGTCGTCTGCTTTGATTCCATTCATGATTTGTCTTATGATTTGCTCCTCTTCAATTACCTCTCCAATGCTTCCAAGTTGGTCAGAAATCTCCTTCATCTTTGTGACATAATCAGTCACATTTTGCTTCGGGCTTTTCTTCATTGTTGTGAACTCCATCCACAATTGGTTCTTCCTTGCTCGAGTGTTGGAAGAGAAGAAAGAAGCAAGTGCATTCCAGGTTTCTCTTGATGTCTTGCATCCCTTGACATGAGGTAAAAGAAAATCAGAGATTGAGTTTAGAATGTAGGACCTTGCAAGTGCATCCTTCGAACACCAATTCGAAAGTCCTTCCACTTCTTCATGTGATGGTTGCCCTTTGTTCCTCATGGTTGGCATTGCTTCATCTCCGGATATGAATCCATATAGATTCCTCCCTTGAAGGTAAGCCTCCATCCTTAGAGACCATGCCGGGTAGTTGTTTCGATCCAATTTGTCAATTGTTGATGGAAATCCATCTCCCATGTTGCTTGACTATGCTCTGATACCACTATGAAGAGAGATGGTGGATGCAATCCAAAGATGAGTAGGTGCCGCTACAACCAGCTTCACACCAGCCAACTGAGACTTCAGAGTTGACTAGTAGACCCTTTGAGCTTCCTAAATCCACCAAAATATCAGCCAAGTACTTTGGAACATGTATCCCAAAAGTTTAAGTCAAGACAGACTAGTTGCGAAATGACTAGCTCCCAAAACTTGCTATTTTTGGACATACACCTGCTGGAAAAAATGAACAGTGCTCTCAACCTGGTAGGAATTAGACAAATTCCTTTTGGGCATATCAAATAAACTTAACAAGTTTGCTATTCCAAGTTAAAACACTTCAAATGATGGACTGAGCACTGAGAACAAGTTTCATCAATTTCTGGAACCTCCCATAATTCTCGGGGCTCTGTAGAGATAGACTAGGGAGCAGTAAAATGCATATATCTCCCAAAATATTACTCCAATGACCATGAACATTTTATACATACAAACTAGACAGTAAGTGCTATCCAACGCACTTTAAAACACTGAAAAATGTTCAGTAAAACGCGAGATATGACCTTCTGAAGGTACTACTCTGAGTGAGTATAGCAGAGAACAAAACAGAGAAGTAGATGATGATAAATGTATAGATTCACATATGATTACAACCACATTGGCAATGAATCTTTGCACAATGGGAGTAGAATGATAGAGCTATGGAGTAAGCTCTTCAATCTCTACAAAATGACATGAAGTGGTCACGTACAAGGCTTGCTAATCGCCTCTTCCACTTCTTACTCCTTTTATAGCTATTCTTGGAGGGAGTTTTGAATTCGAATTCGAATGGCTCCACCTAAAAGTGATCCCCAAAGTTAGGAGATATTCCCTCAGCTCAAAAATTCGTGATTTTAGTAGTTAGAGCCATGAGTTTGCTTTTACATCATGCATGAGGTAAGCCAACCTTTTCCTTTTTTCTTTTTCCATTTACAAAAGATAAAATGTACTCTTTTACAAGAGGTGTTCACATGACTACTCATGTGACTTACAAAGGAGGATAATATCAAATATATCAAGCATGTAGGCTTGGGTAAAATGCACCAACATAACCTTGCTTAGGGTTCTCCACAAAGCATCCACCTTTGTTGAACCTTACTTGATAGCCTCTTTCAACCATTTGCCCAACGGACACCAAGTTCTTTGTGATAGTAGGTACATGCAAGACATCCTTGAGACATCTTCCTTCCTCCTTGTCATCCAAAGCTACATCTCCAACATGGGAGATCTCATGGGCTGTATCATCACCTGTTTCTACATGTCCTTTACCTTTGGGAACATGTAGATTAGTAAACCAAGAAGCATTGCAACTCATATGGTTGCTACATCCACTATCAATATACCAAGTGTTATCTACTTTGCTTGAATTCCCATTCATGTGCATCATCAAGAGATTGTCATTTTCTGAACTTGTAGAAGCATAATTACCTTGGACTTTGTATGAAGAACCTTGAT
>CM035433.1:109473451-109523451 GCA_020310875.1 Ceratopteris richardii
GTGTCTGCAGAATTCCTAAAAAGTCGGGGGTACATATAATTTTGCTAAACTCATTTCTCAGAGTATAGTTTGTCGTTTCTTCTCATTCCACTTGGAAATGGTAGCTTGTTAAGCTAATTTAATATGTCCAGAAGGAATTTGATCAATTGTTAGTGTGCTGGTCACACTGAGTGAAAGACTGAGCAGGTGTCACTACAAAAATAGCAAGTTTTCCTTGATTTTTGAAGTCTCAAGTTATCTGTTTTGATTTGATCATTACACATATCATTTGCAAAGTACATATATGCTTTCTTGGTATCATTTGGAAGCTAAGAAAGTGTACTAAGCATATCTGAAGCTAAGGAGGGCGGGAGCAAAGCAGGTTTAGCAGCTTCAACTCAATCTCTTGAGTGCATCCTACCATCTCTCCCAACAGTGGTATCAGAGAAAATAAGGTAAACATGGGAGATGGTTTTCCTTCATTCATTGACAAATTGGACAGGAACAATTACCAAGCTTGGTCTCTAAGGATGAAGACCTATCTACAAGGAAGAAGCTTATTTGGATACATATCAGGAGATGAGGAACTGCCCTCATTCAAAGCTAGAGGACTACCCACCAAGGATGAACAAGAGAGGCTCAACCAATGGTGTGCAAAAGATGCTTTGGCAAGGTCTTACCTTCTTAACTCTATATCTAATTTCCTTTTACCTCATATAAGGAACTGTAAGACTTCCCAAGAGACTTGGGAAACTCTGTCAATATATTTCTCTTCCAACACAAGGGCCAGGAAGAATCAACTGTGGATTGAATTCACAACCCTTAGGAAGCAGCCCAAGCAATCAGTCTCTGAGTATGTGACCAAGATTAAAGATGTGGCAGACCAATTAGCAAGTATTGGAGAGGAGATTGAAGAGGAGCAAATAGTCAGACAAGTAACAAATGGACTCAAGGCAGATGATAAGTGGGAAAGCTTCACCACTGCAATGGATCTCTATATGGACATGCATACCCCAGATCTCACAACACTCATGGGCCAACTATTCACACATGAAGCAAAGTTTACAAAGGCAGGAGATCAATCAAAAGGTAACAACCCCTCTGCTCTATATACTGATAAGAAAGTTAAGGATAAAAGTAAAGGGAAGAAGCAGGAAGAAGAAGGCTCTACCTCCCAAGCTAATTATGCAGGGAGAGGTAGATCTTCTAGAGGAAGAGGCAGAGGAGGTAAGTCAGGTAGGGGGAGACCCTACAACTCATCACCATGCAACATTTGTGGATTGTCCAATCATACCACAGATGAATGCTACAAGAACTACAAGAATCAGAGAGGAAGAGGCTATCAAAGAGGTGGATACTCTCAAGGGAGAGGCAGGTTCAACCAACACCAAGGCTACAATGGATACAACAATCAATACAACAACAATTACAACCACAACCACAATGGTAACTACCAAGGTGGATTCAGAAATAGAAGGGATTATAACAACTACACAGAGGAGCAAGATGACTCCTTATTGATCATGAATATGACCTCCAAGGTAGGTACAAATGATGATCATTTATTTTATATTGACTCAGGATGTTCTAACCATGTAGCTGGAAATGTGGCACTACTCTCTGATTTGGAAGAACCCAAGGGCAAACATCACGTACAAACAGGTGATGATACTAAACACTCTGTTGTAAAGATTGGAAATGTAAAGACATGTGATGGTAACCAGAACCTATTGAGCAGGGTACTCTATCTACCAACCATCACCAAGAATCTAATGAGTGTTGGTCAGATTGTGGAGAAAGGTTTGCAGGTCAGGTTCACTCAACATGGAGCATATGTGGAGGACCCAAGACATGGATTCAGAAGGATAGCCAAGGGAGAAAAATCAGGTAGATTGTTTACTTTTGAGCTAGAAGACACCAAGAACATTGCTTTATATAATTACAAGGATCAAACACTTTCAGAGTTAGAAATATGGCACAAGAGGTTAGGTCACATAGGTGAAAGAACCCTAAAGCAAATGTGCAGGGATCAATGTGTGCTTGGGATACCTAATGTATCCAAGCAACACATGATTTATAAGTGTGGAGCATGTCAGTTTGGTAAGTCTCACAGGTTACCATATTCAAAGAAAGGTTTCATACATAAAGACTACCTAGACTTGGTACACACAGATGTTTGGGGACCTAGCAAGGACCCTTCCATTTCAGGTTCAAGGTACTATGTGTCCTTCATTGATGACTATAGCAGGTGGACTATCTTATACTTTATGAAGCATAAAGATGAAGTGTTTAATTGTTTCAAGAGGTATCTTGCACATGTTGAAAACCAAACAGGAAGAAGCTTGAAGAGGCTAAGGTCAGATGGTGGAGGAGAATACTTCTCAAATGAGTTTGAAGATTTCTTGCAGGAAAGAGGCATCAAAAGGGAAATAACTACAAGGTACTCACCTGAACAAAATGGGGTAGCTGAAAGAAGGAATAGACTCATTGTAGAAACAGCTAGGTCTATGCTTAATGAAAAGAAATTGCCAAATTATCTTTGGGCAAAGAGTGTATCCATTGCCACTTATCTCATAAATAGGTTGCCATCCAAATCACTTGATGGCATGACACCATATGAAGCTTGGCATGGTAAGAGACCTTCTCTAGATCATTGTAAAATCTTTGCTTGTGTAGCATATGTGCATATTCCCTCACAGGTAAGGGGAAAGCTAGACCCTAAAGCTGAAAAATGTATCTTCATTGGTTATGATTTGAACCAAAAGGGATACAGATTCTACAACCCAACAAACAAAGGCTTCAAGGTAAGCAGAGATGTCATATTTGATGAGAATGACTCATGGTATGAGAATGAATGCAGGAAGGTTAGTCTACCCTATGACTTGCAAGAAGAGTTCCCAAAGCTAATCAAAGAGGAACCAAGCAATGGAGAAGATCCAAGCTCAGAGGATGATGACACTATCAACCTTGAGGAGTTCAAAGCATGGAAGTCCAAAGGGAAGATGAAGATGAAGCAACTAGAGGATATTCCAGAATCCTCAAATCAATCTGTTAGAAGATCTCAGAGAGAAAGCAAAAAACCAATCAGATTTGGGTATGACACATCACTTGTAACTAAACATTCTGTATATCTTGCAAAGGATTTGTTGAATGAAGAACCAGGTACCTATGAAGAAGCAATCACCAAACCAGAATGGAAAGGAGCTATGGATGAAGAAATGGAAGCTCTCAAGGAGAGTGATACTTGGGACTTGGTACCCAAGAAGGACTCTATGAAGGTGATAGGATCCAGATGGATCTACAAGCTAAAGAAAAATTCAGATGGAACAATAAACAGGTACAAAGCTAGGTTGGTTGCCAAGGGTTTTGCACAAACCCAAGGCATTGATTATGAGGAGACATTTTCTCTTGTGGCTAAAATGCCAACTATCAGAATATTGGTGAGTGTAGCTGCATCCAAGAATTGGAACATGTACCAATTAGATGTCAAGAATGCTTTCTTGAATGGATGGATATCTGAAGAAGTCTACATGTCACAACCACCTGGCTATGAAGATCCCAAGAAGGTAAATTATGTTTGTAAATTGAAGAAGGCTCTATATGGATTGAAACATGCACCCAGAGCATGGAATTACAGGTTGACAACCTATCTCCAAGACCAAGGATTTGTGATGAGTAAAGCTGATACTTCTCTGTTCATAAAGAGAAGTAGTACAGAGGCAATCTACTTGTGTGTTTATGTTGATGAAATCATCATTACAGGTAATGATGTCAATGGGATTAGACACATCAAAGGACAGATGATGAAAGAGTTCAAGATTAATGATCTTGGACTATTAAAATACTTCTTAGGTCTTGAGTTAGTCTACACCAACTCAGGTATATATATCACTCAAAAGAAGTATGTACAGGATATGGTCAAGAAGTTTGGCTTACAGGATGCTAAAGCTTCAACTACTCCAATGGAAGTCAACCTAAAGCTAAGTGCTCATGAAGGGGATGAAATACAAGACATTACAGGATATCAAAGCATGGTAGGTAGTTTGAATTATGCTACCTTGACAAGAATTGACATAGCATATGGAGTTAGTGTGCTAAGCCAATTCATGCACAAACCAAGGGTACCTCACCTAGAGGCAGCAAAGAAAATCTTGAAGTACCTCAAAGGAACTCAAAGCCATGGTTTGTACTTTCCTTATACATCAGATATTGATATTAAAGTTTACTCAGATGCAGATTGGGCAGGATGCAAGGATGATAGGAGAAGCACATCAGGTTACATTTGTTTTGCAGGAGATAAACATATTTCTTGGTCAGCCAAGAATGCATATGCATATACATATACATATACATATACATATTTATATACATATACATATACATATACATATACATATACATATACATATACATATACATATACATATACATATACATATACATATACATATACATATACATATACATATACATATACATATACATATACATATACATATAGAGATACATATACATACACATATACATATACATAGACAGATACATATACATACACAGATACATATACATATACATATACATATATATATACATATAGAGATATATATACATATACAAATACATATACATATACAGATACATATACAAATACATTTACATATACATATACATACATATACATACATATACATACATATACATATACAAATACATATACTTACACAGATACATATACATATACATACACATATACATATACATATACATATACATACACATATACATATACATACACAGATACATATACATATACATATACATATACAGATACACATACATATACATATACATATACATATACATATACATATACATATACATATACATATACATATACATATGCATATACATATACATATACATATACATATACATATACATATACATATGCATATACATATACATATACATATACATATTTATATACATATACATATACATATACATATACATATACATATACATATACATATACATATACATATACATATACATATACATATACATATACATATACATATACATATACATATACATATACATATACATATACATATACATATACATATACATATACATATACATATACATATACATATACATATACATATACATATACATATACATATACATATACATATACATATACATATACATATACATATACATAGAGAAAGTGCTGAAGAATAAAGCTGGAGATGAAAAACATCAGTTTTCACATAATCGCGATTGTCTCGTCTGAGGGTTACAAGTATCATTTTTGAGATTTGACTTCATAATTGTGTTCTGCTGATAAAATAACACACTTTAGGCTCTAAGATCATTGAAAATGATGTAGTATTGCTCAAGACAATTAAAACCCTAGAAATTTCTCTTCATCTTCATCATTTCTCAGAAATCTAGTCATTTTCCTCTTATTCTTGGATTAACTTAGAAGGGGCTGTGGTCTTTGTATACTTCCCGGATTGACAAATGTAAGATGTATTATTGATTCTTTATGCTAAAATGATTGGAGAGGACAACTCCAAAAGATAACAACAAACATTTTTTGGCACCGTTGCCGGGGAAAGATGCAAAAGCTTCATTGAATTTTAAGACCTTGTTGGATCTTCCATTGTTGATGGTATTGAACACATTGAAAAGGTACTATTCTCTAATCAAGAAAAGATACATGAAAAGGTAGGTTTCTTTGCTTGTCTTTTGGGAAAAGAAAGTAAGAGTTAACCTTTTGCGATAAAGAAGTGGTGAAATTCTTGCAAATTGATAGTTACTCATATCATGTTTTCGAAGTAAAGTGCAGGTGTGTGAAAAATTGAATCAAGATTATTGAAAGGAAGGTAGAATGTGACTATCTTTGCATTTGTAGAGTGCTTTTTGACCAAGTACCAAGCAAGATTGTTGATCTTGGGAAAGATGACATGATTGCATTGAGAAAAGTCAAGTAAAGTAGCTATATGCAAGCAGATAAGATCCATTTGTTTAGCCAAGGCAAATCAACAATCTTGAGAAAAGATTTATTTGCATCTTGAAAAGAAAAATGTTTGAGTTTGTCTTTACATGAATTGATAAATTGCACTTCTTAGTACACTTTTCTTTGGGAAGCTTTGCTCATAAACTGATTGGATTGCAAGCATAGAGGAATATAACCAATCATGAAACAAACGATCAATGGATCTTTAAACAAGAAACCCTAAGTGAAGTGTTTACCTTGATTTAGGGAAAAATACTAAAAAGAATTCATAAAATTCATTAAAAAATTCAAACAAATTTTCTTTTTCCTTAAAAGTTGGATTGGAGTATTTTTGTGGAGTGTGCAGAAGAAAAAGATGGAAAAAATTCAAAAATTTGAAAGAAAATATAAAATATCTAGAATACAAGTTGCTGTTTAAATTTCTTCAAAAAAGACTCTTTAGATAAGTTTTGATGGTGTATAATTGCAGGTGGCAAGTGATCTAGAGTTGGTGAAGAACACTGAAGGGGACCAAGTGGAAACAAAAGCCAAAAACTGCAAAAACTGGAAGTTCAGAAAAAACACGATTCTTTTCACAGGATCGCGATTTTCTGTAAGAAACACAATCTTCTTTTCTTAACCTTCTTTTTCTATCTCTGAGGTTCCTTATCACATTGCATTTCCATATTGATGATTCTATTTCATTCTGATCTTCAATCTCTGATTCTTCACTTAATCCTTGATTTTGATGTATTTTGAACCATTCTTGAGGGGACATGTCACAATATTGACCATTTCTTAGATTCACTCTGGTTATCCTTCCTTTGATTTGAAGATATAGGCAATCATTACCCCAATCTTGCACAATTTGCATTTGTCTCATAAATGGTCTTCCTAGGATAATTTCATATGAAGCAGATTGTGGAAATTCAACTATGGCAAAAGTATGCTCTATTTCTATTCGACATATTTCCACAATCACCTTTTCCCATATTCCTAGGGGTTTTTCTATGTGTCCATCTGCAAGTTGTAATCTCATTTTAGTGGGTACTAATTCATTTTTTCCCCATCTTTCCCAAGTTTGTTAAGTCATGATGGCCACACCTGATCCACTATCCAATATAGCTTTGGCATGATTTTTACCAAATTGTATTCTCAGAGTTGAGTTCCCTTCTTCTCCTTCACAATATCCTCCTATTTTATCAATAGGAATGTACAACAACTCCTCCAATTCTTGTTGCTATGGATCAAGATTCTCTGGTATTGCTTCCCACTTTTTCATATTGTGTTGCAAGTGAGGATTTTGTTTTACCAATTCTTCCATTGTGGTGTGGTATAAAATTGTACATTGCTTGTCTATATTGATTTGGAAGGTTATTTGTGCATTATCTTCCAGATCAATAGTTTTCCTTGTTTCTGTTGCATTTGCTTCCCCAACTGTTGTTGGACAATTTTCAGGTTCCCTCATTTTAAGTTGTGTTTCTCGTATGATTTGTTTGCATCTTTGCATTCTTTCATGCTCTAAATCTGGCATAGGGTAAGCCATTACATGGTCTGCAGGATCTGGTCCCTCTTGAATTCTTCCCTTGTATGCTCTTATCAAAGTTTCCAAACTTTGTGAATTTTTTGCCTCTTGCTGAGTTGGTTTATTCTGAGGTTGACTATTGTTTGACTGTTCTATAATCTCTTCTTCCAAATTTTTTCCCATTCTCATTTTTTTCTCCCATCTCCATTTTTGTCTGTTTTTCTTTTCCTTTGGAAATGAATTCTTCTTTTGTTCCTTAGTTGTTTCCTATTGTTTAGCTTGTGCTCTTGTTATAGCATTTACATTTACTTGATCGTGGTCACTCAATTCTTCTTGCTCCATTATGTTGACTGTTTTTAATGGTATGTTATTAGATGTGTTCCGTTGTTTTTGAGGGTTGCTTGGACAATCCTTTATTAGGTGTTCCCAGCCATAATCCTTGCAATAAGCTCCTTCTATCCTTAGTGTAGGAGGTTGTGGACAGGCTCTAATGAAATGTTCCCCTCCACATCTATAACAAGTTATTTTTTGACTCCCTTTGAACTGAGGTTTCTGATTGGACATGTAATTATTGGTTATGTACATGAATGTGGCTGTATCCAATTCAATTCTCCCATTTCCCAAATCTAGGGCTTGCAGTTCTGGTTCTCTCAGCTCATATCCTTCCCACTCTTCCTGATATCCTTCATTCCAATGATAATCCTCTCTGTAAGATGATCTTAGTATTGAGCTTTCTTCTTCTATTGGTGTGTATTTGACTGGTACCTCATTTGTTGGTAATGGTGGTTCTTGCCCAAGTACAGGTCTTGGTTGTTCAACAAATCTAGATTCTCTTTGTAAATTATGTTGGTTCACATATTCTCTTTCCTTAATGGGTTGTTTATTGTAGAAACATTCTTCTCTCGTATGGTTTGTCCATTTTCTTTCCAATGTACAATATTTGAGTGTTTTCCTATCTTGCAAATGTTGTGGTTTTTGATATGGACATTGTTGTACCAAATGATTTTCTCCACAGTTATAGCATTTCTTATTTGTTACTATCCTCGTGTTTATCAGATTTGTCTTGGTGCTAACTTCTAGGGCTTTGGCAATTGCTTCTGCTAATTCTTCTGCTGGTGGGATTTTTTCTTCATTTGTTCTTGGTTGATCAAATGCTAATAGATCTTGTCCCCTGTTATCCTCTAAGTCTATTGCTTCCTTAACACATGCTCCTAGGTCAGGGCACCTTCTATAATACACCAAGGTTCTTAATTGGGAACTTCTCAATCCTTCTATGAATAGAGATACTTGTCTCGCCATGGAGGGTACTTCCTCTCTGGGACATCTGTCAATGTATTGCTTGAATCTCCTAGCTACCTCTCTAAAATTTTCATCTTTTTTTTGTTTAAAGCTATGTATCAAGGTAGCTGTACTATGTTTTATTTCAGTTTTTGAGAATTCCCCTATGAAGGCTTCCAGTAAAGATTCAATATCCGGATACATTTCCTTTCTCAAGGGAATGAACCAAGATAATGCAGGTCCAATTAGGGATAGACCAAATGCTTCAAATTGCACTTTATCATCCTCAACTTCTTCTGCCCTAATTAATTGTCTGAATTCTACAGCATGAGCATGAGGATCAGAATATCCTTCATATTGATTCTTCATGCATTTAGCTACTTGATAGGGCCTAAGCATTCTTCCCTGATTTTTTCACTGATGTTTCCTTCTAAATATGGAAAATCATTCAGTCCTTCTGCTTCTCTTTCAAAAGGATTTGGGGAAGTATGTATTCTCCTACCTTGTTGTTGCTCAATATTATTGTGTGTTTCATTCTGTCTTGGCAAGTCTGGTTGCCCTAGGTTTTGTTCCCAAGGTCTCTTGTCTACACTCTATCCTAAATCATTAGAATTTTTTGGATCTTGTGAGAAGATGTATACACATCCCTATCTATCCTAATATTTGCCATCCTTAAATTGTGCCACTGGAGTTATATTCAGGGGTATTTCTAAGTTTCTCTGCCTGATGAGAAACTTATGCATCCCATCCTGATACACATAGGTTCCAAACCTATTTGTATACATATATTTGAGAATATTTCTATAATCACCATTTTCAGAGGGTTCATTGGTTCATTTAGGTTTTCCATGTTGCTTTCTTGCCCTAAATCTTTTTCTTGTAAGTTTCCTATTACTGGCTCTATCTCCTTCCTCTTTAGATCTTGTTTAGGAGATGTGATCAGTTTATTACCAGATCTCAAAATCATCCAACTACTTCACGATTCTGTGATGAGAATCGTGTTTTCCACGATTTTGTGAATAGAATCGTCTTTTCTATGATCTTGAGAAACTTCTAGATTTCTTCACAATTTTGTGAAAAAGAATTGTCTTTTTCACTATTTTTTGGATATTCTAAATTTTCCAAGATCTTGTGGAAGAGAATCGTGTTTTTCATGATTCTGTGGAGGGAATCGTGATTTTCACGATTTTGTGGAGGGAATCATGATTTTCACGATTTTGTGGAGAGAATCGTGATTTTCATGATTCTGTGGAGAGAATCGTGATTTTCATGATACTGTTCCCAGACAATCGTGATTGCTCACAATTATTAAAGACACGATTTTCTTATGAAAATTGCGTTCTGGGAATCGTGTTTTTGTGTTTAATTCAGAGAATCACGATTTTGTGTTTGACTACAGAATCGCAATTCTGTGCAGATTTTTAAAATTTTTGAGGTTTTTGATTTTTAAGTTTTTGTTTCTCCAATAGAATCGCCTTAATAAAATTTTAACATGTAATAAAAGAGTTTGATCAAAATTATTATTTTTTCTCACTAAAACTAAAAAAAATCTAAAAGTCACGATTCCATGTTTTTTACTATTTTCTGTGTTTTTGTGCTCTAATCATCATATGAAACTTGAAGTAATGCAAAAAATTTATTGGAAGATTATTACCTTGCTTGCTTGATCAAGAAAAGTCCCAAAAAAATTGTATTTGCTAACAGTCGTGATTCTGAACAATTTCCTCTAGTTCTCTCTCTCTCTCTCTCTCACTCAAAATTTTATATTTTTCAGAAAATACATGCTTTTATAGCCTTCAGACAATCGTGATTTTGTGTGAATTTCTCAGAATTTTTCACTTTTCACTGTATGACCCTCATTCCTTAACAATTTTGTGGTTTTTGATTCTCAATTCTTATCTTTTCAACAAAATTTACTCCCTTTATCCTGCTGATGAAAATCGCGATTCTGTACCTAATTCTCAGTTTAATCTCTTGATGCTCAATTCTCACTGATATTCTGAAATTTGATTTTCTCTACTTCCTTAACTTTATTAAACCTCTTACCATCAACCTCAATACCCAAAAAGTGCAAAATAACTCAAAGAAAATTACAGGATGAGAGCTATATACCACAAAAATTCAAAGATGAAGAATTTGAGCCTTATGGTTTAAACCAGATTTTGGCTACCATGGATCTAGCCAATGATGAGTATGTGGGAGTGAAATTCCAAAATGAAGAAGGATATGATATCTTTCACATAGGAATACAAATGATAAAGGTATCAAAAATAGAAGGGGACCAGGAAGAAGAAATGATATTGAAAAATGGTAAAACACAATATTTGGAAGAAGTAAAAGCTACAGATGTAATAAAAGACAAAATCTCAGGCAAATATAGAAAAAACAAACACACGGAAATAGAAAAAGATCAAGAAGATGAAAAAAATAAGAAAATGACAAACAAAGATCAACAGTTTGATGTACCTGCAAATTTCAAGACTTATGAAGTGGAAGACAGACTACTTCTAAAAATGAAACCAAAGAGAGAAGAGAAAAAAGGAGAGGCATATGACAATGAGGAACAAACTAAGAGGGTAATGATCACCCAAGAAGAGGGGGAAGAAAGACATATTGTAATAGCTGATGACATGACAAATCAAGAGGAGGAAGCATTAAGAAATTTGGCCAGAAACTATAGGGATGTGTTTGCTTACAGCTATAAGGATTTGAAAGGAATTGACCCTAAAATCTGTGAGCATAAGATTCCTATTACACCTGATGCAAAACCTAGCAAACAAAGACACTACACATTTAATGAAAAATATTCTGCTAAAATAAAGGAAGAAATTGACAAGCTGCTGGCTGCCACTTTCATCTATGAGATTGAGTACACAGAGTGGATATCTCTTATAGTTGTAGTACCAAAAAAGAATGGGAAACTCAGGGTATGCATTAACTTGAAAAAGGTGAATGCTGCAACTATAAGGGATAGCTATCCATTACCCATAACATACCATCTTTTGGAAAGAGTTGCGGGTAAGGAGGTCTATAGTTTTTTGGATGGTTTTTTAGGATACAATCAGGTACCCATAGCCTTGGAAGACCAACATAAAACTGCCTTTTCTACAGAATGGGGAATTTATGCTTTTAGGGTTATGCCTTTTGGTTTAACTAATGCCCCAGCAACTTTTCAAAGACTAATGTGTCACATATTCAAGGAATTCCTTAGAAATATCATGGAAATCTATGTGGATGATCTTTGCACTTTTTCATTAAAAAGACAAGATCATTTGAAGGATTTGGAAAATATATTCAAAAAATGTAGAACATACAAAGTATGTTTAAATCCAGAAAAATGTGTGTTCTTTCTGAGGCAAGGGAGAATGTTGGGTCATATAGTTTCTAGAAATAGAATTTCAACAGATGAAAGAAAAATTAAGGCCATAGTAGAACTTCCAACCAACAAATGTAAAGGAACTTCAAACTTTCATGGAACATTGCAGGTATTATAGAAAATTTGTACACAAGTTTGTTGACATTGCAAAACCTTTGTATGCCTTAATCACAAAATTTGAGTGGACCAAAGAGTGTGACCAAGCTTTTGAGACTCTAAAAACTTGTTTGGTAACAGCACCAATTCTAAAAACCCCATAGTGGGATAAAATTTTCCATGTCCATGTGGATGCTTCAAATTATGCTTTGGGATGTGTGTTAGTACAACCAATAGAAGGGAGCAAATTAGACTTTCTAGTTGCTTATGCTAGTAGGCAACTGAATTTAGCAGAGAAAAATTACACAACCACTGAGAGGGAAGGGTTGGGAATGATATTTGCTGTGAAAGAATATAGACATTACCTTTTGGCTAACAAGTTTAAATTCTTTGTGGATCATCAAGCTTTACTCTACCTAGTAAACAAACCTTGTCACACTGGTAGGATAGTCAGATGGTTTCTTCTACTGATGGAGTTTGAGTTTGAGGTAGTGGTCAAACAAGGAAAGACTCATTTGAGAGCAGACCATTTGTCCAGGATCCAAGCTAAAGAGCCAAGTTCACCTTTAGATGATGACTTGCCAGATACATATCTATTCAAAGTAGAAAGTATTCCTGAATGGGCCATGACTTTAGCACCTTTGCTAACCATGGGACCCTGCAGAACATTTAGAAACAACACACATGTGGTATTACAAGGTAGGAATTTTATGCTGCTAGCTGGGCATTTATATCATCTCAATCATATGGGCATATTGGAATATTGTACTCCAGAAGAGGAGCAGCAGGAATATTTGAGAAGAGCTCACTATTGGAACCTTTGTACTCATGCTTCCATGATAGTCACCCTAAGTGATCTCACTAGGATGGGAGTACATTGGCCTAATAAGATTCAAGATGTCAAAAAGTATATTTCCAACTGCTGGAAATGCCAATCCTTGCGAAATTCAGAAGTTATAACCTTATACTAGTTTCAGAAAAATCCAGATTGGAGTGCAAACATAATTGAGGAGTTGAAAAGAAATAAGAAAGGAAAGCCAGTAAGAGATAGTGCAGACTCAAAGAATCTACAAATGATTTCTGAAGAGTATCAACTGATAAGAGATCAATTGTACAAGAAAGGGATGGATGGATATTTAAGAATTTGTGTTCTAGATCACATGATGACTGAGAAATTGATTCTAGGACAACCATGGCTAAGGCAAGGAAAACTAATTTTGGATTCTGAAAAAATGAAGCTTAAATTGACAGTAAATGACAAAAGGTTTTTAATGCTTTTGTGGAGTAATGAAGAACAGGAAGATCAACAGGATATCCATGACTCAGACCTGGAAGGATTTACTTTTTCATTAGAAGTTGTTGGGTGTGTGTAGAAGTGTGAGAGACACACAAGAAGCACACACAAGAAGCACACACAAGAAGCACACACAAGAAGCACAAACGCAGCAAGACACACAGAGAAGATGATGGCTGGAATAGCTCACTCTATTGATCGATAAACTGAACTGAAGTAAGAGCTGAATAATATCCCTAAGTACAAAGTACCACCACATATGAGAGTATCAAGTATGTGGTAACATGGGGAAAAAACCTTTAGCCAACACTAGAGTAAAAAGTGCCCATGTATAGGGAAAATGTTCACATCAAAGCTACTCGAGGAACACATAAGTGTAACAAACCCCCTGGAGCAAATGATGTGAACACATACAGGGAGTGACAGATCAGCCCCCACAAGGTAACAAGCCTAAAGCTTTGCGAAAAGCTTCAAACTTTTCCCGTGGAAGAGCTTTGGTGAATATGTCTGCCACATTATCTTGTGTAGGCACATATACCAAATCAATATCTCCTGCATGAAGGCCCTCTCTCACATAGTGATAATGCACCTCAATATGTTTGGTCTGTGCATGAAGCACTGGGTTTCGTGCAACAGCCAAAGCACTCTGACTATCTGTGAGAATATGCGTAGCAGCATCAATCTCCATGCAAAGATCCATCAATAGGCGTCTCAGCCATATACACTCCACTATCGCTATGAAAACTACCCTGTACTCAGCTTCACAACTCGATGTCGCCACTGTAGGTTGCTTCTTACTCAACCAAGATATGCATGAGTTTCCAAGGAAAAAGCAATTACCACTAGTGGACACGCGAGTATCATAACAACCAGCCCAATCACTATCTTTAAAAGCATGCGAGCATGGCTGAACATCTCTGCCATAAATTTCAAGAGGTCAAAGAAGGAAATGCAGAAAAAGAAATAAACCAAAGTATAGAAGACATACTTTATGATTTGAATCATAATGAGGAGTTCACAACTACAGAAGATCAGGGAAAAGAAGAAGACTTGGATCTCATGGATATAGATGAGCAAGAGGAAGGAAAAAAGTAGCAGATAATCAATGATCAAATAAAGCTCTCTATGGAGATTGATTCAACCCTAACTCAGGATAAGGAAGTACAGGAAAAGGAAGGACATATCCTTGAAGAGGAACAACAAGGAATGGAGAAAAAGAAGGCAGAAGAAATGGAGATAATTAAAGAAACATCAAGACATGAGAAAAAGGAGGATCAGACATTAGTATATGAGGAAGATGTTGCAGATAAAGAAGAAATGAAAGAAGAAAAGGGCTATGAAGAACAAAAGAACCAGGTCATAGAATATGAGGAAGAAGATGAAGAAGAGAATGACTGCAAAGAAGAAAAGTAGATAGAAGTTAAGCAGATGGAACTAGAAGTTGGATTAGAAAGGATACCTAAAGATATCAGGTCTGCTTGTAAAGTAATTATGAGCAATATAGAACAGTTCAGACCATCAAGTAGAAACATGATCATATCAGGAATGGTGGTTGAATTAGAATTTGTGAAAGGAAGTAGAATCATTAATGAGCAAAAGAAAGAAAGAGATCAAGTCTAGGAGAGTAGGCTAAGGCCGAACTTCCTTTATCAAAAAAAAAAAATTAAAGGAACAGTTGAAAATTGTTCAAGAAAAGAATGAGGATTTGACCAACATGATAATTTCCTTGGAAGAATTGGAGGTTCAACAACAAAACAAAATTCAATATCTTGAAGAGAAATGTGTAAAGTAGATGGAGCATAGCAGCAAATTAGAAATGGAGCTAAAGAAGAGTTGAAGGAGGCTAAGGAGTTGGAAAAGCAAGCTAATGTACATGTTGCCAATTCAATGAGAGGTTTTAGTAAATTACATTTGGATATAACAAAAGAGAGGAATGATTGGCAATTAAGTATGGAAAAAGAAAGAAGTGAGTGGAAATCAGAAAGAGAGTTGTGGACATCTCAAAATAAAAGCTTAATGTTGATGGTGGAAGAACTACAGAAAAATTTGGAAAATCCACAAAACCAGGTTGAAGAGCAGGTAGAGACTACACAAGTAGAAGAGTTTGAAGGGGAAGATAATAATAGAACTCAACACTTTGATGAACAAGAGAACAAAGCAGTAGTTGAGGAGTACTCTGATGAGTTTGTTCAGAAGCTCTTAACGGATAGAGAATCTAGAATGGAATTTATCAGGAAGATGCATAATGAATATGAAGAACAATTGTGAAATTTGCTCTCAACAAAGGGATAAATCCAGATCAGCACCATTGGGCTGCAGATGGCTTAGGCATACCTTTTTGCATGATTGTTGAAAGCATTAAAAATTACCAGCTTGCAAGGGTGGGAATATCATCAAACAAATATTTAGAATATGAAGAGGATATTCATGTCGCCAAGGAATTATTTGAAAAAGCCAATCCTAAAGAGAGAAATAGGTGGTTAGATGCTAACAAGGAATGCAGAAAGATTCGGAAAGAGGCACCAATTCAGTTAAAAATCAATCCAGCTTATTGTCCGGTAGCAAGGAGAAGGGATTGGATAGTCTTTTGGGAAAGAAGGAATGCAGGACAGATGCCATCAAAATGGCTGAATTTCCCAAAGATAGCAGGACCGAAGGTAGGAACATGGCCAACAAAGAAATATATGGTTGACACAGTAGAGTTTGTTGTATCTACATATAAAGATGTCAATGACCCAGCCTGTATTCTATTGATCAGAGTAATGAGACTCATATTGGCATGTATAGAGACTTTTACAGATACAGATGTCAAAACTCGCAATTACATTGGTTTTAATTCACCATCTGATGCTTTATTATTTGATCTCAGTGAAATCCCAGACAGGATCTGTTTAATGGTCTACAGAACAATATTTTTGGGTAGTCACTATCTTCAGATTTTTGAGGATGCTTTTGATTATGGATTCTTTGAAAGAGAATCAGAAATTTTTGGAAATCTATCAGTAGTCACAAAATCCAGACTCACAGCCTATGAAGCAGCATATAGAGAATACCTAAAGAAAGATGTGATAGATAAACCAGAAGCAGCTGTACAGTGGAGAAAAGCATTATTTGAAATGGTGAATAGTTTGAACATCACAGAAAGAAAAAGTCATGATCTACTGTCACAGGTATATCAAAGAAAAAAGAAGTAAAGGAAGCTCTCACTATCTACTAGCAAGAAATTTTTTGTCTGGAGCCAAAAAGTCTAGGAGGGGAAGAATGTTAGAAGAAGCATTTTTTGAAGGGAAATTGTTTGTAAAATGTCAAAAAAATGTAGAAGTATTTATGCAAATGATGTAAAAATGAGGAAGAGTCTTCCTCATGTAAATTAGAATCATATGTATTATTTCTAGAATTTTGGAAGCTCTTTGATATCATATTTTTAGATTAGAAGGGAAAAGGACCAAAAATCAAGTGTGAAAAGGGACACTTGAAAATGTATAAAAGATAATTTCCTCTATTTTGAGAGGGTTGGTTGTACTATTTGTGCTATCCAAGTAATATGAAGAGCTCTCCTTGCGAAAATCGTGTTTCTTCCTTTCAAGTACTTTCTTTAGATTTGTTGAGTCTATTCTATGTGTAATCTATGGAACTTGCAAGCTTCTATTGTATATTTTTTATGAATGTATATGAAGAGAAATGATTCTTAGATTATTGAGTGAGAAAGTGCTGAAGAATAAAGCTGGAGATGGAAATCATCAGTTTTCACAGAATCGCGATTGTCTCGTCTGAGGGTTACATGTATCATTTTTGCGATTTGACTTCATAATTGTGTTCTGCTGAGACAATAACACACTTTAGGCACCAAGATCATTGAAAATGATGTAGTATTGCTCAAGATAATCAAAACCCTAGAAATTTCTCTTCATCTTCATCATTTCTCAGAAATCCAGTCATTTTCCTCTTATTCTTGGATTCCATTAATTTAGAAGGGGCTGTGGTCTTTGTATACTTCCCGGATTGACAAATGTAAGATGTATTGTTGATTCTTTATGCTAAAATGATTGGAGAGGACAACTCCAAAGGATAACAACAAACAATATGTATATGTATATGTATATGTATATGTATATGTATATGTATATGTATATGTATATGTATATGCATATGTATATGCATATGTATATGCATATGTATATGTATATGTATATGTATATGTATATGTATATGTATATGTATATGTATATGTATATGTATATGTATATGTATATGTATATGTATATGTATATGGATATGTATATGTGTAGCTCAGTGATGAGTAGCACCTCCTTTAATGTCAATCTGGGAAGATGTGAGGATGGTATGAAGACCTCGAACAAGTGATGGCACAAGTGCGTGAGTGAGAAGCACACTAACATGCACACACATACACACACACGCGCACACACGGCAAGACAAAGAGAAAGACAATGGAGTTCCTTAGATTACTTCAAAAAGTGCTCTTACAAGTTCAAATCTATTACAAGTTCAAATCTAGCTCTAATTATAGTTTTTGACTAGCTTTGGCCCTGTCCAGACCTAGTGTCCGGCCTAGTTAAAAATTAGGTTCTAGGGCCTATTTGAGGGCTCAAACGGAGTCTTAGAAATATGAAAATTGATAGGTAGATACTTCTAATGCTCCTCAAGCTCAAGGACGCCTTGGCTTGCACAAAATGGAGCCACAAAAAGGTGAAATGGTATTTACAATGATGTAGAGTGACTAAATTCACTATTTAGGAAGTATTACTTCATGGAAAAATTTGGACGGCCTACTTGCCAGATCTTCATTGACTACTATGTCTGCTTGTGCTTTCTCTTCGTTCTGAATCCCTTCTTTGACTTCCTTATCTGTGAGTCCTTGGGTACCTTGACTGCTGCCAACACCCCCCCCTCTCGCGTCTGTCGTCTCTGACAGACCCTTGTTGAGTGGATCGTTGGATATAGTAATTCACGACATCGGTTGTCAAGTGATGTTCTGATAATCTCAGTCCTTTTGCCAAATCGGTGAGTAGGGCATCCCAGTCTACTGGCCCAGGAACTTTCGGATGTGGCATACGTAACTTTTCTGAATGTAGAGCCTGTTCCACAGCAAATAATTGTAATAAATGAGATGGTCTGGGAATGAATAACCGTCAAAAATGTTTTGGTGTACTCTGGCCAAGACCTTCGTCAAAAGACAGGGCAGTAGCATGGGTTATACTTGATGTATAATGGCATGTTATTCGAAGTGCTTACCATCTCAGGGTATGTTTCAAGCAAACAGATCCTCCAGGTAGGTTGAAATATATTCCCATGCGTGGCACTTGCAGGGATGTCTTCTGGTGCAAACTGTGTCCCCGAGGTTGGTTCTTTTGTTGTGTGCTGCTTGATTTCTTCATTATAATCTGCCATTAAGACATGAAATGGAACATACAAATCATCAGACGTGCCAATCCACCTATGATGGGAGAGGTTTCTGAAGTAATCGGATTTGAGGACGATTTCTTCCAATCGGGACATCAACTCTCATCGTGCAAGCATCGGTACGTATGGGTCTTCAAAGATCGGTACTGCCACCCTCTCATCGTGCAAGCGTCGGTACGTATGGGTCTTCAAAGATCTCCTCAACTTCAATTGGAACTAAGTCTTCAGGTTCTGGTTTCACAAGGGGAGAGGGTTGACGCTCATATTGAAGAACTTTATTTTGTAGTTCTGCCAGTTGTGCTCTAAGTTTTGCGACTTCTTCAGATGTGTCTGCTGCAACTGTAACTTCTTTTGGTGAATCTTGCTGAACAGCGAGTTGCTTTAGTAGGTCATCCCGCTCTCTTTCTAAGGCCGTGTGTGCTTCCAAGAGATCGGCGTGTGTTTCCAACACGATTTGCATATTTGGCGATGGGATGGTGGATAAGGTCTTGAGCCCAAGGAAATTACTCGGATTTATGCTTATATTTTGCCAAAGTCACTCAAAAATCAGTCCCCTCACCTTGCTCAAAGTCCACCCGAGCACTTAAGTATAACAGAGGAAGCGAGAGGAAGGGAGATTTGAGTGCGGATGCAAACCAAAGCCACCCCCAAGTGTTGACCCTCGCAATAACACTGTCACTTTCTTTCTTTCACCCTCGCTTGCTATCATCCACACACTCACACATGCATATGCCCACTCATATCCTCACAACGCATACACTCTCGTTGTTCTTTTTCTCGTTCTCACTCGCTCCCTATCACCAGCTTCTATTCTTCCTCTCTCTTTCCCTTTCACACACTCATAACCCTAGCTTTCTCTCTTTCTTCTTCCTATCTCACTCACTTTCATCAGCTCCCCAACTTACCATCTCTCAATTCATGACCTCAAACACTTAAGGAAGATAAAGACAATCAAACGAAAGGGAGACAGTTCATCACGAACACTTCCAAGCACTAAATGCAATTCTCATGAGAAGTAGCCTAATCAAAACATAAATTTGCCAACACCAATATGAGTGAGAGTGTGGGCCAAATAGGTATGGAATCTCAGGCCCCCATTCACTACTCTGTTTTGCATAGAGGATTCAGTGACTCAGATAGAGCAAATGTAAAACTTTTGATTTGTTAATACCTAAAAGAATACTACGCACAGGTCTATGAATGAGATACTACATAACAAGCAATCTTTTCTTACTTGAACTCCAGTCATAGTACAAGCTCCAAACCTGTTGTCTCTATTTGATGCTTCTCTGACAATGCATTCCTCCAGACTTTGATATGCCAACATCGTTTTGAAATTTAAGAACAAAAAAAAATTCTTTCCAACAGTGCTGCTCGATCCTTCCTATGCAGTGTACATTATTTTAGAGATGTTGAAAGTCTTCCTGCTTCCGTTATACGAAGATTGCAAATTCCATCCTGCATGTGACCCTGACTTTTCTTCCTTCAACATGCATGGGAAATACAAATGCATCTTGCGTTGTTGATGGAAACCCATCCTGTTGATTTGTTTTTGCCCACATTCATGGCAATGTTCAGTCCTAAGCGTCCATTTGATTGGCCAACAATGCTTTACTTTACTGTTTCATCCATCACCAATGCCTTTGTCATGCATCACTAGATCCTCGATGTTTCCTGTTGAAACATTTTACCTTCTCTAAATTTCAAAGTATGATCCAAATCATATTTGTCAATGTGTCTCAACTTCAAGAATTTTCAAGGCGTTCAATTGTTTCTTATTCTCTATATGCTTCCATTAGCCATATGATCATAGTACAGTACTTGGACAAACATTTCGAGAGACTCATTGCATACTCTTTCTTTCCACAGGTATCTTATAGCCAGCCTTACACTGTAAATGCTGAGATTGTCTAGAGCTTTCTATACTTTGCATGATGCACTTCTCTTCCTATGAGACCTTGAAAATTGCAGCATGAACGTGTCTCTGGTAGACTTCCAAGAAAATTCTAGTTGCAATAGGTGCACATTAATATACAAGCACTTATGGTTCTGTTCCCTCTTTGTTTACTCGCTCATCCTCATCTCTCTTCAATCTGCCTTTGGCTTGATGTTGTCCTTATGATGGCCTCTCCCGTCCGAATATATGTGAATCTCTGAATTTGATTCCTTCGAAATGCTCCAGCTGCTCCTCTCCTTTCTTCCAAAATAGACTAGACCCAATCTTCGTCATGCGGGAGCTGTTCTTGGATCTCTTCTACGTGCCTACACAGAACAAGAGAAAATAGAGGAAGCCCCAATCTCCTATAAAAGAAATGCTACCAGACAACTTGAGAGCTTCCCTCTCTCGTCCTCCTTTGCCTCTGATGTGCGCACCAGCCACCCCCGAACTGCTCTCCTTGGTTACCTTTCTTCTTGCCGGTGCCCTCGCACACCTGGACATGCTTCCTCTTGCCCCTTCCCTTTGGCAAAGCATGTAGCCAATACGTTTCTTCTTAAATGTTCCTTCCATTTTTTTCTGATAATTTGACTCGTTCTTTCATTTAGATCCTCGTCCCTCCTCTTGTTGGCAAGCTCCATTAGTTAAAAAACGCAACCTTCCTTTTGGATTGCCTTGTGCCCTCAGTGCATCCATGATAAAAGCTAAAAAACAAGTGCATCATCTTGAATCTCTGCTATTGAAATTCTCAAACAAGATTCCTTCACTTCCTAGTTCTTGCGTTCCTCTCCCTCTCTTGTTGAAGCTGATGGATTTTTTCTTTAGTGTCGGGCTCCTGAGAACCGAGGTCCAACCCACAGTACCAAAATCCCCCTCTCTATAATAGAGTTGGTAACTTGAGCTATGGTGACTTTGCAACCTTCGTCAGGGTCCATGGAAACACCTCTATTTAGCACTCATTGCCTTCCTCTCAAGCTCTATTCCTTCTTGATCCCTTTAACCCACAGTTCACCGATCTCCCTCCTTGAATACCTGCACAGACCCCATGAAAAACACTACCCAGAGAGGGACGCCCATTGTCTTTGATCCAGCATTCTCCTGCTCTTCGTTCTTGCTGCCCACATCAAGGAGAATATGACCCTCCTCTTTGCATACCTGCATAAGAAGACCCCCGATGCCTCCTCGATTGTGGAGCTCGACTCCTCCCCCACAGTTTGCTGAGAGCTCCCATACCTGCAGAGACACGAAAAAAAACACGAGAGAGAGAGACAAGGAGAGAGAGGGAGAGAGAGTCCCCAAGAAACACGCCTGCTGCCCCCCTCAATAAAAGCCAATAGTTCCCCTTTTCTTTTGAGATGAAGGTCACCAAAAACTGCCACTTTAATTATGTTTCTGCCAAAGAAACGTCTCTTGTCACTTCCTATCATCTGACCAACACAGTGTGCTTTCATAGGCCTACCACCCAAAACAAATTGAAACTCAATGTGTCTTTTTCTCTGTGACTTTGCAATCTCTAGAAAAGCAATAGAAAAGATAAAATGGCTTCCTCCACTGATAAATCATTTCCATAGGTGGATAACCGCATTTTGCAGGGGGTAATTAAAGTCCACAACTTGCCTACGCATTAATCCATGCGTTACACATCAGAAATATTTGCAATCTCGCTTGCGCTTGTAACTTTGCTTCAAATCTTTGCAATGTCCTATATGCCTCCACACATCCATGCTGCTATCAATTCTTTCAAACTGCCACCTTGGTTGTGGTTGACGTCACCGACGAGCAATTTCACCTTGCAAGGCACCTAAATCCATTATATACTTTGCAATTGGAAACTTGTTGGTGCATAAAAAGACTCTTTTTTTTAGGTTAAAATACTCCCCTTCACTTGTTTGCAAAGTCGTCCTCGACGAGCCAAATATGTTCCTGCACTCGAATCATCCAACATGTGCTCATCACTCAATCGAATACAAATCTTTACTTTGCATGATTATTCTTTTCTTCCTCAATGTACCACCTGCAATCACCCTCATACAATTGTCGGTTAGTACCAAAATCCAATCATTTCACTTACCATCTTTGTCCATTTTCTCGCATCTTCACCACCATGTCCACCTGTCTACAAACTTCATCAAACATTAGAACATTTCTTCATCAAATCACAAGAACATTTACAACCAAAATGGAAAGAGCAAACACACATCAAGAAATCACATCACACATCCTCGTCACACATGCAAGTTCGTCACAACCCATATGCATACAAGCAGAAGCCCATCCACATTCCCTCTCTCATCATTATTCATTCAATACGTCACGAATCTCTATTCCACATGCATACTCAACTCACTTTCTGCACACACCATATATATGTAAGCAAGTGCCATTCTTAAATTTCATTTTTGATGCCCTTATCGGCTATACGGCCACCCCCCAATTCTTCTTCCGTTTCTCATCGAGTCCTCCCGTTTATTTTTCATGCCTCTTCGACCTAAGGTTTCTACTACCCGCTTTCCTTTTCATCAACTCTTTGCTTTTTTTTTTCTTTTTTTTTTCTCTCCTTTTCAACTAAATTCTATGCTAGGTCACCACCACACCTCTCTAACTTGAGGAATATACAGCAAAGACCTCTCAAGTCTAACGTCGGGTCACCTCGACAAGACCGCTCATCATCAACGTGCTTCAGGACATCGCAAGTAGTTGCACAACCTAAGAACCAAAATGAGCACCTCCCAAGAGCTCGCAGATGAATAAAGTCACTAGCATGCTTGGATCCCTCGAGTCCAAGTCTTCCGCAAACACTTCGCAGCCAAAATCCTAGCCGAGCTTAAGCTTCGATTTGACATGGCTTATCAAGAGTCCACACATTCCCATATCCCCACAACACATACACATACCCATTTGAGCATATCATGCTCTCTCGCCTCTCTTCTATCTCCCCTCGAGCGAGGAATTTTTCTCATTCATTTTTTTTTTCACATTTCTCTCCTTTTTTTCATCATTTTTTTCACATATTTACTCACACTTGCCGGCCTACGCCGAAGCCGGGTGCGACTCGTGGCCTTGACCACCCGATCGAGTTTATTCCACCCATCTACCAACCCAACGCAGTGCGCGACACACAAACAACTAGCCCTATGCAAAACCGACGTCGGTTCGTGGCTTTGACCACCCGGCCAAAGTGGGTCCACCCACCTATCGACACACATAAGCGCATAGCCACACACACACATACACAAACATATATATTTTCTTTTTTTTTTTCATTCCCGCATCTCAAGAATTAGGAGACAAAAGAAACGACCTTTTCCCAACCATCCCGATCATCACACACACACACATATCCCCCCGTGGACCTCCCGATGAGACACATCTCCTCTCTGCTGCTACTCAAGCCAAAATCCAGCCACTAATGTCATGGTCAACTTTTCCTCTCGAAACCCGCACACACTAATTACTTTGCCGACCTGAAAACCTCAAAAAGTGTCACTTCAATCCTAAGTGTACTGCCAACTCGATCCATCCGTCCTCACGTCTCTGATTCGCAATCCCACAAAGCAAACCCTAGTCAGACCTAAGTTGTCCCTACCGACATCCATCACCTCGTCTATTTCTTTTTCATCTCCAACCTCTGCCTCGCAGAGCTTCCACCTGACCCGATAAAAGACCTTGAAAATTACCATTAGTCGTTGTACCTCTTAGTGCCTCAAGCCTCGTCGCTAGGTCTCTTAATCCTTGTTTGTTGTGCTCAATTATCACTCTGATATTGGAACAGGTCACAATCGATGCCTCGGAACCGATTCCATATTTGCTCCATCTGTTCATCTAGATCTCTCATCTTTTTTTCAGATCCGAGGGGAACAACCTCCCTCTTCTCAACTCGAGCAGTCAACTTCTCGACTTCCTCTCTAATCGATCTTTCCTCCCAAATCCTACTCATATTTTCTTCATCCAGATCATCTACCTTCTTCGACAATTCATTCTTCGTTCTTTCTAACTCCGTTCCGAACACATCCAACCTATCCAACATGGCTTTCAGCTCTCCTTCCATTTTTCCTACTTTCCAGTCCTCTACCTCTCCTCTTGTCTTGTCGTCTTTCCGATTCATCCACCTACCGAGCTTGCTACTCAACCTTGCATTCTCTTTCTCTACCCGTCTCACTTTCTCATCACTCTCCGCTTGGGCACGCTGCATCCTTTTTAACTCCAGGTGGACATCCTCACTGACTCTACCCGCTTGATCACTATATTTACCAATCAAACTTTGCACTCTTTCCATTTCTTGCTCTATTTGCTCAAATCTCTTTATCAAGTTCTCCTCATCTATCTCGGACTCCTCTTCGATTGCAACTCCAAAGCAATCGCCTATCATCAAGCCCGATTTCAAGTCCAAGACCATGTTTTCACTCTCACGGCTCACAAGGTCTTTCCTCAAGCTTTTGTTCCCCCTTTTTAACTCCTTGTTTTCACTTTCCAATGCTCGTACTTGCTTTTACCAAGTTCCTAGGACCTCGGCCATTTTCACTTGATTTTCCTCTAATTTTTCTATTTTGATCCTCTCGTTATCTCGCTCTTCTTGCAGACATTCCAACTGATGTAGTATGCTTGCCAATGAACTCTCGTCATTTTCGGCTTCCACATAAAGGGATGGAAGTGATATGCTACCCTCTTTGGCCACATCCTCCTCAACGATAACCCCTTTCACGCGACACACATGCTCGCATAACCTTTTCTTTCCACAATATGCGCATGCAGGAACAAAGTCCAATGGATTAGACACACGAGGGCAAAATTTCGCGATGTGCCCTATCTTCTCACAACACCAACACCGAATGTAATTCGAGATTGGGCAAATCCGGCGACATTCATATGCACGATTTCTCATTGGGTGCCCAAATCCGCTTTGACTTCTAATCCCTCTCGGAGTCATCATTCTCGAGCTAATTTCTCGAACATCTACAACTTGCGTACTTTGTGCCATCTCTCTATCTAGACCAATGCACTCAATCTGGGTCGACGGGCTGTGCCGCATGATTGGGGCACCGAGCGTACTCGTGGCACGACTCTATGAGGAGTGCCAAGCCAACTCCCCAATAGGATCGCCAAATGGATAAGGTCTTGAGCCCAAGGAAATTACTCGGATTTATGCTTATATTTTGCCAAAGTCACTCAAAAATCAGTCCCCTCACCTTGCTCAAAGTCCACCCGAGCACTTAAGTATAACAGAGGAAGCGAGAAGGGAGATTTGAGTCCGGATGCAAACCAAAGCCACCCCCAAGAGTTGACCCTCGCAATAACACTGTCACTTTCTTTCTTTCACCCTCGCTTGCTATCATCCACACACTCACACATGCATATGCCCACTCATATCCTCACAACGCTTACACTCTCGTTGTTCTTTTTCTCGTTCTCACTCGCTCCCTATCACCAGCTTCTATTCTTCCTCTCTCTTTCCCTTTCACACACTCACAACCCTATCTTTCTCTCTTTCTTCTTCCTATCTCACTCACTTTCATCAGCTCCCCAACTTACCATCTCTCAATTCATGACCTCAAACACTTAAGGAAGATAAGGACAATCAAACGAAAGGGAGACACTTCATCATGAACACTTCCAAGCACTAAATGCAATTCTCATGAGAAGTAGCCTAATCAAAACATTAATTTGCCAACACCAATATGAGTGAGAGTGTGGGCCAAATAGGTATGGAATCTCAGGCCCCCATTCACTACTCTGTTTTGCATAGAGGATTCAGTGACTCAGATAGAGCAAATGTAAAACTTTTGATTTGTTAATACCTAAAAGAATACTACGCACAGGTCTATGAATGAGATACTACATAACAAGCAATCTTTTCTTACTTGAACTCCAGTCATAGTACAAGCTCCAAACCTGTTGTCTCTATTTGATGCTTCTCTGACAATGCATTCCTCCAGACTTTGATATGCCAACATCATTTTGAAATTTAAGAACAAAAAAAAAATCTTTCCAACAGTGCTGCTCGATCCTTCCTATGCAGTGTACATTATTTTAGAGATGTTGAAAGTCTTCCTGCTTTCGTTATACGAAGATTGCAAATTCCATCCTGCGTGTGACCCTGGCTTTTCTTCCTTCAACATGCATGGGAAATACAAATGCATCTTGCGTTGTTGATGGAAACCCATCCTGTTGATTTGTTTTTGCCCACATTCATGGCAATGTTTCGGTCCTAAGCGTCCATTTGATTGGCCAACAATGCTTTACTTTACTGTTTCATCCATTAGCAATGCCTTTGTCATGCATCACTAGATCCTCGATGTTCCCTGTTGAAACATTTTACCTTCTCTAAATTTCAAAGTATGATCCAAATCATATTTGTCAATGTGTCTCAACTTCAACAATTTTCAAGGCGTTCAATTGTTTCTTATTCTCTATATGCTTCCATTAGCCATATGATCATAGTACAATACTTGGACAAACATTTCGAGAAACTCATTGCATACTCTTTCTTTCCACAGGTATCTTATAGCCCAGCCTTACACTGTAAATGCTGAGATTGTCTAGAGCTTTCTATACTTTGCACATGATGCACTTCTCTTCCTATGAGACCTTGAAAATTGCAGCATGAACGTGTCTCTGGTAGACTTCCAAGAAAATTCTAGTTGCAATAGGTGCACATTAATATACAAGCACTTATGGTTCTGTTCCCTCTTTGTTTACTCGCTCATCCTCATCTCTCTTCAATCTGCCTTTGGCTTGATGTTGTCCTTATGATGGCCTCTCCCGTTCGAATATATGTGAATCTCTGAATTTGATTCCTTCGAAATGCTCCAGCTGCTCCTCTCCTTTCTTCCAAAATAGACTAGACCCAATCTTCGTCATGCGGGAGCTGTTCTTGGATCTCTTCTACGTGCCTACACAGAACAAGAAAAAATAGAGGAAGCCCCAATCTCCTATAAAAGAAATGCTACCAGACAACTTGAGAGCTTCCCTCTCTCGTCCTCCTTTGCCTCTGATGTGCGCACCAGCCACCCCCGAACTGCTCTCCTTGGTTACCTTTCTTCTTGTCGGTGCCCTCGCACACCTAGACACTAAAAAACACTCCCCAAAAAACAAAGAGGAAAACTCAAAAGCAATATTCCATGATCGTCCAGAGTAACGAGAGAGAATCCCCCTGTTGCTGTCTTTCTTTCCCCCTTTGCCTCAAATCGACCCTACTTCATTTTGGTTTTGCCCTCTCGGCTGCTCATATACCTTGGTGTTGTATTTTGCTACCAATCGTTGTATTGCACAAATGAGAACATTCCCCAGCTTTATGAAACTTGTCAACTAAAATGTTTTGTTTCTACCCCAACCTTGTCAATAATCTTTCCATCCAGAAATCTCCAGCAAAATGGTCTTCTCCCAAACTCTTTCCAGTTGAAGATGAACCAAGTACAGCGACAGTAATAAATGCCAAGCAATCAATATAGCCCTTGTGAAAATATACATATCAATATAACCCTTGTGAAATTACATGTATATATAATTTCCTTCCAGAAAGTGGTGATTTTTATATTATCACAGAGGGAGCACCTTCCTAATCTTCATGTATGCACGAGGATAGCATGCTCTGCTCCTTCCGAGATTGCTTCCAATTCTACTGCAATCTAACTACCACCTTCCTTTCTTGCCATGAGCCAACATAAAAGAAGAAAATGCACCTTTCTTGCATATAGAGCCACACTCTGTTATTGTTCAGTGCTGCTTCTGAGGTTGCAAGCAGCCTTTATCATCAGAAATTGTCCATCTCTGTATCTTTGACCATATATGTGATGCTTCCTCTTGTCCCTTCCCTTTGGCAAAGCATGTAGCCAATACGTTTCTTCTTAAATGTTCCTTCCATTTTTTTCTGATAATTTGACTCGTTCTTTCATTCAGATCCTCGTCCCTCCTCTTGTTGGCAAGCTCCATTAGTTCAAAAACGCAACCTTCCTTTTGGATTGCCTTGTGCCCTCAGCGCATCCATGATAAAAGCTCAAAAACAAGTGCATCATCTTGAATCTCTACTATTGAAATTCTCAAACAAGATTCCTTCACTTCCTAGTTCTTGCGTTCCTCTCCCTCTCTTGTTGAAGCTGATGGCTTTTTTCTTTAGTGTCGGGCTCCTGAGAACCGAGGTCCAACCCACAGTACCAAAACCCCCCTCTCTATGATTGTGTTGGTAACTTGAGCTATGGTGACTTTGCAATCTTCGTCAGGGTCCATGGAAACACCTCTGTTTAGCACTCATTCCCTTCCTCTCAAGCTCTATTCCTTCTTGATCCCTTTAACTCACAGTTCACCGATCTCCCTCCTTGAATACCTGCACAGACCCCATGAAAAACACTACCCAGAGAGGGACGCCCATTGTCTTTGATCCAGCATTCTCCTGCTCTTCGTTCTTGCTGCCCACATCAAGGAGAATATGACCCTCCTCTCTGCATACCTGCATAAGAAGACCCCCGATGCCTCCTCGATTGTGGAGCTCGACTCCTCCCCCACAGTTTGCTGAGAGCTCCCATACCTGCAGAGACACGAAAAAAAACACGAGAGAGAGAGACAAGGAGAGAGAGAGAGAGTCCGCAAAAAACACGCCTACTGCCCCCCTCAATAAAAGCCAATAGTTCCCCTTTTCTTTTGAGATGAAGGTCACCAAAAACTGCCACTTTAATTATGTTTCTGCCAAAGAAACGTCTCTTGTCACTTCCTATCATCTGACCAACACAGTGTGCTTTTATAGGCCTACCACCCAAAATAGATTGAAACTCAATGTGTCTTTTTCTCTGTGACTTTGCAATCTCTAGAAAAGAAATAGAAAAGATAAAATGGCTTCCTCCACTGATAAATCATTTCCATAGGTGGATAACCTCATTTTGCACGGGGTAATTAAAGTCCACAACTTGCCTACGCATTAATCCATGCGTTACACATCGGAAATATTTGCAATCTCGCTTGCGCTTGTAACTTTGCTTCAAATGTTTGCAATGAATTAGGGCGAAAAACGGCCGAAAAGGGGCTGTTTGCTAATGAGAGATTAAGGAAATTGACAAATAGAGTCTTTCCACGTGTACAAGAATATAACATTGTTGTCTCCTTTAACCGTATAAAGAAATTCTTTTTTTAAGAGAATATGATCTAAAAGCGCCGCGAAAGTGATGAAGATTCTTGTATTCAGTGTACAATTTCTTGGTTTGATGCAAAAAAAGATATTTTTGCACATCACACAATGCATATCTTTAAAGTTCCAAGAAGGAAATGATTTTTGAAGATACGAAATATTTTTGGGTTCACGAAATTCCATGGTCATTCGGCGACAGGGTTTACATCAAATCAAAAGTTTCCACGTGTACAAAGCCCTTTTATCTATAAATGTTGGCAAAGTTTGTGAATGTCGGTTTCTCGCTTTGAGCATTCTTCTTCTTCTCGATTCTAATGGCTTCTTCTTCTTGTCGTCCTTCCAATCGTGTAACCTCATGTGAGGTTTACAACAGAAGAGAGGATTCTTTATGGAAACCTCTTTCTGTGAAGTTAAATGAATGAGTAACTATGCTTCCTAGCTATAGAGGTGCCCATAAAGTCAAGCATGCTAAAAGAGACGACACAAGAAACCATTGCAGGGGACTTATTCTTAGTTTCAAATTGAAGAGATGCGGTTGGTTTGCAAGAGTACAACATGTGTACAACGCTAAGGATCTTGTTCTGGAAAAACATATGCAATTCCCTTTGTACTGTAAGTGAAGTTTTACAATGATCGTCTATCATTTCAGTTGGTTTTGTATAACAACATATATGTTTTTGTATTGCAGATATTTTTCCTTCCAATATTTTAGAGTGGCAACCTCTTGAATGTTTAACACGAACATTCAGAGTTCTTCGTAAGGAATATGAAGAGCTTATGTATGCAGACAAATCCGCTCAAGTTTTCAATAGCACAGAGTTATTTGTCCATTTTGCATATTATCAGGTGCCATTAGGGAGGAGCTCTTATGGAAATCTTATACATTTGCCTAGTCCTTGCATCTCTTCATTAGATTGGGATGCTTCTGATCATTCAACAAAAGGTGGAAAAGAAAGCTTGGACTTTGGATAGCCTTGGACTCAGAGGAGAGCTGTCCAGAAGTACTGATTCATCCAGATTTTCAATCTAGAAAGATAATTGTCACTGCAAATTGGAAATTCAAAAATGTAAGGGAGCTCTAGAATACCTTGATGAGGCATCATCACAATTCAAATTCTCAATTGATGATGCAATAGTTAACATTAGATTAGAGAAAAAACAGTATCTTGCATCAAGTTGCAACCCTTTAGATTGTAACAAGTCTCCTTCTTTAAGAAGCTTTTTTTCAAACTTCCATTGATTTTTCTTTGCAGAATGGTGACTAAGAATGTGACTGATTACATCACTTCAATTATGTCTTTTTATGGACTATATTCATATTGGCATTTTTTTGTTTAATTTCAAGATTCTGAGGAGGTTTCAATGGTGCAATGATTATACAGGAATTTGCATATGACAAAATGGAAAAGATTGGATGACACGACCGATACAAGCGATACAGGCCATCCGAAATTCTCCGATTGCCCATATCGCTTGCATCGGTCGTGTCATAAAAACTTCTCTATCCTCCTCACATTTAACTTTTCTGCAGGATGGTGACTAAGAATGTGAATGATTACATCACTTCAATTATGTCTTTTTATGGACTAGATTCATATTGGCATTTTTTGTTTAATTTCAAGATTGATGAGGTTTCTATTGTGCAATGATTATAAAGGAACTTGCATGAGTAAATTCTAGGTGATTCAAGAATATAAACCTAGAAATTCTTACATAATATATCTCCCCTTTTAGAACCTTTTTCCATACTTCCATTGATTTTCTTTTGCAGGATGGTAACTAAGAATGTGACACATTACATCACTTCAATTATGGCTTTTTATGGACTATATTCTGATTGGCAATTTCTTTGTTTAATTTCAACATTTTGATGAGGTCTCAATGGTGCAATGATTATATAGGAACTTGCATATGAAAAAATGGATGGTATGAAAAAATGGAAAAGACTGGATGACACGACCGATACAAGCGATATGAGCCATCCGAAATTCTCCGATTGCCCATATCGCTTGCATCGATCGTGTCATAGAAAATTCTCTATCCTCTTCACATTTAACTTTTCAACAAGAATAAAGCAAAAACCACACAAAATAGACATTTTGATGATAAGAACAATTCAATTTTGCTTGAACCATGCAATGAAGTCACTTTTGCTTAGTTCTCAAGAGGATCAATTCAACATTACATTACTCAAGGCATATAAATATATTACAATGTATCTATGTACATTTCATGAGTAATAAGCTTTGAATATAAATATATTTAATCCTTCTTGAGCCTTTTGAATGAACTTGTCTCTAGCAAATCTCCTCTATATCTGAGGTACTCTTTTCTCCTGTAGACAATAATACTTTGAACATATGACACCCCTACAGCCATTGCATAGCTTGAGTAACAAAGGAAGTAGCCTACCCTTGAAGCATTGAATCCTGGGGCATATCCAAAAATTCTTAATGCACCTGTTCTTTCAAGTAGAAAAACTCTGTATGCATTAAAGGGTATTGAAGTAAAACCCATGTATCTTGAAAGAGTCCTCAAGGAGAATAATGAAAAATCTGCCTCTTCACTATACTGCTTATGAATAACACAAAATAATTTTGGATTCAGTTTTGGAAGATAGTGGATCACTGAATGAATATCCGTCTTTGTCTTTCCTTTCTTCTCTATGGTTTTCCTTGTTCCCTTCCCCCTCCCAATGTAGTTGCCTTCATCCAATATAGATATCTGTGGAAAAAATTGAAAATCTAGGTTAGAAAAAGTAAACGATCTTTTAAAGTCATAGAAATAACTGGAAACAGAAGTAGAAACAAACCATGAGATACGACCGATCCAAGCGATTAGGGTCATCAGAGAATATCCGATGGGCATAATCGCTTGCATCAGTCATGTTTGATTTATCATCCTTAACTTTATAGAAACATATAATTAATGTTGAAAATAATATTTATAAACACATTTAGTTGTTCTATATGGAGCATTCATTCATATAGCTATAAATATGATACTTGATTGGACACAACCAATTCAAGTGACTGGGCCCATCAAGGAAGCTTGGATGGTCCTAATCGTTTGAATTGGTTGTCTCCAAAGGAGGTCATCTTGAAGCTTAGATTGCATGTGAACTTTTGTATCTTATTATTGGTTAAGAATTTGGAGAAGATAATGCTACCATTGCGTCCGGAACGTGTCAAAACCCTAAGATTGACTGTCTATTTGCATGATTTCGATACCCAGAGGTCTTGATAAGCCTTTTTGTATTGATTTCCAGACACGACCGATGCAAGCGATTAGGCCCATCCAACATTTCCAGATGAGCCTAATCGCTTGCATTGGTCATGTCCTAGATTCATGCACAAATAGGCTCATCAAGACCTTTCCATATCAGAATCATACAAATAGACAGTCATTGATAAGCCTTTTTGTATTGATTTCCAGACACGATCGATGCAAGCGATTAGGCCCATCCAACATTTCCAGATGAGCCTAATCGCTTGCATTGGTCATGTCCTAGATTCATGCACAAATAGGCTCATCAAGACCTTTCCATATCAGAATTTGCATGATTTCGATACCCAGAGGTCTTGATAAGCCTTTTTGTATTGATTTCCAGACACGACCGATGCAAGCGATTAGGCCCATCCAACATTTCCAGATGAGCCTAATCGCTTGCATTGGTCATGTCCTAGATTCATGCACAAATAGGCTCATCAAGAACTTTCCATATCAGAATCATACAAATAGACAGTCAATCTTAGGGTTTTGGCATGTTCCTCCGGATGCAATGGTAGCATTAGGTTCTTGATTCCGAGCCAATAGTAAGATAGGGAAGTTCATGACCGATGCAAGCAAAATAAGCTAGTCAAAGGTAGGTCAAACGCGTGTAATCGCTTGTATCAGTCGTATCGGGTATGTAGCACAAGTATGCATGGGTGATGAAGAGAGAAATTCTATGAAGGTTGAAAATGTGAAATGGTGAACGGGACCCGTATTTATAGTCGAGAAGGACCGGGTAACGGTCACATGACGTGGACCAATAAGTGAGTGCCACGTGGCAAAAGACGTTGGGAATCACAATGGCTAGATGACGTGGCCCACTCAAATGATGCCACGTGGCATTGTAACATTGGGATTCACAATGGCTAGATGACATGGACCAATCACACATTGCCACGTGTCACCAACGGTCAAATCATCCCAGAGACCTATTTAAGCTCTTCTATTCACTTTTTTCATTTTTTGTGAAACTCCTTGCTACCATCAACTTACCGTTGTCTTCGCGTTTTTACATGCTTTTCAAAACTTTCCATAGACCACATTTTGTGTGAGGGTTTAGGGTCATCATGATCAATTATTTTACAACACGACCGATACAAGCGATTAAGGACATTCGAGGATTTCCCGATGACCCTAATCGCTTGTATCGGTCATGTTTCTTGAGTGCTTTGTGAAAGCTTTTTTAATTAGTTTTTCTGCGTTTAAAATTTGTTCCAAGCTTTTAAACTCTTTTTTGTGCAAGTTGGCTTATTTTGCTTGCATCGGTCATGAATTTCCCTATCTTACTATTGGCTCAGAATTTCAAGAAACTAATGATACCATTGCATCCGAAACGTGCCAAAACCCTAAGATTGATTGTCTATTTGCATGATTCTGATATTGAGATGTCTTGATGAGCCTATTTGTGCATGAATGTAGGACACGACCAATGCAAGCGATTAGGCTCATCTGAAAATGTTGGATGGGCCTAATCGCTTGCATCGGTCGTGTTTGGAAATCAATACAAAAAAGCTTATCGAGACCTCCGGGTATCAAAATCATGCAAATAGACAGTCAATCTTAGGGTTTTGGCACGTTCCGGACGCAATGGTTGCATTATCTTCTTAAAATTCTTAACCAATAATAAGATACAAAAGTTCACATGCAATCTAAGCTTCAAGATGACCTCCTTTGGACATGACCAATTCAAACAACTAGGACCAATGCAAGCGATTAGACCCATCCGATATTCTTTGATGACCCTAATCGCTTGGATTGGTCATGTCTCATGCTTTGTTTCTGCTTGTGTTTCGAGTTATTGCTATTAAATATATTTCTTTTCAAAGCTTATTACTCATGAAATGTACATAGATACACATATTTATCGCCCAAAGGGGTACAAGACATTGCAAATATGAAGGATGTAATCTTTTTTTGTGTAATTGATCCATGTCCTAATATTAATCCTTACTGATCCATGATTTGTTTTTCTCTAGTAAAAGTCCTATTTATCTGATGATAATAATCTTTTTTTTGTAGGTTATGGCTAGGACAAAGAAGACAGCAAGGAATTCTCTCCAATCACAACATGGAAACTCCAAAGTGTAAGCCTCGCCATACATTTTGTTGTGTTCTATTTTAAAGCCTTGCCATCCATTCTAAATTTAAGTTTACCTTGCAGTGCTGCTAAGCTTCTCAAAATGCATATTGATCAAAACATTCTAGGAATTCCTTCATTGAAAGAAGAAAAAAGGTTTGGATACACTCAAATACATGTGCCATTACAGAAATACAACACCTCGTGTGACTGGAGAGTGATTGCAAATGCAGTAAGGTTCTTGGAAAGCAGGTTTTACAACCCTGAGTTGAACTTGTCAGACTATCCATATGCTTGGGTCATCTTGATCAAGGAGAGAGCAATAAATGCCATTATGGAACATGCAATATGCCCTTATATTTTTGGAATGTAAGATTGTAATCTAATGTGTAACCAACATATGTTGGAAGATTTATTGATGTACAAATTGTATGTAATTATGCCAGTCTTCATCTGGAAGATGGTCATTGTAACTATATTTATATGCCTTGAGTAATGTAATGTTGAATTGATCCTCTTGAGAACTAAGTAAAAGTGACTTCATTGCATGGTTCCAAAAAAACTGAATTGGTTCTATCATCAAAATGTCTATTTTGGGTGCTTTTTGCTTTATTCATGTTGAAAAGTTAAATGTGAAGAGGATAGAGAAGTTTTTATGACACGACCGATGCAAGCGATATGGGTAATCGGAGAATTTTGGATGGCTCATATCGCTTGTATCGGTCATGTCATCCAATCTTTTCCATTTTTTCATACCATCCATTTTGTCATATGCAAGTTCCTGTATAATCATTGCACCATTGAAACCTCATCAAAATGTTGAAATAAAAAAAAAATGCCAATATGAATATAGTCCATAAAAAGCCATAATTGAAGTGATGTAATGAGTCACATTCTTACTTACAATCCTGCAAAAGCAAAATCAATGGAAGTATGGAAAAAGGTTCTAAAAGGGGAGATATATTATGTAAGAATTTCTTGGTTTATATTCTTGAATCACCTAGAATTTACTCATGCAAGTTCCTTTATAATCATTGCACAATAGAAACCTCATTAGAATCTTGAAATTAAACAAAAAAATGCCAATATGAATGTAGTCCATAAAAAGACATAATTGAAGTGATGTAATCAGTCACATTCTTAGTCACCATCCTACAGAAAAGTTAAATGTGAAGAGGATAGAGAAGTTTTTATGACACGACCGATGCAAGCGATATGGGCAATCAGATAATTTCAGATGGTCCATATCGCTTGTATCGGTCGTGTCATCCAATCTTTTCCATTTTGTCATACCATCCATTTTTTCATATGCAAGTTCCTGTATAATCATTGCACCATTGAAACCTCCTCACAATCTTGAAAATAAACAAAAAAATGCCAAGATGAATATAGTCCATAAAAAGACATAATTGAAGTGATGTAATCAGTCACATTCTTAGTCACCATCTTGCAAAGAAAAATCAATGGAAGTTTGAAAAAAAATCTTCTTAAAGAAGGAGACTTGTTACAATCTAAAGGGTTGGAACTTGATCACCCTGGGTGGCAGGCAAGTTATGCAAGATAATGTTTTCTCTGATCCAATGTTAACTATTGCATCATCAATTGAGAATATGAACTATGATGATGCCTCATTAAGGTATTCTAGGAGCTCCCTTACATTTCTAAATTTCCAATTTGTTGTGACAGTTATTTTCCTAGATTGAAAATCTGGATGAATCAGTACTTCTGGATAGCTCTCCTCTGAGTCCAAGCTATCCAAAGTCCAAGCTCTTTTGTACATTACCTATATTTTGTAGAAGCTTTGGATCTTTTCTTAGATGAACATCACCACCAAGAAATCCCATTTATGAAAGTAGAGATTCACATTTTTTAATGAAAAGGTGAACGATAGCCTTGTGAACGTAGACTTGCGTGCACTTGATTGCAGTGCTACCCTTGTAGACGACATTGGTCACTTCCTGCACGGTGCCATAGTGCTCCTGCACATACATAGATAGATGGGCACTACTTCAACGGATGCCGCTATCATCATCACGGGAGTGTACGAAGCAGAGGAAGTGTGATTACCTGATTGATGGAGTCCCAGCTCGTGACAGTTCTGGTGTTATGAAATAGAACAGTCGCTTGTGTAGCTCTCCACATAACGGCTCCGAAAAAAAGTGGTAGGAGCAGTGTACGCAAGTCAGTCGCCATCCTGAAATGTAGCTTCCACTGCCTGCGATATTTCTTTTACATAAGAAGGGATGCCCATGTTTCTCCTAAAAGTCTAATTAGATCATGAAGATTATGAAAAGGGGTATACCTTCCAGTTTGTGGATCAATTGGATAAACAAATCCATCTGCCCATATGTCGATATGTTTTTTTCCTTCTTTCTGCAATCCAACCACTTTAGAATGTTGAAGAGCCCTTCGGCATACCTTTCTTGTCGTTGCATACTCATGACTAACTGCAATGTTGATATGGAACTTATCACAATGATTTTGGTTGGTTGAAAGGTGAGTGAGAGTGTTTGGGTTGAGGTTCTCCATGGTCTACTACGAAGAGTGACGCGAAAGTGTCTAAAATGACATGAAAGAGAGAAACAAGCCTGCTATCGAAAGTAGAGTAAAAAAAGTGCAAAACGGCATAAGCACACATTATATAGGTCCGTGAACAAGAGGAAAATTCAAATTTTCATGAACGCCCGATGAGCACAAACTTTGAGGCATAAGATATCACACATACTTTTCATGATTATCACACGAGTTTCTCTCTCTTCAAAATTTGCACAAGATACGTTTTAAATGCGCTTACACGGATTTTTTTAAAATGAGTTGACAACTTTAATCCAGATTAAGCACAACTAATTGAAATCCTTACACGGCCCTTTTTTGGCCGTTTTTCGCCCTAATGGTCCTATATGCCTCCACACATCCATGCTGCTATCAATTCTTTCAAACTGCCACATTGGCTGTGGTTGACGTCACCGACGAGCAATTTCACCTTGCAAGGCACCTAAATCCATTATATACTTTGCAATTGGAAACTTGTTGGTGCATAAAAAGACTCGTTTTTTTTTAGGTTAACAGATGGCCTTGAAATTCTCTGGGTCGATTTCTTGCGGTGAACCCTCCATTGCTGCTTCCAGGTTCTCTTTGTTCTGTTTCTGTAGTCGTTTATTTTCTTCGAGTGCTGCAGACATGTGCTTGCGTAGTAAGGCGAGGTTACATCGAAGCTTGAGATTGTCCGTTATCTGAGCGTGTAACAGATCATCAAGTTATTGTTTTTCTTCAGTATCTACGTGGGGTGGATTGGCGATTAACTGATCATGTTGTGCTTGCAATGTACTATACTGCTGTTGTAACTGCCTCTACGGAAGTAGGTGATATGTCCATTACGTCATATGTGGATGCAGTCGTGGGAGTGATTGTGAACATGGAAATTGTCGGTGTAGTGATGGTTGTGAAGGTGTAAAGTGGTGTGTGTAGTTGTGAATATGGACCGTCAGGGAGCGTGATCGGGGGAATGGGAATTTTAGCAGCTATAGTTAGAATTATGGTGTCAGTGGTAGTATTTACAATAGGGGTGGTGATAGGTTGTGCGGATTGTGAGGGTTGACTCACAGTCTGTGCTTTGGTATGGGAAGTGAACTCTGAGGCGGTGACGGTGGTGGTGACACTGGTAGTGGGAGGTGAAGGTGGTGGAGTTGGAGGTAGGGGTGGTAAAGGGGGTGACGGGGGTGACGGGGTGCACTTGAGGTATGGGCTTCCTCAGTGTCATGAATGGTTTGAGCCGTGCGCGTGGTCGTGGATGTGGTGCCCTGTGGTTCTGATACCAATACATTCATTTGTTTCCCTGATTGGGGGGGGCATCTGCCGTATCTTCTCTCTGATCTTCGCGAGTGCGCAAGAGCGGTATGCACCATCTCAGGTGTACAGTTTGTGTTGTTCTTGAACTCGTTTGATGGTATCATACAACTTTTTCAGTTGCTTCGTATAAGCAGGGGCTCCTTCAAGTTCCTGTACGACTTCTTGCTCATATTCATGCTCTTCTTCGTCGGACAGTCCTTCTTGTTCATCCTCTTGCTCCTCTTTTGCAGTCTCCTCTTCATCATCATCCACTTCGACTACTTCTGGTTGGACTGGATGGGGTTGGTCGGTGACTGTCTGTTGCCCGCTTGCCTGCTCTGCCTCAGCTTCTAAATTAGTAGCATTAATTATTCTGGCTACCTCCTCATCAGTTAGATCTTCCAGTGTGAAGCCATGAGGGAACTCTAGGTCGGTGGGTATAGGTGGAAACACCAGATTCGGTCCTTCTGTGCTATGCCTTGGTAATCTGATAGTGAAGGGTTGCACTCACCTTGGGAGTCAAGGAGTTGTCTCTGGTGTCAATGTAGCACCGCGGACCTATGCATAGGGCATCTGAACCGCTCCCCTCATTTTCTTGGATGGAGGCCCAGCGATTGATAGTCTACGTTGGAATTCTTACACCCTGGTCCAAACAAGTGCCCTTTGAATTGACACATCATATGCCAAGCATCTGTAAACAATCCTTGTGAGAGCACAACATCCATAAAGTACTGACTTTTGCTTCTTATACCACCATTGATGTGCCAAGTGTATTTGGTCAATAATCCAATCAGGCATGTTGATTGTCAAATCGAAGGCGTCTGCTAAATATAGACTGAACCAGATCTTCTTGGGTGGCATCGTGAACCTCTCTTGAGCAGGGAACGCGAAATGTTGCATGCACATGCGGAGATGAATGGCAATAGTTGGTGTCATTGCCACCATATCCTTGCATTTAGTCAGGTTCCTGTTTTTCATGTTGTCTGGGACCATTGACTCCTTCTCTGTGGGGATATGCATGCCTTTCATGTCGAGAGCTTCCCTTACCAAATTTTCTGTCAATTTGAAGCACTTTAGTTCATTACCTCTTGTAAGCAATGGTAGGACAAAGGTGCTATACCCCTTTTTCTCTTTATTGGGAGTGAGGGTGCTAATCAAATATGAACACCTTAGAAAGTCTAGCTTCAGTAACTGGGCTTTGAAGTAATCATATTGTCCCGCCTTCTTCCATATCGGTTTCAACCCTTCATTATTTTGAAGCCTCTCAAAGTCTCTGGTAAAGAAATGATACCGACCCCAGCGCCCGTTGAACTCTATTTCGGCCTCCTACAAATAAGTGCCATCTCCAAGAGGTCTTGCCACATCACTGAACCAATGTGAGTTTTTGCTTACTGGTGATGTGTGTCCTTGGGGAGGATTCTGAACAGGTAGGGCATGTAAAGCTCTTAATGCCAGTGGTCTTTCCTTCAACTCTTCCTCAATGGGGAGGCTTTCAATGTCCACAATCTGAGGGCTGGTGCCTGCCTGGGAGCTAGTTCCTGCAGCCTCGGCCACTTTACTTCTTGTTTGCTGGCTCTGTGAGAATATAGAAGCATGTGTTAACATTGTAAAGGACAAGATAGAACAAGTTTTGTCCCCGTTACAACATTAACATGAGGTTAGTGAGAGGTTAGTAGGCCACTAAGTGCTCGGTGATCGTGTGTGTAGTTAGTGACTGGATAGTCCTAGGAGCGAAATGGAAATATGTAGTGTAAAAATGATGCAGTTAGTAGGTGGAGGTGAATTTACAGGTGGGGGTCGGGGGGTTTATTACAAGCTTTGGGCAGCCAAACACAGTGGATGGCTTTCGGTTTTTGTTCGATGGAGACTCTCGAGGGCTTTGTGAGAGTGTCTGCTTGGAAATGAGGCTTTTTAGGGACCCATTTACAAGTGATTCTACTCGTGCTCATGGGTGAATATGTGTTTGTGCGTGATGTATAAGAATGGGTATCAGATGTTCGAGTGAGTGAACTATGTTGTACAGGGTGTGGTCTCTGTGTAGCTATTTGAGCCCGCAAGCAAGCCTTAGGCACCCAAATTTGTCTTAATTGTGGGCTAGCCTTCATCGACTTCTTGGGTACCCAGATAGACTTCACTTTCAAAGGAGAATTTTTGGAAGACTTCTTATTAGTGTCCTATTGGTGATCACTAATAGGAAGTTGAGCCAATTGTTGTGGCTTGATCGCAATAGGATGCTCGCCTTTCCGCACCCACACTTGCTTTGATGGTTGAGACACCGTGCTTTGTATTTTCTTTTGGCTGCGAGCATAAGTCCTCTGCTTCCTCTGCGTTTGATCCACCTTTGGTTGCTGCGTCCCTATGGTTTTTGGAAAAGAAGGGAGTTCCATCGCAACCTTGACTTCTTTGTTGAGATAATCATCCCTCTGCATCACATAGTTTCGGACAAGAATAACATGGTCATCTTCATGTGTACTCCTAGAAGGACCAGGAGTGTGTGCCTTTCCTAGTTCCTTGAGTGCTCCATTGTCTAACTCAACTGTAATTCGACTCTGATTTACCCATACTTGAAGAAGTCCACTTCTTAGGTTTAGGTTGACTGCATGATCATAGATCCAGTCTTGACCCAAGACAAGGGGTTCAGTGAGATCCTCATCTTGACACACTAGTACTTTAACTGTCAGTAAAACATCTTGAATATAGAGGGGAACTTCCACCTCGCCCATGCAAGGGGTCTCCACACCTCCCAATCCTATGAGATATGCTTCAATGGGATTGATACTTAAGTTCAACTTTTGAGAGTAAGAAAATTTAACCGCACTAGTGGCTGCACCTGAGTCAATCAATGCCCTTACAGTCCTTGCACTCTTTCCTTGTCCTATCTCTAAGGTTACAAAAGGACATCGATCAATTATTCTATGAGAGCTAATGCCTGAAACTTCACACATAGCCATATGATATCCTGGGTGCGCATAGTCATCTGTCCTAGGCTGATCTCTACCCTGTCTTCTCAACTTCATTCTTCGGATGCATTCCAAAGCTTCTGCCTATGCTTCTTCTCGAATTCATTTTTCTTCTTCCTTGCGTTTATTGGCAGTGTTGAGTCTATTTAGCATCTCTTCAGTCAGGGGTTCTTGATATAGCTTGACTCTGCATCCACTTATGTAACTAGGGAGAACATCACCTTCGAGTGTAGCTAATTGGACTGCTCCACTAGTTGAGATCCTATTAATGATCATAGGTCCATAGCCACGCTTTTCTAGCTTTCTTGCATGTTGTTTCAAGGTATACACCAGAACTAAGTCTCCGGCCTTCAATCCTTTATCCTTAACATGGGCATCAAAGTACGCCATCTGTCTTTTCTTAGCAGCATATATACCTGCTGCAGCTCTTAGTCTTGTCTCACCTAGTCGTTCAAGATAAAAAATCCTCGAAGAGAGTTCATGACCCGTCCACTCATGCTCTTGTGCTACTTTCAATGTAGGTATCAAGAAGTCCAATGGTAGCACTGCATTTTGGCCAAACACCATCTGAAAGGGTGTGGCTTGGAGTATCATTTTATAGGAAACTCTGTATGCCCAAACAACATGGTGTAGCTGTTTGTCCCAATCAGAGCATTTATTATTCACTAATTTTGTCAATACATTGCATAGAATCTTATTTGTGCTTTCGGCTTGCCCATTAGCTTATGGGTGATAAGGGGCAGACTTCTTATGTACTACTAAGAATTCTTGGAGAAGATTTTCAATAACTTCATTCAAGAAGTGAGTGCCTCTATCACTTACTAGCTCAATAGGTAGCCCGTATCTTGTGAACACATTCTCAAATAAGAACTTAGCTGTCGTTAGAGCATCATTCTTCGTGGTGGCTTTTACCTCTACCCACTTGGTTAGATAATCTGTGGCCACGATGATATATTCAGCATGTGAACCCTTAGCTGTAGGCAATTGGAAGATCCATATTACCTTAGCCTGTAGGCTGTGAGAGTACACATCCAATAGCATAATTGGATGCGTCCACGTGAACATGAAAGGGCTTATTCCAATCTGGTGTGGTCAAGATTGGTGCTGAACACAATCTTCTTTTGAGCTCGTTGAAAGAGTTTTCACATTCATCAGTCCACTCAAAGTTAGTCAAAAGTCCGTACAGAGGCTTGGCAATGATGGCGTACATGTGAATGAAACGTCGATAATAACCACAATGCCCCATGAAAGCTTGTACTTCCTTGACATTCTTTGGCCTAGGTAGCTCTGCTATAGCTTTCACTTTTTCTTCGTCCGTAGATATGCCATTCTTTGGCACTATGTGTCCTAGAATATTGCCCTACCTAACCATGAAAACGTTCTTTGGGTTCAAGCAGACTCGATATTCTCTAAATTTGTCAAAGATTTTCCTGAGCTCAAGTATATGTGTTTGTCTAATGTTGGAATGAGCACAAAGATCATCAACATAGACCTCTAAATTCTTCCTCAAGAATTCTTTAAATACATGGCACATCAGTCTCTGAAAGGTTGCAGGAGCATTGGTAAGCCCAAATGGCATTACTCGAAAAGCAAATATGCCCCACTCTGTGGCAAAAGCCGTTTTATGCTGATCTTCTGGAGCAATGGCTACCTGATTTTAGCAAGAGAACCCATCAAGGAAGTTGTACACTTCCTTGCCTGCTACTCTCTCTAGTAGATGCTCAGTGATAGGAAGCAGATAATTATCTCGAATGGTGGCTGCATTAACCTTCTTCAGGTTAATGCACATACATAACTTTCCATTCTTTTTGGGCACTACTACAATAGGGGATACCCACTCAGTGTGCTCAATTTCATAGATGAATCCAGCTTCTACCAGTCTATCTATCTCCTCCTTGATCTTAGCAGTGTAGTTATCGTTATAAGTTTATGGCTTCTGCTTGGATGGTTTGGCATCTGAGTTCATGGGGATTGTGTGTGAGCATATGTCAGGGTCTACACCTTTTAAATCCTTATAGCTCCAAGCAAATACATCTCGGTATTCTCTGAGCAAGGCAATCAACTCTTGCTCTTCTTCTTCCGTCAGGTCATGCCCTATGTAAGTGCATCTTTCTTCTCCTTCTTCTATGGCTACAACTACCTTCTTGGTGGTTTCTTTGTTATCGTAGGCCTCCCCTGATCGCGCCTCGCGTTTAGGCATTCTTATCATGACTCTCCTGTCATCTATTTCATACTTCTTAAAATTGTCAGGGACCTCAAACAAAGATTCTTCTTCTTCTGGTGGGACTTCTCTCTTCTTCCTTTTCTTAACTTCGCTCTTAGCGGTCACTTGTGTGGTTAACCTCACTTGTTTTATAAGCTCCTCATGTCTCTGAGGATGAGCTTCTACTTCATAGAAGTATTCTTCATCTGACACAAATGGTGGATCCATAATGATTGACTCTAGATCAGAGTCACTTGCATCCTCAAATGCATCAGGGCTAGGTTCGCATTCTTCTAGAATTGAGTCTCCCATGATTGGCTATATTGAGAAGACTGAAATGTCATAGCCATCCTCATCACAGTGGGGTGTCCATTGTTCTTCATTGATGGCTACATCCATTGTTGCTAAAATTTCTGCCCAACCGTGAGGTTCAAACTCTTCATCAGGAAATACTACAGGTGCATAGGCTGGGTCTTGAATTGATCTATGGGTTTCCTTCGCACCTACCTCTCTGGCTTTTTCTCTCTTCTCTTCTTCTACTGCTACTTTACACATCCATAAATGGGTGTCTTCATGCATCCATGAGGATCCTGATCCTATGGAATGCACTGACTCGGTATCATCTTTAGATCTATGGATGGGATTCCATTGGATAGGAGGGACATCTCTATGAGAGTAATCTTTGATATTAACCTTGGTCGTGACAGCTAAGTGTTGCAGGTACAAGGAATTGGTTCCCCAATCTTGTACCACTTGCAACTGTCGCATAAATGGTCTTCCCAAAATCATCTCATAGGCATGGTTCTTGCTAAAATCACATATGGCAAAAGTATGCTCAAACTCAACACCGCATGTAGTGAGAGTTATTCCTTCTAGCAAGCCTAAGGGTCTTTCTATGTGACCATCAACCATCTGCAATTTCATTCTCGTTGGCCTAAGTGTTGGCTTGCCCCAACGCTTCCACAGGGAAGTGGTAGCAATTGCAACTCCTGCACCTGAGTCCAGAATTGCCTTGGTTGTGTATCCTTGATGGGTGATGGGAAGATAGGTGTTTCCTTCTTCTCCTTCACTCATATCTCCTATCTTGTCTAGAGGAATTTCTGGTACTGTTCTATGAGAACCTACCTGAGAACGTGATTTAGCTACCTCTGGTACTTGTTTGGCTACATGTTTCCACAGTTCTGGCCTAACCTTGAGTAGCTCTTCTAAAGTGGGATTGCACTGCACTTTAGTATTCTTTACGACTTCCGTGTTCCTAGGTATGACTGAATCTTCGTTTCTTACCATGACCGTGGGTGCTCTCATACAAGTAGACTTAGCTTCCCAAGGGCCTGTGAAGTGGGGTAATTCATGTAAAGAGTTAGACTCAAAGTCTAATCTTTCTTGAGATTGGGTGCTCTCCTGCTCTCCATAAATGGAGGGAATATCTTGTGGGAATTGATCACGCGCGTCATCCACAAGTTCAATGGGAGGAGGGACGTCACTTTCTTTAGCCCATTTCTCTTCTTAAATCTCTTGCAAGAATTGTGGTGAATACCTATTCATAGAAGAAGATGTGTCTGGCTCTGTGGAGTTAGGCACATAAGCCTTATTTGGAGGGGTGGGTTCCTTTTTTGATTGTGCAATTAGCCTCTCCAATCTTTCTAGCAGTCCATCAAAGTGCAACTGCGTCTTAGCTGACTAGAGATGTTAAAGAGGCGACTCGCTTCAAACATGGTTTGAGCCAATTCCACCATCTTCGTGCAAATTTTAGTTCGTTCAAGCTCTAGTTCTGCTCTAGGGTAACACTTTTCATGATCGGTTACGTTTGGCCCTTCTTGGATTCTGGCCTCATATGCTTTAAGCATCATATTTAGGTCCTTGGGAGTGGGATCTGCTAATACTGATCCTACTCTAGGGGGTGGTGGGGTCGCATGAGGCGGGTTGTAAGGTGGTGGGTCGGATGGAGATGGGAATGGTGGTGGTGGAGTAGTGTGAGAGGGAGGTGGAGATGTAAGTTCAATTATCTTGGCTCTCGTTTCTCTTAGGCTTTCCTCGAGTTCACTCATCTTCTTTGCCCATTGTCTTTTCATTCTCTCACGGCTATCTCTCCACGCTCTAGTTCTCTTCTTGGTTATGCTTTCAATTTCACTAACTTCGGCACTCTTTTCTTGGCCTACTCCTGGGTTCTGCTACAAAGCCTGGGCTCTATTGACCACTTGCACTGGTGCAGTGGAAGTGACACTTCCTGTTGAGTCTACAACTAACCCAATAACGTTAATAGGAGTGATTTTTGGCATATTATTGGGATTCTTTGGGCAATCTCGTAAGAGATGCTCTGTTTCACAATCTTGACAAAAGCACTGTATTACTATTGATTGGGGTTGTGTAGGTGCAGGCATTTGGGCAATCACAAATGAGGTGATCTCCCTGACATCTATAGCATGGTCCTCTAGGGAATGGGGGTCTTACTTGCCTAGGTTGAGGTCTAGTGTTGGGATTTGTGTACATGATATTTGCATACTCTAGGTCCCAACTCGATTCACTCGGTTCTTCGCTATAGTAGGACTCACCATGTTCATGAGACTGCATGTAGTAAGCCTGGGGGCTATCAATATGTGTAGAATCAAAGCTACGGTCACTGTGGTCACTTTCTAAAAGCAATGGTGTCACTGGCACTATGGCTCTATTCAGGTTCTCTTCTGCAGCTGCATACTTTAATGGGATCACATTGGCTAGAGCAGGAGGTTGTTAGGCTAGCACTGGCTGAGGTCTCTACTGGGCTTGATATTGTGGTTGGTAGGTTTGTTGAGGCCTGGCATACTGTTGTGGTGGGTACTGGTTCTGGTATCTGCCCTGTTGTGGATATGGTTGAGGGTAAGTTTGCCTAACCGCTTGCTTATTGTATGGGCAATCTTCTGCTGTGTGATTCGTGTATCTCCATTCTATGGTGCAGTATTGGCTACTGGTATTCACTTGGGGTTGAGCCATGATGGGACATACGTTCGCCATATGGTCACCTCCACAAGTATAGCACCGTTTAATTGGGGCAAATCTTGGGATTTGTTTGCTAGAGACACCTAGTTTTTGAGCTACTTTCTCAACGAGTTCCTCAATAGATGTGGATTGCAAGGAAGAGAGGCTAGTAGAACTATCTGAATCTTTGTAGATTTTTGAAAGCTCAAATTCCTCCCCTAAGTTATCCTCGATGTGGATGCACATGCGTACACACTCTTCTATGGTCCTAGGGTCTTTCAAGTACACATATGATCTCAACTTTGTACTCAGCAGTCCATCTAGGAATAAAGCCACTTGTTTGGCTGGTGTGGGTAACTCAGAAACAAGACATCTCTCTAGGTATTGCCTAAACCTTATTCGTGCAAGTCTAACCGTCTCCTGGGGGGTCTACTTGAAGCTGTGAATCAGTGAGGAAGTGTTATGCCTTATGCCACTCTTAGAGAATTCAGTAATGAATGCCTCTAGAAGTTGGTCTATGTTCTTGAAGTGTCTCTCATTTAGTGGTTGAAACCACGTAAGGGCGGTGTTCCTAAGGGTTAGACCAAAGGCATTGTATTGCATGAATAGGTCCTCGACTTGTTCAACTCTCAAAACTTGCCTAAACTCGGCCACATGATCGTATGGATCTCGAGTGCCATCGAAATAGTTATTCATGGACTTAACCAGTTGTGTAGGTCTCAAGGTTCTGGTGTGTTCCCTCGGCCTTGGCAAAGGAAAATGATCAGCATTTCTTAGGTTCCTTGGAACTCTAGTTCTCTCTGTTTCTTCTCTATCCGTCTTTGCTCACGTCATTCTCTTCCTATTGGGTTGGCAAAGCTTACCTCAGGTCTATCTCTACTTCTGTCCCTTTGAGCTCCATGAGCTTGGGATGTTCCTGCTCCTTGGTGGCCAAAAGAGACATTAGATCTTGGTTGGGGGAAAATAAATTCTCCCTTCCAAGTGTAGGCATGCCTACCGTGCTCTATGACCACAAATATTCTTTTCGAAGTGTTGTCTAAATAGGTCACTTTGCCTGGGCTATCAGGATCTTTGAATTCATAGATCATGATTGTTCCTGTCTCATTAGGCTGAATAGGCTTATACCTCCAAAAGGCTTCATCGGTCTCTCGGTTCAAGAGCAGGTCTATGCTCTTGTTGTCCTGGGGGATCCATTCTGATGTGAGAATTCTAGTGAGAACTGATTTGCCTTGAGGAGTTTTAGGTTCTACACCCATGTTCCCTTGCTCTAGGTCACCTAAGTCCGTTTGTGGGATCACATTTCCGAATTCATCTGTCCTGTCTGGGTGACTGGTGACTACATATATGGTTCCTTCCTTGTCCAAGTATGCTCCATTTTCAAACTTGTGTGCTAGACGTTCTAGTCCAATGGGTTGATCACGGTTTTTAATTTGGACCACAGATCTTCCTAGGCCGTCCTCATAGATGCTAGCACCTCATCGGTTGGTCCTAAGGTATTCCAGCTGTGTCTTGTAGGGGCCTTCTACCCTATGTAAATATGGCACTCCTGAACTTCCTGTAGGTCTCTCCATACCGTGGGACATCTCAGACCCGCTAGTTTCAGAGCTAGGGTAGTGAGAATGATGGCTCAACTGCTGGGCCCAAGACTTAGCAGTATGATTGACACTAGCCTCGGAAGACCTAAGACTCTATCTATCTCTCCCTAGGTGTCATTCTGATCTAAGGTTCATATGCCTAACTGAGCAATCCCAATTTTTGCCCAAGGTACAGCCTCGTTGCCGATTAATTTGTCTCAGTCACTTGGTTCTTTTTAGTTGATTATCGTGTTTATGACCTTGTCTGATATCACGTCCTCAGGAATACTTAAGTTAATTTCCAGTGTTTCAGTTGATCGTTCCACGTTAAGTTCCTTTCCTTTAAATTTATCGATCACACAGAGATTATGTTTTAGCTTGAACTTGAGTATTTAGGTAGTCTTCAACTTGATAGATGCCTATCGTCATCTGACTTACTTCTAGCACTACTCATACTTAGCCTAAGCTAGGAATTGACAAAGGGAGTTGAGAATAATCCAACCTCACTTGCAGATCCCTTGATCTTTAGTGCTCAAGAACCTCGTTCTCAAGCTTGTGGAATGCCCTTGCTTTGGATTCCTTCTAGTGCTCTGAGTGGGCCTGTAAAAGTCCCAAAGTTAGCTCAAGACTTAGATTCAAATGACACAAAAAATCACTTCCATTCATGTAATTCATATGTCATTTTGAACCATGTCTCTATGGAACACAATTCTAGAGATCCCTGAGTTTTCCTCCCCCTGGATATGGTCCACTTAAAAATACTATGTCTAATAATCATGGTATTAATCTTGTTTTGGTTGTACTCCCCACGAGCTTTCCAACAAAACAAGAATCACAACCAACGGGTTTTGTATGACAAAGTTATGGCAGTTCAGGGTTTTGGAGTTAAAATAGGGTTCAAACAGGCTAACAGTTCACAGGATTTCTCTCAAAACACACATGTAGGGACCTCACAAGTCACTAATTGCTTGATAAGTATGCCCAAAATTACCCCAAAAACTTGGAATAAAAAAACCCTACAAATTTGGCCGAAAATGCTTGTCAATCGCGATCGACAGGTCTGTCAATCGCGATTGATAGAGGTGTCCGTCGTGGCT